>JAFBJU010000814.1:601148-862409 GCA_016785305.1 Colistium nudipinnis
GGGGGGGGGGCTGGCCGTGTTTGATGGTCCTGATGCAGAGTCCATCCGATGGAGAGGGAAGGGTCTCCCCGGGGACGGCCCTGAGCTCGTCGGGCTGTCTCTCGGAATATCATGGCCCCCCGGTCGCAAGGAGCCGCGTGAGGGAGGAGTGCCTCGGGGGGGGGGTGGCCGTGTTTGATGGTCCTGATGCAGAGTCCATCCGATGGAGAGGGAAGGGTCTCCCCGGGGACGGCCCTGAGCTCGTCGGGCTGTCTCTCGGAATATCATGGCCCCCCGGTCGCAAGGAGCCGCGTGAGGGAGGAGTGCCTCCTTCTCCTCCGCCTTCATGTTTTATTTAAAATGCCGTCTTGCTCGGAGAGTGCCGCGAAACTCATTGAATGTGATCCGCCTCAGCCTTGCCTTTGTCTCCTTTTTTTTTTTTTTCTTCTTTTTTCGGTTCCAGCTCTGCCTCTCCCCCTCCGTGGGTGCCAGCGCTTGATCACTTGACTGTGATGACTGCGCGTGCAAATGTGCCTCGCCGTCCACGAGGATGTGTTTCAGCAGGTTCATTTGAAACAAGGTTGTCCGTCAAAATGCGTCACCCTCCCGCAGCAGCGTGACGAGGACTAACCCACGGTGCTAACGGCTTGCCTCCAAGCCCCGTGATCGACCTCTCCCTTCACGAGGTGACTCATGTTGTGGTTGTTGTTCTTTCTCTATCTACTGACGAGCTTCAATGAAAGCCTGCTTTCTCTCACAATAGTGAACTCTGGCGAGGCGTGGCGGCCGTCTGCGTTTGCAGGTGAAAGACAGCGCTCCAGTTAAACTGGCCCGACAGGAACATCGGCAATCGTCATTCTTGCTTTGGGGCCCCGTGTTTGTGTGTATATACGCGGACACCGCAGCCTTTTCATGCAAGGGGGATGGGGTCATTTTCCGACGGACAAAGTCCCGCTAACGACGGGGTGATGCGTTCACGGCCCCGCAGTGTGTGGCTTCCATGGGAGCCTGGGAACGCCATGGAGGACGGCAAAAATCCACCGCCGAGCAGCAGGCGGCCCGCTCTTGCTTCTCAACCACCCGTCCGCACAGCAACTTTGCGATTCTTCCACCCACAGTTTGTTCTGCCTGGCCCTCCTCTGCCAGCAGATTGAATCCTATAAATATTTCACATTTGATAAATAAGTGAAACAACCTCTTTTCTTACTTCTGGGGAGCGCGCTAAGTTGCCGCGCTACCAGGAGCTCATGATCAGAGCTCTGACACGCTCTCAGTCATTGCCTTCGATGAGGTTTGGCTCCTGGAAGTTTCCATTCGTTTTTTTTTTTTTCATTTTTTTTTCCAAATATGCATCCAATGCCTCCACTCTGCAAATAGTTGATGCTCCCGTTCAGTTCGGAGCCATTATTGAGAATTGAGGTGGATTTTATGGTTTTCCTCTAGCATGTTTCATGAATTCAATATTTTTTCGGAAACCTGCCGTAGTGTCTGCGTTTTCTTTGAGAAAACGTCAAATTATACCATCGACCCCCTTTTTTCGCCCCACCTGCCTGTGAGAGGCGCTACATGCTTTCCCCCTCTCATGAGTGACACCTCAGCCCGTCATGTCATTAAAGACCTCCTATGACTTCCCTCTCAACCAGTTGTGTCCCTGCCTGCACTGCTTACTTGGGAAAAGTCTATATACAGAGCCGTTATTCTTATCCGGCTGCAGGCAGCAGTGTCACGTGGCTTTTTTTACGCTAGGCCTCACCTTTGTGTTCAAGTGTAAAAGTAACACAGCCCGACGTAGGGCGAAAGGGGCCTGAGGGGGCGGGACTTTGGAAATTTGAGCCAATGACAACGGAAACACCTGCGCCAACTTTAAGCTTTTTCTCGATTTTTTTTTTTTTTTCGGTCGGCAGAAAACTGTGTCGCTGAAAGTCTTGTGTGGTGTGCAAGTGCCCCAGCAGCTGTTTGAGTTGGAGATGTGCATGAGCGCAACTAAAAATAGGACGCGCACACCTCTGAGCCAGCTGCTTCTACACTGCCTCCGGGACTGCCTTCGCATCTCCCCTCACTCCTCATTCCATCCTCTTGCTCTCCTTCTCCTGTAAGAGTAGCTTCTTTTTTTTTTTTTTTTTACCCCTCTTCTTTTTTTTTTCTTTTTCTTCCCTGAATCAGGCCTCGTGTGTCTGGCAGTTCCTGCGTTCTGGCATGCAAGCCCTGAAACAGGACACCGCTTCCCCTCACTATGGGGCTGGTATGTCATCCACCCCGATGGGAACCCAGAACACTGGGGCACAGCAGTGAGAATGCAAACTCTTTGTTCCATGAGACTTGGATCCAATCATTTGAGAAGTACAGAATTTTTACCTTCAGCCAAATAACATTTTGCCAGGGGGGAAAAAAAAGGATATTAATATTAGCAAATGTTCGTTTGAAAAGGATCCTAGAAATGGCTTTTTAATTTCCAAGTTTTGGCGGGAAATCAAGCAGGACTCGCAGCAGTTGGAGCCGCGTCTTTCTTTTCCTGCCTAATTTTAAAATAACAACAGACAAACCTCTCATCCGACTTCCGATGGTGGTCGGTTTGGCACTTTCCTGTTTCCAAGTGACGTTTTTGCACCGCAGTGTAAAAGAAAAGTGCTTGTATTGTTGGCATGGCTAAAGCCTGAGCTTATTCCACCGTGGTCCAAAGACCATTCAGCCTTTCCACAACATTCAGCTGTGACATGTCCCTTCCAAAATTATCAGGGAATTAAAAAAAACAAACAATTATTGCTTAATTTTCTACAAACAAAAAAAAATTCCTAGTGCAAATTTGCGATTATTTCCGCCATCAATTCATCTCCCGATGATGTTCTTGATGAATCAATTAATAGGTAGTCTATTAAATGTCAAAACCGAATGAAAATTGTGAGTTTAGGAACATCTGAAATGTTTTCCCTTTATTTGCTTATAATGCAATTTATGGACCATATCCAGCTAAACTTTTCAAAAATCTTTACACCGACTTATCCTGAGCCTTTTTTTTTTTTTTTTTCTTCATTTTTGCCTTTGCCTTTTCTTTAGATTTACGTCAGGAGAAACAAATGGCTGATGGGCTGAGGGCCACAGTCTAAAAATACCGTCTTTTAATGGGGAAGTAAGCAAAGTTTGGAATAATATAGTTGTTAATCTCAAAGTAAGCGCCTCATGCCAAATGGCTTTTGGGCTTTTATTCCGCAAAGCATCAATTCAAAGATGAACCAACTTCACAGACAGAGGAGAAAAGGCATGCAGGCCTTCTTTGCATGGATGCAGGATGGAAAAAGAAATGGCCTTTAATGTCCCCCAAGGCTCTGTGAACAGGAGCCTTGTTTTTTCAGCAAAGTAACCACAGTAACGTGATTATTGGGTCCTTCTGTATGGCTGAGTTTCTTTCACTCATTTCCCCTGCAACAAACTCCCTCAATCACACGCCCCTCGATGTGCTTTTGTGCGCGTCTAATTTCCATTCAGGAGGCAGACATGTGCCGCACTGTTTGCTTGGTATCAAATCATAGGAGAGGCAGCATTCAAAATAGGATGATACTGCCTCTTTTTTTTTGCTCCCTCTCTCTCTGCCCCATCGTTATTCACGCGCATCCATCAGAAACACCAATCTGGGATACACTGCCCCAGTTAGATTATGGTTCAGACACATTACCGGCAGAATAGGAGAACATGCTGAAAGTGAAGGGAGCAAAATGCAAAATGCACGTCAAGTTTGGACATCTCCAATGTGGCGGATCCAGTCACGGCAGTGATGAAAACGGAGCCGGACGTGAGTGAGGTGACAGCGATGGCCATCTGCAGGCCAGATCATGGCGCATGTTAAACCATGGAAATAATCTGTATGGCGCACAAAACCGGGAAAATGTCACCAGTCCCTCAGAGGGGTTTATGCGTTTGCTCAAGGCTCTCTCTCTCTCTCTCTCTCTATCTCTCTCTCTCTTCCTAACACACACACACACACACACACTCGTTTTACACTGCAGGAGTGCTCGCATACTGCTTTTGTCATACTGAATTTCTGTCATCGTTTACGGTTTTACTCACTGTGCCTTCGCAACAGTGCTGTATATCCTGCTGCCATGAGGCTGAAAACACGGTTAGTTGATATAACCCATGTGCAATCCCCCGAAAGAATAGCTTGGCCAGTTCTTTAAGTCTCCTTTATCGAAAGGTAATGACTCACTAGGCCTCTCCTCTTAACACGTGCCCATTTTCTCCCCGTGGCTCTACGTACTTGGACTGGAGCTCTTCTCCTTCTCCACAGAAAATAAACAAATGATTGACAGAGCTGTAGTACAGATTTAATCAGTGTGACTTCTGAGGCTAAGCTTCGCCTCGGCCTCGTGAGAAGATTGTACATCAAAACCACACCAGTAAGCTCTTTGATTGTTGACTGTGATAGAGGTTGACTAATTAACACTGTCCTAATTTGGAAATCAGTCATTCTCTGGATTGGAGGCAGCAGGCTGTGATTTAATACCTCAATCACAATCACTCCCAATCACCCGGGCTTTCAGGGTCTGCGGGATTATTCCTGAGTCGGTCGCCGTGGCAACGGGGTCCGTCCCGTCGCGGCATTTCAACAGGGCAGCGAAGGATTAGACGCCATGTCAGACATCTGTGTGAAAGCCTTCTCCCGCTCATTTCAGCTGTTTGCCGTCTTCTTGGATGACAGACGACTGCCTGACACTTGCAGAGGCGAGGAGGCGAACGTGTCGCAGCTCCGCGATTAAGTTCCCAACTCCTGGCCCCCCCGACCCCGAGGTCATTTTGAGGCAAATACCATTTGTTTGGTAGCTTTCCAATGATGGCTGAATAATGACTCGAAGTATGTGGCTAAATGAGACTCTGAGGCCGGGGATGGGAGTAATCTCGCCTTTCTCCCCGGACGGTGACAAAGGCCGATAGAGATTAATGGGAGTTCGGGGCGCCTGAACACTTTCAAAGATACGAGAGAAGCAGCATCTGCTTGGTTTGGTGTTGTTCACACTTTCACTAGTATACTAGCAACAATACACACATTTGTGTAAAAAAAAAGAAAAAAGTCATAGAATTACCAGCCAATCTTCTCCAAAAGTAATGACCGGGCTCCTATGTCATGGTGTCAATCATTCATATTTTTTTATTTATTTTTATTTTTTCCAGTAACGTCCAAAGGGATCAATAGGGATCAGATCAATTACGACATGACAGCTCCAAATAAAAAAGAGAACACATCTGCATTGCCCTTTGGTGGCCGTCTGGAGTGAAGCTCCCGATACCCACCTCCTCCACGCAATTGGGACATATGCCAAATTTAAAACGGGTCATGCCATACCAATTTTTCCCAGGGATCATCCTCACATGCTGATTGCTGATGTTTGGGGGATGCAATGTTACTTTGCTCTATACTCAAAATGAAGCTGTCGGTGGCATTAGTTGCCGGTATTTGGTCATTAGTCATATATAGGACAAGCTGGATCGCCAATGATGATGCCAGATTGAAAAGGGGTCAAGAGGTCAAGAGAGTTATTAGAGTTTGACTTGTGTACGTACTGTATGTCTGTATACATTTTTTACAATCCATCCTTCCTCTCTGGGGCTTTACAGAAGTTGGCATACTTCAGTCGTCAAGTCATTTCCCAAAAGAAGTCCACCCCATGGTGGCAGAGAAAAGTGCCAAAGCCAAATCGGTCATCGTTTGGGAATCATGATCTGGGACCAGAACCTGAATGGAACGTCTAAATAGAAAATATTGTGACTATCCATCCAGCAGTTCTTGAGATAGACAGACTGACAGCAGTGCCATCCCCTGAACTGTGCTGCAGGTTAAACATCGGATTTTGAAATAAAACATTAAAATCTAATTATTTCCACGGGCTTAAGATATGCACAGTATCTATTGTCTGAGTTTATTGGTGTTTCTGCTGTTGGGGACATGAATTGAGTGCTCTATTTTCCTCTTATCGCTGAAAACACAAGAAATATTTTTCGTGCACTGTTGATAATCATAGAGCGATGTTGGCGGGTCAGCCGATGTGAATGCAACATGCCCACCATCTGTGTACCGCACTTAATCTCTGGAAGGATTAATCTGAAAGTCCGCGGGTAATATGAGAGGTTCTTACAAGCAAAATGCCCTCGGCTTTGTAAAACCACTGCACTATAATCCCCCAAAATGCATCCCGCAGGCCCTATCGGAAGGGAGACGATGACGATGAGCATGCCGTTGAGCGTGGCTAGGAAAGAAACGAATTTGGCATTAATGCGGGGGGCGTCTGTTGCGTTGTGCTGGACCCCATTTTGTTTTTAATCAACAGATTCAAAGCATCGTGACAAACTGGAAGCGAATCTTCCTCACTGTGTGTGTGTGTGTGTGTGTGTGTGCCACCAGGCCTTAAATGATTCAATCACCGAGACTTCTGCAGATTTGTGTGAAAAATACCAAACAATCGGTGTTGTTCCGTCAGTGAGCTTAGGCTCACGTCGCACAAGTCGTGCGAGGGATTTGTTTTAATTAAACCTGAACCCCCTCTATCGCCTGGCAGTCAAATTGAATACCGAGATCATTTTTGTCCCCCCCACCCCCCCCCTCATACAGTAGTGGCTCCGTAATGAATTCAGAGCCGGGATTGTCCCCGGGCTCCTGTTAAATGGCATGAAAGAAATTAACAGCCAACCGAGTCTTTATCGCACTTTTTTTTTTACACTAATAAGGGGACACATAAGGAAAAAAAGTGCTCTGAAGCTATTTGACGGTGCTTTATAAAGCAATGACACCTCAAGGTATGGTTTGGGCGCGCAGTTCTAATTGCACAGCGCCGGGAAGCGCTGGGAGGAATTAGCACAGTGTTCCCGATACTGATCATTTAATAGGCCGAGACATTGGCTGAGTGCGGCACATTTTGCACGGAACAAAATCGGGCTCCACGGAGGAGTGAAATATTTCGTCTTCGCTCCCGCACTGTGACAAGCCCCGACAGCCTCCGTCCTAAAATGCAAAGTATGAAAGGTCCCTGCAATAACGTTTGACCCGCCGGACAGACTGGCTGCGTGGAGAAGGTGAGGAAGTGCTTGTCCGTTCCCCCATAACATCGCAACTGTTTACCTGACCCCGCTGCCGTCATTGTGTGATTATTTTCCAGATTTATGATACAGTGACCCACGGTGGGGTTTTTTTTTTTTTTTTATCCACCGCAATATACTCTCTAACTCTCCATGTTGATTTATGACAGCCACCGCCCTGCACAGCGGCGCGCACACTGCTGCGTGCTCCTCCTGCGCGCTGGCGTGGCCGTGCTGATCAGTAGCCCTCGGAGGTGATTTACGAGCGTTGGGATTTCCGGTCAGAGCAGCTTAATTGAGCCTGTATATCCTCCAGAGCGGACCTTGAGGAAGGAATGCGCTAATGGGGGTAAAAATGACGAGGTGAAGACGCTTCGGCTTTAAATCCGCCTCTTTACAGATGCCTAAAGGGAAAAAAAAGAAACCCCTAAAACAATAAGCACACGCAGAGCTTCAAGGACGTTCAACTGACCTTGGACCGAGGAAGTGGCGTGTCCCCTCGTTCACTCCCCCCTTCTTCTCTCTTTCTTTAGTGGACTGGTAATCCCGGGGGAGCCCAGGTGAGTATTTGGTATGCAGCTACCTGGCCCGCTCTCCTCCGCTCTCCCCTCTCGCTGCTCGGGACACCCTGGATACTTTATCTCATTAGGGGAGCCAGAAGCTTGTTTTTGTGCAGTGCAGGGGCTGGGGAGCGTGGGGGGGGGGGGGTAGAATAGAATATCCAAGAACGCATGAACCTGCACACACAGTGCAGATAACTAACCGTAATGCTGACAGCAGTTGTCTGAGGAGGTGAACGATTGTGTGCGCTCGTTGTTGTACTTCTGGGTGCTGGCTCCAGGCGAGGAGATCGGGCGCCAAAGGAGTGCAGGAGCACACTCGCAATGGAGTCAATGGCTGCTGAAGTCAGCACTCATGACCCACACCTGCAGTTTAGGTGTGTGCGTGTGTGTGTGTGAGTGTGCGTGTGGGTGTGGGTGTGTGTCAGACAGAGTGTCTGACTAGGGCTTAAGGTTCAGCCAACACCCTGAAAGTTTAGGGCCCCGAAGGATGTTTTTCATGAATAAATAAAGACAATTAGTCGCCGGGCATGCTTAAAAAAAAAAAAAACCCTGACTTCCTGAGTGTAGTTTGTTGTACCGTCCATTCACGTTTCTCGCAGACACCCTGCTGAGTTTCAGGTTGAAGACAATCCCGTGCTGGGAAACCCATTAACGCTGTCAATTGAGACATTTTACATTTTTAAGAAGCAATACAATCAATAATCGATCAATACGTGATGCGTTTCGACTCGCTGGATACAGTGACGAGTGTAACATGCAGGTGCGCACCTCTCGGTGTGAAATCCTGCGCTGTGTCCAGGCGTGTGTTTGGCATTCACCGCGATACTGTCATTCCTTCCCCTGGATTCATTTGTAATCCGTTCCACTGGTATTTCTGCACATTGGATTTGGCAGAATCAGGCCAGAGTCAGACCCCAAATGTACTCAGAGGCTGTAAATTGGCTTCCATTTCTCTAACTATGTCCCTGCAGGCTCCCTGTGAAAGAGCACGCAGTATGAGTATGTAGGTTTAGTATAATCACAGCTCTGAGAAGGATGCTGCTGGCACGGGGAAAAATCAAGTGCATGGAGTGAATATACTGTATATATTTTTGAAGTAAACAAATACATGAAGTGGCACGGAATGGAACACTGTGGGCAAAGCAAAAGTTGCCATAATAACAATGTAAATGTTTTGCTGTCAATATAACCCGACCCTCCCCCACACACACACACACACTCACACACACACCCCCCCCCGGGTCTTTTGAAAAGATAAGATCCTCTGGGAAAAGCGGTGAGAGTGGCTGTGAGATTATTTTCCGCTTTTTCCCATGAACATTTAAACTGAACGCTGGCGTAATCCCGGGGAATATCCCTTTTTGCTATTACGGTGAACGCGTAGGCAAATAGCAAAGAAGCGAACCTCGGGTGAAAGATCTGTCGCCCAGTTAGTCACCCACATTTCCCCTTCACTTCCCCCAGCGTTTATTGAACTCACGACATGCCGTTCATCTAAAATTAGAAGAGCATGCGGGGAAACCGGAATGCAATACCACTGTCAGCAAGCGTTTGGGTTTTCTTTCGAGACGCCAAGCTTTATAGAAAGGATCCTGTGCCTGTCTCGCTTTGGTGTCCACCATGCTGAAACAATGAGACCCGTTATCATCTTGGATTTACAACATAAAGGGGGACTTAATTACAGCCTCTTCCAAACCTCATATAATACAGAATGTAATCCTCATATTCACCATATGAGAAATGAAATCCTTTTTTTTTGCTTGGTTTTACATCATGCCTCTATTATTCCATGTGTGAATAACAGTCTTTTCTGGTCGCCTAGTGTCTGATAAGGAGGGTAATTCTCCCACTCTTGAATCGTTGCCGGCTTTGCAGTAATTTTCTAATACAAGGGCTGTAATCATGCTGTCAGACCTGTCTCATGCCGAAGAAAGCCATTGTGGGAAATGCAGGGCCTGCAGGCAACCCTGCTGGATAATTGAGGGGCGGTTGGCGGTGGCAGTGATGTTTTCTGATTGAAGATTTAATGTTACTTTGCATCCTAGAGCAGGATGTTGGTTATCGACCTTCTATAAAGGCGAGGGGGCCAAGGCCAGGATCTGAGCCTATTGATCTGTAATGGAAGCGGAGCGGCCGATAGCTGGGTTCAGGCGCTTCTGTGGGATAGGTCAGCCAGGTCACCTGCCAGGCCCAGGCCAGGTCAGGCTGCGGCGTGACACCGCGCGTATTTGATATGCAAAAACAGATGCATCGATTTGGATGAGGATTCAGATGTGATGCGAGGGCGAAATGCCATCCCGAGTGGAGGCGGAGGATTTCAAACCGAGCGATGTCATGCTGTGACTGTCTATTGAATGAAGAATGAGAGGAAAGGTTAAGGGTCCAGGTGCACAGAGGAGGAAAGGAAGAATAACCACTATATCCCCTGACTGATTAATTACGTCACAGTCCCCTTCTAGGTTTGTGCCATTTATTACTCTGTTGGAATAATAATATTCTAACGCTCTTGTTTATGAGTTTCTGGGGGTTCATTCACGTCCACTTCCATATCTCAGCGTCAGTTTGCATTCAAGCCATAATGCTCAAAGGCAAAGGCGTATGTTTGACACTCACAATGTGGTTGTGAGTGTTGTTGTTTCTGCACATACATGAAAAAAAAACGGGCCGTTTCTGCACATACATGGAAAAAAAACGGGCCGTAACAAATGTTTTTCCTTTAAAACTTGCGTTGGAGGACACTCACTGTCCTGAGGGACCGGGCACTTCCTCATCTATCATCACATGTCTGTTTTTTTTTTTTTTTGGGGGGGGGGTTTGTGGGGGGGGGGGGGGGGTTGCAGTGATGGCCCCCGAGCCTTCATATAATCTGGTTCAAATCTGTCAAATCAAGTCTGTGCGCTAAAAATAGTGCTTTCTATAAACGGGGGTTTGTCACGCACAGATATGGTTCTCTTTCCGTTTCCTTGAGGTTCTCCCAAGAGACGAGGGTACGCGTTAAAATGTCACGAAGAAAGGATCTATTTCACCTCTGCCATGAGGCGACTTTTGTAAGGAGTGGGACAAGGTTATTCCTTCAGTCGAGTGTATCTTAGAATTGCATTTTTCATCTCTGACTGAATGTAAAATGAATTGTATATCAGGACACCTCCTAAAGCTTTCCAAATGAACTCAAGTTCACACAAACCCGTTCAAACATTGGTCAAATGAAAGCATGGCAGTGTGAATCGAAGCTGAAGATGACGCAAAAGGTCAGAGCGGGACAAACTGGTGTGCCGCCTACGGGAAATCCTCTTTTGTACTTTCGTTTTCTCTGCGGAGGCCACGCCTCCTGCCCCCGAATTGGGACACAGCCAATCAATTACGACATCGGTTCAAAAATGACTGGAATGTCCCTTTAATTATAAAGTGCTGAAGGCCAAAAGAAGGTCCACTATTAATAGATACAATTCTAACCCATTTATTTGCTTCTTTTTTTCTTTTTTTTTTACACTCTTACACTCGAGGTGTTAGATCAATATCCATTGGCATTAAATTCTACCTACACAACATTTTCTATCCAACACGCACTGAGACCAAAAAAAAAAAAAACGTTCACAAAGGCAAACAGATCTCCGGGCGGTGCTCTCCTCACTTCAGTCGGTCTCGGGCACCGCGCTAAACGGTGAATTGAAACGTTTGCTGGATATTGCATAATTATGCTAAGGGTGTCATGACATGCAGTGTCGTTTTGTTTCAAAGCTTACTACAAGTATACGTGTCGTCGGTGGGGTGCAGTGATATTCCATTGCTAACTCACAGCACCATCATGGGTACATCCATTGAAAAATGAAGAAAAACACCTGTGGAGGGCAATTGCACGGACGGGATGTGTCAGGTCGATGAATTGAAACGATGTCGCCCCTGAGGTTGCTTTGTTGCTTCAACTCGTGATACGGTGCTCACCTTTCTGACGCCGGGGCTCCCGTCTCTCTCTCTCTCTCTCTCTGGCGCCAGAACGAGGTCGGCGCTCCGAGCCCCAACAGCAGGAACCTGATTTACGCATGTGCATATCACATACAACAACACTGTGCGCACGTACACAAATTAACGACTCACGCCTTGCCTTGTACCGTGTGTGCTCCTCTAGTCATGCTGGCAGGAAAAGTGGCCATAGTCTCTTTTTTTGTTGTTCTCGTACAGTACGGTATGTGTCTTAGAAGGTGCGGTCTGTTGCAGATGCAATGAATACTCTAGTACGGCGGTACTGTATCTCCAGCTTGGTCCCACCTCGCGTTCAGAGACGGTACTTCCTCAGCAGCTCGGACTGCCACATGTTCTTCCTCTCCGGAAAGCGGTCAGGAATCCTGATGCGCCGGAAGTCCTGGATGCATCTGTCCAGCTCCTGCTCTGGAGTCATCTTCTGCTTGTTCGCTTTCCTCTTCGCGGCCTCCCGTTCTCGCGCCCCGAAGGTCCTCGCGCGGGGCCCGTCGGTCTTGCGGCGCATCTCCGCCTGCTGCAGCATGCGAACCTGTCCCTTGGGCATGGGACGATCCAGGGTCTGGATGTTGATCTGCCGTCTCACGGGGCCGCAGATCACGGTCCCCTGAGGGGAGCTGGCCTCCGACTGGGTCTCGGAGCAGGAAGTGGAGAGTTCGTTGAAGGAGGTGCCGCTCTCGCCCTCGCGCTCGCTTTTGTGGCTCTTGCAGCAGCAGTCGCAGTGAGAGGACGACCACTTCGAGGGCCCACCTAGGAAACGCACGCAACAGAAACACGGGTAAGTGGCGTGCATTTGAATTCCCTTTCGGAGCGCAAAAAAAAAAAAACCTCGATCCTGCAGAACAAGACTCTTAAGTAAAGTCCCAGCTGTCCCCGTGGTGACGGACTCCACAACTAATCCAAAGAAATGGAAGCAAATGCTGACAAACGTTTCGACATATCTTTAGATGAAAATCAGATCAGTGTGTGTGGGGGAGTGCTCAGGGAGGTGCAGATGTAAGACGGTTCAAGAAATTGGATTTGACATTTAATAGCCGAATCTGGAGGAGCTGGTGGGTTGTGGCCATTATCTTCCGATAAGGAGAACCCCTCAAAGACCCTTCCCATTTGCCATGGCAAAGCTAATTTTCGACACCAGAGCGATCCTCTTTGCCGCCGTCGTTCCTTTTTTGAACTGTAACCCGATTGCCAGCGAGGTGGTGTGCTCTCTTTTTCAGATCGCTCAGTCAAGAAATGGGTTCAGATGTGCTTTATACCTTTAGGGAGGCACTCAGGGAGGAAAGCCAGGCAAATATTTATCTTGCGTGGCAGCAGAACCAGGTCAGTGAATAGCGAAGTGAATAGATGTACCCGCAGACCCTGCAGGTGTCCCGACCCCCTGTCACAAAGTGGAGGACGAGGAGGCAACCGGGGGCCGGCAGAGGATTTTAATCATTCCTCTTTCTCCTGTGCCTATTTCTTTCTGTCATCCCACATCCTCCCACGCTGCTAATTACGAGCCGCGAGTGCCGGGCAACGTACGGCCCGCCGGCTTGTTGGAGAGTTCAGATAAAGACAGTAAACACAGTCGCTGTTTCATTTTCCAAATATAAACCGAACTCTGGTCTAATAACAAGTGGAGAAGTGCAGTGCTGAAAAAAAGAACTGCTTCGCTGGCTGTAATACACACAGCGCAGTGTAGGAGAAAATAAACTCATACACTCAGACTCTAAAACCCTCTTAATGGCTTTTTCCAATGCCGCGATACAGATTCGATATCAATGATATCTCAGAGGGAGCAATAATTTGTCCATTACCTCCTCCCATTGCATGCACCAATTTATTGTGAGCCGAGTTCAAGGGGAGGGTTTTAACCTCTCTGTGCACGCTGTAATAATGACCTTATCTCTGGTGAGAGAGTCACTAACAGCTTTTTAATGGCTAATCCGTGGGTAAAGAGGCCAATCGCGGAAAATGAATCTGGAGCTGGAGCGGCACCAGGCAAATGGATGCAGGCGCTTTCGCCGGGAGGGAGGCACGAGCGTTGTTTCGAAATGGCTGAAGGCTGTTGTCCAAGGGGGGCAACCCGTTTGGGAAACGAGCCAACACCCAATAATAGCATCATAAAACTCTCAGGCTGTACAGGGCAATGAATTGTACAGAAAAGCCACTGACGAGCTGAAAGGCACCCGCACCTGGGCCCTCGTAACTTTTTTTAGCCGCCAACTTTTTTTCTAAATATAGCCTGGACGTGGAAAGGTGGAATCGTCGCCTTGGCTCCCACGAGGACATCAAAGTCGGACACGGACGCTTGAATGAAACAATGAACCATCCAGCTTTGACGTCCCTGTCAGGGCCAGGAAGCGGCAAAGAGCCCTGTCAGGAAACGCAGTCGTTGTTGGGTACATATGCATAAGTGGCTGTGCATGAGACACTTTGATATCCTTTCAGGGAAGCCATTGATTGCATTGTGTTTGCTTTTTTTTTTTTGTTTTAGATCCATACGGCCTCCGATAAGAGATCATATTCCAACCACATTAAAAGACAGAGGCTGATCCTCAGGCCCCGACTCAAGCTGCGTCTGCACTTCTCATAAATAACACAGACTGGAGGGGGGGGGGGCTTCTGCGCGTCACACGGGGGTATCCTCACACTCGTCGCCGTGTCTAATGAAAGGAGGGGTGCTAGTCCGCCTCAGAGGTCAGTTTTATGACAATCCAGCTCTCTGGATGTATGATGAAAATGACACGTTTAGGTTTTAAATGGCATGAGAAGTAGGACATGATGGGGACTGACGGCAGGGAGCACTGACAAACTCGCATTCAAAATGTCACTGAGTTTCTAGCCAGACATCTGTTAATTTGGTGATTTCCCCCCCCCCCCGATCTGACTCACGAAGGGTGTCTGATGTTTATTTATTTGACGGCCGAGCAGCTCCGTGCTTCAGACATATGATGTGAGAGAGGGTCAGCACAATAATATGATGACATTTGGGGGGGGGGGGGGGGGGTAAAGAAAAGCACAGGAAAGTAAGCAATTTAACGTTGTTACGGTATATTGCACATAACCAAGAGGCCACAGTGCAATTCATTTTTTTATGCAAAGCATGTCTGCCTCTGGTATTTGAGTCTCTGATGTGAGCTGTGCCCTTAATCCAAATAAAGAAAATGTGTTTCGAGCACAATGCAGCACCCAGGCTGTCTGATGAAGACAAAAAAAGAAGCTTCGGAATTTTTCAAATAAACATTTCTGCCTAACTCACTTTCATGAATGCTTCTTATTTGTCCACACACAAAGGATCCTATGAGGCTGAGTGATATGAATTATAAATATGCCTCAGTTGTTCTGGTGTGGTTCTCGCCAAAAAAAAAAAAAAATACATTTATCAGAGAGGGGGGGAAAAAGTAAGAGCATATTCACCCAGCGAGTCAGAGAGTTCAGCGTATGCTCTGATCTTAGGCCCTCTTTTTTAGATTCTGTAACTCCCATGTCCAGTTACACAAATATTTTTTTTACTCTGCCGCTGCCTCAGGAGGAGTGTAGTTTACATGCTTGGTAGCTCGCAAATTGGGCCAGCGTGTCCTTGCAGCAGGAAAGAAAAGGCTTGACTCGCAGGGAAATCCATTTCACCAAGAATGTCCGCCAAAGTATCACTTCAGCAGTTTGTGACAGCCGTCACCTGGCCAGAAATCATCATCTCTGTCACGTGTGCATACATTTTAAATGTGTCGATATTGGTTACCTCTGCCGTACCCAGCACCCGGTGCCAAAGAAAAAAAAAAAAAAAAAAACACGACTCCTCGGCAGAGAGGAATAAGTCGGGGGAACCTACGGATGGTTGCACACGATCTGATTCAAGGACACGGATCGTCTCCGACACTCGCTCATAAACTCCCTGGGCCCAAATTACCCGCACTTACCCGGGGAGAGTGACAGCTCCACTGGCTGATTGTTAATGGCGAGCGTTTGCCGTTCCCCTCCCGGAGTCAGAGGGCGGCCGCCCCGGCTGAGTGTCTCCCTGGCAGGGAGATGAACAAGCAACGCTGACAGATTGAAACGTCGGTATCAGCCTCTCCCCCAGCAGGCCTGTCCCCTGACCCGGCACCGCTCCCCCGCCCGGCAAAAGGACCCCGCAGGGCAAGAGGAGGCGACGAGAAAGCAGAGCATTCACGGAGCTCTTGTCGGCACCTCGACAAAGACGCGGAAACCACTTGGCTCAGCCCCCAACCTGAGGAGTTCCGCCTGGCGAGTAGCCACTAAAAGTCTCTGCGGGGCTAAGGTGTGAGATGTCAGATGTCAGGAGCCGCTACACCTGTTCCCCACACAGGGGTGGGCAAAAATAGCATGGCCGCGGACCTAAATGACTTCTCTGTAGCTGGGCGGCTGACGTTTATTTTGGTCTTCTTAAAAGGAACACAATAAAAGTTTTAGATGCTTTGCGTTCAGATTCATGTTCAGGCATTTAACGGAGGAATAGGTTTCCGCTCACTTCGCCCATGGACACTTGCTCGAGATGGGCCATCCATCAATGTCCGCGCGTTTATTCTGTCAGCAGGGCCCCATCATCACTTGCTAATGAAGCCGGGGAATGTTGGGAAAACTCTCCTCGCCGGTGTGTTCAAGGACACGCGCACGTCTTTGATTTGTGAGTCAGCAAGTCGCAATAAAAAAAGAAACTTAGACAATCAATCAGCTCGTACAGACAGGTTGAGAGAATTAGTGCGAAGATATGGTATGCATTAAAACTGAATCTCAGTTTTTGCAAGGCCAATGGATCATTTCAATACCGTATCATGAGATAAAATGGAAAGTAGTGGCTGCCCGGAAATCAATACAGAAGCGAAGTATTTAGAAAACAAACAGTCGCAGCGGCGGCAGCGGCAGACTTTTTTTTAAATAATTAATAAACATAACAATACTGAAACATGAAAAAAAAAAAAACACCAGCATGCCCCTTTAAAGAAAATGCAGCGCACGCGTCTCTTCCAAGAGTGATTGATTTCAGAAGCTCCGCTTTCCTTTTGCATCTGCACTTCTTCAATAAACTGAAATTTACTCTCAAGGTGAGCGGGATTGTCCCCTTGAACTGATGTAGTGCTCGGGGGGTTCTGCGACTGTGGCACAAGCGCACTTAATCCGCCTCTGACCATTCTTTCTGCCCAGGTGCCCTTTAAGACGTATACGAGTTATTCACGGGTGCCCCATTCATCTCTCGCAAGGCACTGCCAATCCACCCAGACTCCAGCCGGGGCTCTCAGGGAGCTCCTAGACGGGCCAATCTCTGCCTCCATTACACCCAAGCAATTGATTACCCCCCACCCCCCCCACCCCCACCCCGCCTCTCCCTGCTGTCTCGGGGCCATTGTTCAGGAGCCCATTATGGCCGCACATCATCTCCTTCACAGCTCAAACGAAGACAGCAGAGTTATATTAACAGAGCGGCCCTGGCCGCTATAATCATTTTTCCATCACTACTGTATGTGCCTCCCATTTGGACAAGACAGTGGGGGCACGGCTCTTTCAGAACGGGAGACGCGCCACTCTCCGTGTTACCGGTCCCAATGTTCAATGATGATTTGCCAGTGCGATGTCGAGGCTGCAACGTCAGAGCGGGACAGGATGGGTTTTTTTTTTGTTTTTTTTCCCTCCAAGACGGCTGTTATCTATAAGGTGACATGATATTATGACTTGTGTATTTTAAATGGCCCATTAAAATAGCTTTGCAATCATCTTGTTCGAAATTGCGCTCCGCGGATAGACTGCAGAGGAGGAAATATTTTGGGACGGAACACGGATTGCCTTTAAATAAGCCGAGACTCTCCTCTTTAGCCAGAGATAATTGGCAATGTGGAGGCCGGGGCCCCGGTGCCAACTGGAAGGTTGGAGTTGTTAATCGCTATAACAATAGTATTTTCGCTGCCAACCAAAAACCAAATGTCCCTATCATCATGCTACACCACCTGAATTTCTGCTTAAGAAATGAGACGACAGGATGACTTAAATGTGGAGGATAATTTCGATCTCTAGATCTAAATATTTCACTTTTTAAACTTAAATTTCCCATAAACCATTTTGTGTCATAGGGTAGACTTAGTCTCTCATACATTTAGACACATATGGAGGAATTCTTCATATTTTTATTTTTTTCTGGCAGATACTGGTTTCTGTGGCTTACCTTTAAATGTATTCAAAGCAGCGCAAGATGCTAATACCAGCCGACCTACAGGATTTTGTGACAGAGACACCTACCGCCTCCGTCCCGCACGCCGTTATGTTTGCTGGTACGCATTTTTGGAAAATATTTCTCCCTGGCTTATTAGTTTATTCAAAGGGTGAACGTGTCGCGGCGCGTTAAAAGTGAATTATTCATCGTGGCCATCAGGTGCCGAAGCCCTTGTTCATGATGGACGCTCGGACACCGTGGCCTCCTGAGGAGAATGCCCTTTTCGCTGAAAATATCATTTGTATTAGTCTGCGGAGAGCCCGAGAGCAAATAGCCAACCAGGGCAGGAGTGGGTGAGCATAATGGAGGGTGAAGTATGTCGACTTTATGAAGAAACCAGTCCCCGGGGGAAACGATGCAGGGCAGAGGAATCCTCCATGCCCCCCCCCCCCCCCCCCCCCCCCCCCCCCCCCCCCCCCGACCTCCCACTCAAACAAAAGGCGCACTGCCCTGTATTCTTAGTTGAGGTTTAGTCAGCCTCAGGCCGGCCCACGTCCCACCTTCACACTCAGGTTACGGTATTCGTTTGGCAAGCGGATGCGTGCCGCTGTGCCGCTGTGGGGCAAAGGGCTCTCTCGTCTGTGTACTTCTGACGTGTCTATCCATCATCGTGACGGGACCTCCGTTTCCGCCGCGCTCCCCATGTTTTTCTTTCACCCTCACCTTGTGTGCCGTTAATGAAACGCCCCCGTCCCTTTCTCTCTCTCTCTCTCTCTCTCCTTCCTAAATCCCATCACCCAAAACCTTTCCTACACCCCTCTCCCTCAGTCTCAGTGAACTTTTCCGTCTGATTCTTGCTTGGATCTATTTTTGCTGCTCGCCACCCCCCCCCCTCCTCTTTCTGCCTCAGTTGTTTCTCCCCATGGCCAGGCCTCATGCAACTTTTACTGTCTCATCCCTCGCGCTCAGCCACTCTCTTTCTGCCTCAGTTGTTTCTCCCCATGGCCAGGCCTCATGCAACTTTTACTGTCTCATCCCTCGCGCTCAGCCACTCTCTCTCTCTTCCATCTGCTCTCCTCCCCTCTTCTCGGCTTCCTTTCAGCTCGCTTCCGTAAAATCCCCTTTTTTTAACTTTCTTCTGTGGGTTCTTCTGCCTGCTGCATCCTTTCCACTCCATGCCGTGGTTATTGCGGGATCTCCCATGTCTTCCCTCCTTCACATCCACCTCCCCCTGTCCCATCACATGCATTTCTACCAGGGCACTGTCTGGTAATGTGGAAGGAGTGAACACCTGCACCAGATGCCATGGATGACTAACTGACTGCGGGGTTATTGTGGGTCAATGGAGTACCCACTGTTATAATTAGGCCGGATTCACGACACTATTTGAAAACCTTATGTCATGTCTTCTTCAGCCCACCCTCTTGCACCTCCAATCTTTACCCACCAACTGTTTTTTTCCTCAGCTCTTCCATGTAGGATGCCATTCACAAGTGCTTTTTAATTGGCCATATGGTCCCACCCCTCCCCTGCAGAGAATGGAATGAACCACATTTGCATTTTACACATGACATTTTTTCATGAGCTAACTGTCTTACAAATCTGATTCAAGACAACGCAGGAGCATCCGTGTAAAATGTTGCCGCCCAGAAATGATATATTATTCATAACCCACGGTTTGGCACAATCTGAGCAATAACCCATCTTTAGGCACGAGGCATGTGGACTTGAAGTGCAGCAGCTCTGTGACTCAATTCCCCTGAGGCCCGTGGGCAAGTTTCTATCATCTTGTACCCAGACTGAAGTTTTAAGTAAGCCACTAAAAGGTATATGTGAATATCCAGGAAGCACGGAAATGCTGCAATGCCTCCTGGTGGTTCGAGCTTTATAGCCGCCTCCTGTGGATCGCTTTTAAACACAGACGATTATGCACATTTAGATGAGTTTTTTTTCGTGG
Organism: Colistium nudipinnis; assembly: GCA_016785305.1. Classification (NCBI taxonomy): domain Eukaryota; kingdom Metazoa; phylum Chordata; class Actinopteri; order Pleuronectiformes; family Rhombosoleidae; genus Colistium; species Colistium nudipinnis. The sequence goes on from JAFBJU010000814.1 coordinate 620,827, forward strand.
AAAACCATTCAAATCCCACACAGACGCTTATATAGCCTGGATTTATGGTTGGGGAGGGGCGCCCATATTATTTATTCCTTTACGCATGTGTTGTTTGTGTTTAACGCCCCTGTTCTTTTGCATCATAACTTCTGAAGGTCGAGGGCTCTCATTTCTTTCACAACTCATCGGGAGGGTATAATGTGTAGGAATAAATCTCCACTCACGGTAGAAGATGTACTGTGCGTAATTGGACCAGACCCTGTCATCCGCGTAATGACCGATGGAGGACGCGGTCAGGGACGAGTTGCAGGCCACGATGTGGAAGCCGCTCTCTGACAGCATGTCAAAAGCGCGCTCCACGTGCCGGAACTTGAGGTAGAACCTGCAGGAGTACCGGTCCGGCGGTCTGTCCGTGTCCCTGTTCTCGTTCAGGGCGTCTCCAAACACCTCTTTGGCCAAGCCGATCCGGCTGCTGATGCAGATCCGCGGTAACTTTTTGGCCTTGGCGTCGGTGAGGCTTTCTTTCCCCCCCGCTGCCGCGCAGACGCCCTTCAGTGCCACCGTGATGTAGCCGTACCTCCTGTCCAGGGAGTACGAGGGGTAGAACCTCTGGTCGCTGCCCTGCGACGCGTCCTCCAAATCACTGCAGTACAACTCGTCTGGGAGTAACGTGGAGTCCTCGGAGGACAAAAGTTTCACCAGTTCCGGCAGCTGGAAGTATTCCGCCTCTCGTTTCAACCTCCCCCTCTCGGGGAAGTGATCGGGGAGAACGACCTGCTTGTCTCTAAGGTAATCCAATACATAACGGAACAGGAATCCATCTCTGTCGATGAAATAGCGTCCCCTGAGGTCCCGGGACAAGTCATTCGAAGATCCCTTCTTGTTGGAGAACAGCTTCCCGAGTAATGAGTTTGGAAAGCCTGTCAAGGTGGCCTGGCGAGTGTAGTACACCTGTCCGCCCACATTTAGCTCGAGAACATCCGATGGAGGGGCTTGCACGGAGCTTTGCTCTTTTGCGGGTTGTGTTTTGCAGTTTTCGCTCAGTGCCATTTTTTTTTTTTTTTGTCTTTTTCAGATCTTGCACGAAATCTGGGTCCGGATCACAGAGCGCAAATGTGCCAGGAGTTCAGGGTGTGGGTCGCAGCTGCATGGTGTTAATGCAATCAGATCCAAAGCTCGGTCTTGATTAAGCCCGCCGTCCTCACAGCCACCGACTGATGACAAGCGATGCCGAGGTGTGTCTACAGTACCTCCTTTAACCCCATGCGTAAATGTGCCGGCCCCACGGCGAATCCTTTCTGAGCACAATCGATTATCATAACCGGCATCATATTACACATGTCCACTGCGATGGGTCGAGACTTTGACTCAATGGAAAACAAACACAATCCTCACTTCACTCGGACATTTCCCACCACCAAAAGTGGTAAAAACATTGTTTTTTGTCCGCTCAAGTTTGTCTTTTCTGTGGACAGATTCAGCCTCTTCTCACGCTGCTGTTTCAAGTTCACTCACATCAGTCCGAGATAGACTGAAGGACGTGCATTCAACATCATCATCATCATCATCCGGCTACTCGGCGACGCTCCCAGCAAATGGGATGCTGAAACATCCTCCTCCGAGCGTGGAAGCGGGACTCCTGTGCGCACCCATCTCTCCAAAGTGCTGAGAGCGGAAACGCCGGGTCCGGCAGGAGGTTTAAGATAATGCTGCTCTAAGCTGTGCGAGAGAGAGGGAGAGCGAGAGAGAGAGAGAGAGAGAGAGAGAGAGTAAAAATCGTCCCGTGAAGTGATGTCTTACATCATCTTAAAGGAAAATGACATTTGCAGAAGATCGACGTGAAAACGCGCTGATGTGCGTGCGTCAGTGCTGTTTTTCACCCAATTCCCATCCAGCCACGGGCGACGGGCAGCTGGCGGATTCGGGTCTAATGCATTCCAGCGTTGCGGATTTTAATCCCTTCTTCTGAGTCTTCGCAGAGGCTTTCACATTTACATTTAGCGCTTTTAGCTGACGCGCTTATCCCGGGAGATGACGGGTGAGAGGTGAGATCCCGCGCAGTGACTTGCTCAAAGACTCCTTGTTGGAAATTGCAGCAGGGACGTGGCAGACTTCTGCTCTCAAGTGGGACTCAAGCATCAAAATGCAATAAATAAAGACAACGCCCCCCCCCCCCCCCCCCCCCCCCCCCCCTCTCCCTCCCCCCCCACCTCTCTCTCTCTCTGAGCCTCGAGGCGACACTATCCAAATCGCTCTGCCAGGACACCGTGAGTGAATAGGAACATTGATCCTCATCGACGTGAGGAAGTGAATTCTGACTTCAGCACCACGGACAGAGCTCACCCCACCCTCCGCCGCTCAGGCCTCCAGCCTCTCTCAAATAAAAAAACAAAACAAACAAGGATATGGCCTATTTAAAAATACAACAATGCAGTCACTCATATCCCTTTATTTTACGCCGGGGTGTCTTTTGATACACAATCCTTTAGTCTGTCTCGGGCACAAATCCCCCATAAAGTGCACATTCCTTTCTGTTTTCCCAGCAGTTTTATGGGGCGTAAAAACCCCAGGACGACGCAACCTTCTTAACCGAGTCATTTCACAGTGGCAGAATGAACAGGGGTTTGGGACTTGTACATTATGGCAAGGGGCCCTGCTCAGGGAATTTGTCATAGAGCCATCATTAAACCCCACAGTGACGCCAAGCACTGTAGGGCGGAAAATCCAGTTTGGCAGAAGTGAGACGCAATACTGACTTGAAGGCTTGACAATGCATCTCCTCATCTACATATGCAGTTATATACTGCAGGTCACATGCACGTTTTTAGTGATAAGCTATACAACAGAACATGGGAAAGATGCATTCAAATGTTCATGGTGCCAACTTTTATATTTACTGGGTGGTTTTGTTTTATATATGAAATGTCAGGTCCCTTATGTGCCCTGGCTACATCATACATGATTCACCAGCAACAGAAACACCGCTCTCGACTTTAGACCGTTTGTTTGTGTAGCTTGTTTGTTTTTTTGAGAGTGATTTGAAGCCAGGTGGTTGTAAATCAGAGTCCTTCATTGCTGCAGTGCTGAGCGAAGGCGTTGATGATGGGAGTGCACCCTTGACTTGTGGTTTTGAGGAGGCAGCGGTCACGCTTTACCCTGTTAATTCAGAGTATATTGTGCTGCAGAGGGGTTGCTAAGCAGCCGCAGGGGACTGAGTGGGATTCAAACAGTGGGGATTTACAGCGACAGTGAACAAGAAAACGCTGATCTCTATTTCTGTGATGTTAGGCTTTACAGCCTACATTATGAATGATATTGTAAAGTTTTGTCGAATCTGTGACCTTAACATTTAAGTGGACACCTTTGTAGATAGGATATCTGATATAAATTGGTGAAATGTACCCAGGGGGGGGGGCGGGTTTGGTGTTAAATTCATCCTATAGATTATTAGACAGGACCTGTATAACAGTATTGGCGTTCACTCACTAGCCCTTTCTCGGAATATGGTTCTCCTCCCTTATGTGCTGTAAACCCTGTTTTTTATTCATCTCACCCATCCTCCCATTAAAGCCAATTTTTCTGCCTCCGGTCTGTGTTTTATTACCTATTTGTGCACTCCTCCCAGGTTAGATTCTATCTGTGGGAAGAGGGTTGAATTTCATGCAACTTCCGCATGAATAATGTAATAACATATTGGTCCCAATTGAGCATGAAATAAGAAAATCTGCTGTAAATGCTGTAATATTAAAATGGCAGTTTTTACATTACGACATGCAGAAAGTCTTCAAAATGAAGTAAAGAAGTAATGATAATGGAGGTGGCAGTAATGCATCCATGGGTTTTGCCAGTTTATTTTTGTTTAAATAATAATTATGTTACCAAAAAGTATGCAGACAAACATGATCATTTCATCCTATATGTAAATGAACTGCTTGGATACTTATACAAAAATGTGGGAAAAAAAACACTGCTGACATTAATGAGCTCAGGAGGACTGGAAATCCCAATGTGATTATTCATCCTAATCGAATTAAACCAGCCTAGCATTTACAGCAGAGTAGGACATACTAGTGGTAACATTATCTTGTATCCTAATACTAGATCATGGACATTTGTATTATGGTCTCGTGTGCACGATAAATCACTTGGGGGGTTTCAATTAGCGAATGGTTAATCATGGTGGGCCCACTGTTTTTAAATTCTAGTTAATTAGACTTACGGTGTGAGGGACATTGCCTTTTCAAAATCGCATATTGGGGTCATATTTGTAGTGACACAGCTCATTCTCATTCACATCATTTCAAGTTATTGGTGAAGGTGTCCTGTGTCTTTCTAGGTCATTGTTTGAGCTTTGGTGTAAGATGTCAAAGAAAAGACTAATAATAGGCTGCAAACCCGTTTCAGACATTTCACAGCAGGTGAGGTTGCACTGGATGAGCAAAGAACATCTGTCAGATGATAGCAGTTAAAAACTTCATTGCATAAAATGATCGTCCAGTGGAAATTCCGTTTATACAGGAAGATGAAAAATGTACTGAGTAATTACAGGACACTTTTAATAGCCTAATAAACGGCTGTATCCCATTCCATGACATTGGGTGTCCTCTTGAGGCCCCAGAGCACAGGACAAAAGGAGAAGAAATAGGAAAATTGAGTGTGAGCTATAAACGACTTCAACTTGGACCATTCATTGCAACAGATCTGTACAGGAGTTTTGTGATTCTAAATGAATACATGTTTGTTTATTTGGAATAGTTTTATTGTATTGTGTGTTGTGGTAGAATACCCTACAAAGCATTGACACATCACTTGTGATATTTCGCAAGGGTTAAGGCACTCTTTCTTGTTAGAAAAAATGGGGGGTATCCCATTGCCTGGGATAAAGGCAATGGGATACCTTTCTTGGATTTTGTCCATGTCTGTCTGCAAAATGTTCCTCCAGCAGCTGCAAGACAGTGTGGGCCTAGCTGAGCAGCTGCATGAACATTGAGAGGTGGCATTGATGAGCTACATTTGAACATTGCTAATGAGACACTCAAGCTGAAATAAGTGTGCACATGAATCATGAATGGTCTTCTTCTTCTTCTTCTTCTTCTTCTTCTTCTTCTTCTTCTTCTTCTTCTTCTTCTTCTTCTTCTTCTTCTTCTTCTTCTTCTTCTTCTTCTTCTTCTTCTTCTTCTTCTTCTTCTTCTTCTTCTTCTTCTTCTTCTTCTTCTTCTTCTTCTTCTTCTTCTTCTTCTTCTTCTTCTTCTTCTTCTTCTTCTTCTTCTTCTTCTTCTTCTTCTTCTTCTTCTTCTTCTTCTTCTTCTTCTTCTTCTTCTTCTTCTTCTTCTTCTTCTTCTTCTTCTTCTTCTTCTTCTTCTTCTTCTTCTTCTTCTTCTTCTTCTTCTTCTTCTTCTTCTTCTTCTTCTTCTTCTTCTTCTTCTTCTTCTTCTTCTTCTTCTTCTTCTTCTTCTTCTTCTTCTTCTTCTTCTTCTTCTTCTTCTTCTTCTTCTTCTTCTTCTTCTTCTTCTTCTTCTTCTTCTTCTTCTTCTTCTTCTTCTTCTTCTTCTTCTTCTTCTTCTTCTTCTTCTTCTTCTTCTTCTTCTTCTTCTTCTTCTTCTTCTTCTTCTTATTATTATTATTATTATTATTATTATTAATCTCTTTAAACTTGGTGGAGTTGGATCTCCAGCTGCAGTTCCTGGGCTTGGCCTGCAGACGACGCTGTCTGTTGTAAACAGCTCAGTCACAGGGGCTGATCGGCTCTGTTCTCCATTTTGTAAGCTATGTTTTTCCTGGAGGTTAGCGCCTACTTTCCTAATGGCTAGCTGCGTGTCAACACAGCGGAGGCGGTGTGCCTGACGGTGATGCAGTGAGACCGGAGCGGAGGACCGAGGGGCACGTTGTTGATCCACAGACACAGGGCTTGTTGCGTGTGTTGTTGTTGTTGTTGTTGTTGTTTGTGTGCAGTCATGCTGGTGGGACGCGTTAGCAAACATTGAGTCTGTGTTGCGTGCTGTGCGGACTGCCCCTACCAACCACAACAATGTTGTCAAACGACCTGTGGACATTTATAAACAACCAGTTCTCTCAAGGGTGAGTGTGGGCTTCTATTTACTTTCCCTTTGTTGTGTTTCTTAGTTGGATCTGTAGCACATTATTTATGTTTTAGCTCGCGTGCTAACATGACTGTCAACGACCCTCGGGTGAAGTGTAAATGAATGTACACAGCTACTGTGAAGTGTTAGCCACGTTGCTACCTAGCATGCCATCAGTTAGCGATAAACAGTCTTAGCATATTCTCTTAGATTTGTGTTGACGTTGCGGTGCAATGTGTGTGACTTATGATGGCAGCTGTTAAATGTGTGTCTGAAGCACAGCATCCAAGGTGAATGGCGGTCTCCACGCGCTTGTGCAAATATCTTAGATTCAGGAGTAGCCTCCGCCGTTAGCTACCCTTAGCTGCGTTAGCTATAACAGGCGCGCAGCTGGGCATGCTTTTGGCAACTTTACAAGCTTTTCCCTGACCTACGTGGAGAGAGCCGTGCAGCGTGAATGTTCCCAACCTGAAACCATTTCAAGTTTCAATACCTGTCAGTGACACTACGTTTCCAGCCACAGTCTGCTAAATCCCTCTCGCGTGAGTCAGAACGTGGTTGCTATGCAGTGTGTGTTGTGTGCCCTACATGGAGCCCTAAATCTGAGCTTGCTTTCTGTTTTTCCTCCGCCATAACAACAACAACAACAACAACAACAACAACAAAAAGATGGATAAACGTGGAGTGAAGAAAATAACGTATAGAAGAGATGACCGTTTAGGCACGTTGGTCTACACTGAAAGCCCTGAGGAAGGAGGTCCTCGCAGCGCCGTGTCCATCACCTCCGCCACCTCCAGCACTCGTCCGTCCAGCCCGTTGATGCAGCCAGGACAGGTACCCAACGGCCCCAGCGACACCGCCCTTCCAGAGGAGCTCACCCCCGTCTCCGCCACTGCCAAACTTGGCACCCCGCTGGAAGACAAAGCCCAGAGGCCCCAGCAGCAGCAGTCACAGTCATACACTGCATTCGGGCGTCCAACCTTTGGGTACAATTTGCCCCGGTTGGAGGCCAGCACAGCAAACACTGCCCAGTCCTCCATGGATTCACTCATTGGGGGATCTGACCCTAACTTCTTCCCCATGAAAAGAGAGGATTACTCCATGGATAAAGGAGACCAGGACCCCATTGACTTTGATCACGCCTTTGATCACATCGGGAAAGATGTGGACGCGAGCCAAAAGTTGTTCAGTGACAACGCTCTGGACCTGCTGCAAGACTTTGAGCTCATCGGGTCCCCGTCAGACATCTACGTCGGGGACGATGCCTTCCTGTCGACTCTGACCGACGATTCCCTGCTCGGGGACGTCGGCTCCGACAGGGACATAAAAACTGGCGTGGCTGAGGGCAGCAGCGGTGGCAGCGCCGCGGTCTCCGTGGCTCTCAATGGCGGCATTATGATGAGTCCAGAGCAATCTAGCTCCGGCCTATCCACGGCCTCCCCCCAAAGCTCCACGACCACCCTGTCTGCATCGGTGAAGACAGAGAAAGATGGCGACTTTATCCAGCTCTGCACCCCAGGTGTGATCAAACAGGAGAAGACGTCCGCTGGCCAGAGTTATTGCCAATTAAGTGGCATATCCTCCACCAGCTTGCCCAGCGCCAACCCCATTTCCATCTGCGGGGTCAGCACGTCCGGAGGACCCAGCTACCACTTTGGAGTCACCGCCAGCAGCGGAGATTCTCAGCAGCATAAGGATCTGAAGTCCGTGTCCAAACTGTTTCTCCCAGTGACGACGATCAGTGGAGCCTGGAACAGAGGCCAAGGTGTTGCAGATAACTCGGTAATGCCGAGGGCCAGCGAGTCTTTCCTCAGCTCTCCATCCTTCCCCACCAGCCTTGCAAGGTAAGAAGTGAAGGCGGCACCTAATCGTGAACTCTGACCTCAGCTTTAGTTTAGGCATCACTAACTCGATGTGATCATTTATCTTTATCCGTTGTTAAAAGAAGGAAAGTAGTTTGAAGTTGGATAAAGTTGCAACCCAAGTTTTTTTCGTGAGGTTTATGTCCTTTTAACAATTGTTAATGTGATTTGGACAACTTCCATGCTCTGGATTGACAATAAACTGCTGTTTAATTGTCATTTTACCTGGTAACTTTGGAATATCCGCTGGAAGTGGTTTTGGTTCACTGATTTGCGTTGACGGGTTGAATGCCATGAATTATTGCTGCTGGCGGCTGCTTGTTTGCTTAACCGGATCATAACCTTGTTTGTCTGCAAATGTTTAGTTGTTAATTAGTTTGATAAAAGCTCGTGTAACCTGAATCAAAGAGCAATTATTCCAATGTCTTTAAATATACCACTTCTCCATGACACATTAATTGGTGAGGCATTATAACCAAAAACAAATGCAGCGGTTAAGCAACCTGTCACCTAATTGACCCACTAATCCTGCTTCGTGAGATAGACTCACGTAGCTCACGTGTATCTGCGCAGGATGTGGCCGCAGCGAGTATATCCTTCAGAAGAAAAAAAAGAAACGGGGAATTCCATTCGATCGTTCTTCTGTCAGGCCGGACAAGCCTGGGCATCGGTGTGTGTTTGTCACATGGGCCGAATCTAATGCGTCATCATCATTTGTTAAATCCAACCCAGATAGTGTGTATTTCTTTCATTATTTTTGAACTTTTTATCGCTGTCACTGCTCATTTTCTTCACCCTTTTGACCACGTCTCGTGAAAGAGTCTACGGCATCAAGGATGGAAGAGATACATTTGGCCATTATCCAGCTGCATTATGCCAAAAATAAACCAGAAATATGCACAAGTCTTCACTTGAAGCAGATCTGCCCCCAAGGGAAGGAGAGACGCTTCATTCAACAGTCGTGATGAATGAATTGGCCCTCAGAGAATGGCCAGGGCCTGTGACTGTAGAAGGAAATTGGAGGCTGCACGTTTCACTCACTCATGTGATTTTGCAGAATCTTAATTTCTGCTATAATTGCTCTTCAGTCTAGCTCCCGTTCAGATGAACCCAGTCCGAGTGTGCGGACTCTACCCTCACCCACAACGTGTCTTTTGTACAGTTATGACTCTGCTGCCTTGTATAGTTTTATGGGTTCAGCAGTAGACGTGGCTTTGGGGGCCCAGCTAGGAAGCAGGCAGCTCCGAAGAGAGAAGTTGCCCCAGGCATTCAAGACACGTGAGCCTCAAAGGCTTTTTTTTTTTTTTTTTTTTTTTGAGCCTCTCCTACACTCACACCTATCTGATTCACAGTTTCTGATAGAGTGTGGAGTGATCCGAATGGCACGCACGCAAGTGTGTCATGTCAATGAGTGCGCAGGGCTAGTTTGGTTTCTATCGTTGGTTTGTCTAATCCTAACCCAGATAATAACTGGCACCATCTTCACATCTGTCCGACAGTCATCCTAATGACTGGTGACTCTAAACAGATAAGGCGGCGCACGGGATGTGTGTTGAAGCATATTTCTATGAAGGTGGTGTGACCCTCGCATCATTCTGTGTGGCTGTTTGGGTATTGGCTCATTGGTGTGTACGCTTAGCATACGCGTGTGTGTGTTGGTGGGACTACGGTGAGTGGGAAATTTTTGGTGTGTGTGTGTGCGCAGTGGTAGTTGGCCTCGACCCGTGTCACACTGAGTGGTTAGAAATCAGCTCAGGCTCTTGGCAACAGGTCACCGTGCCCTCCAGCTTCTCAAGATGCGGCTTCTGCTTCCTGCTGAGGTTTGGGCTCGGAGGAGCTCGCACGCCACCGAGTCCCTGAACTGCCGTCGCGGCAGAGCTCGCTGCTTTGCATTTTTGCACGTCTAATTTCCCAAACATTGGCGGTGCATTTCAATCCTTGTCTTATGATCGCCGCCTTACTCACAAACTGGTTTCACAACGGAGATTTGCTTCACCGTGGCAAATTCTTTGCTTTGTTCCTATTTTGGGAAATAAGCACCCTCGTTTGTATTAATGATTTGATGTGGCGTGACCCCATTAATGTTGACTACCAGTACGTGGAGGAAAAATGCACCAGCATAATTCCCCTGCTGGATAATATGACAGCTCGTCGTTTCATTGGCCTTTGTTATATAACCTCTGTTTTTAGAGGGCCATTTCCTCCTCCTCCTATGATTGGCATGGCCCATAGTGTGTAGAGTTCATTCTGTGAGTCAGATGTAATGGCTTATCCATATATCCTCCTGCTGACTTTGGCCTGTGCCAGGCCTTTCCACGTGGCTAAGGGTTAGACAGGGAGGTTTTTCGGGGGGCATGCCCCTGGAGAGAAAAAAAAAAAGGGTAATAAAAGCAAGTGTACAATTACAGTGTGCCTGTTTCATGGCAAAAAAGAATCCTCGTGTGACAGAGGCCTGTTACCGTGACAACATTGCCTGCTTTAGGGTGTTTGCAGATGGCTCTTCTGTAAAAAGCACAAAGTAAATGAAGGTAATGATTTTTTGTTTAATCATTAAGCCCATAAATGTTTATTGCATATAGATTAAGCAGCAGATCAGTGGCATTTTATTGGGGAATTGCCAAGTTGTTTCAATCTGGGTTTTCCAAAGTGGCCCCAATAATGATAATGTCCCCTGTCTGTGCAATCAACTCGGTTCTTAGTGTGTTTTGAAGTAAGTTGTTGTTAATATTTGTCAAAGGCTGAAGACAACACTCACTCTTGTCCAGAGGAGGGAGGGGTGGGGACAGGTAGAGACAGACAGCCGTGGGGTGGTGATTGAAAAATTCCACGTGAATAGTGAATTGCAACTGGCTAAAAGTATTGCATCAGAATCAAAAGTGAATGTTAAAGCAGCATGCTTTATTTCAAAGAGTAGTCCGCTGTTTGGCCGCTGCTGGGAAGCTCTTCCAGTGCCCCATATTGTTCCCCTCCTGGATATGTGAGGCCATGTTGCGAACCCCCATAATGATCCACGCTGTAGGTTTGTGGAATTTTTTTTGTAGGCTTACGATGCAATTGAGTCCGCTGCAGGAACTCTGCCAAAGTAATAAAAAAAAAAAAACGGGTTGGCGAAATAGTTTTCACATCACTCGTGCTGACGAGGCAGGGTTGTGTAGCTCCACCATCATGTTTGCGAGAAACATACTTCACCAGCAGGAACGTTATTTAATTAGGACCTCGCTGATGTCATTCCATGGACATTTAGAAACATTTTTAGTATTACCACCTTTACGTGATGAGCGAAGAAGTTGTAGTAACGATATGCAGGTGACAAGTTGAAATCCCCCCAAAAATATGGAATTACTCATTTAAATGAGTAGTCGGTCCATTATTTGTAGCCTTGTTTCGAATGGACCGACTTCCCTGTGCTTCTACGGTCGGCCACGATGTAGCCCATGAGGTCTTGCACCGTTAAAAACAAATGACGTGGACGTGTTGAAAAGGTTTAAACCTGAACTTTTCCTTTGGAGGGGCCTTTTTAATGACAGCCTGAGCTTCGCAGTAGAGATCGGCGTTTTCGGACTAATTGTCTGTCTCAGCTGACACTGTGCCGTCTGAGAATGAGATGTGTTGCTTTGAGGGCTGCGACTAAAACCAGACGAGTGCTGGGGAAGTAAAAATGTGACGGCTTTCAGCTGCGGTTTGGTGCCTGGTCTGTTGAGTGGTTCAAGCTACTTATATACGCGTGTTTATATTTAAGCATATATTTAATGTACGAGTCGTCTCGGCTCTGTGTTCTTACAGTAATTTTTGGCGTATGTTGCTATACAGTACAGAGCCTCCCTCCCTCCCTCCCTCTCTCTCTCTCCCTCTCTCTCTCTCTCTCTCTCTCTCTCGCCCTCTGCCTTTGCATCCTGCAACACCAAGGGCAGGGAGTCGCCGACTGTCAGCAGAAGCCCTCGGCCTCAGCTGTAAATCACCTTTTAATGACTTTGCTTGTTTGCGTATGGGACTTTCAGATCCTTCAGCTCGGCGTGTCATGCCTGAGTGTGTAGGTGTGCGCGTGTGTATGCATGCGGTTGTGTGATGAGCGGCACTGATGCGGGCGGACCGAAGAGCGCTCTCACTCTCCTGACCTACTTTCACTCCCGCTTCCCCGCAGCTGGGCGAACGCACCAGATCTCTTGCCAGCCATTCCAGTCCCTGACTCTTATACTTTTTGTTGTGATTCAACACTCACTAAGCTTCTTTAAAAAACTAAAAAAATAAATAAAAAATGGATGTGGAGGTGAAGTGGAAACGGAATCGCCTCGTCGTGTCTTCCTTGTGCCGTTCTTTGTACTTTTTGCGTACAGTCGTCGAGTCGGCAAAGTCAGAGTTTGGAAGTGGGTTCCTCCCACATACAGCTGTATCCAGCTGTAGGTATTACAGTTATGCACACAGGAGCAGCAGCAAACCATCAATTATTTTACGGCCACCTCCCACCTATGCACCAGAAGCTCCTGTTATGGAAACTCATATAGAAACTCAAATCCTTTTGAGTTATTTATTAAGACAAAGCCTTACTTGCAGACGGTGACACCCAGGCGTAATTCGGTGTATCTCGTGTCCTACTGATGAATCCCAAACGCACCAACCTAACACCTATGGGAGATTCTGAACCGACATTGTCGAACCAGTTTACAGTCTGTCAAAGCTGGGTCCATATTGTGAAAATTCTACACCTCCCGGTTTGTGCCAAGGTTGTGCGAAGTTTAGGTAGTGTTGCAAGTTTGGACGCTGGTGTGGCTAAAACCTTAAGACGTATTTGTTGGCTCTTTCATTTCAATGTCACCCATTGTACTTCATTAATACGCTGTGCCTAATTCCTTGCGTTTTAAGTCGTTGCACTAGAATCTGTGCACCCATAAACGCATACCGTCGTTTTTTTGGTGGAGGGCAGAGGAGGTGGATATTTTAGAGAAGTCCAGCCCAGTCCTTGGCCAAATAAACCCAGCCAGCGCCTCCACTCCCTCATAGAAGCCGCGTTGTTGTTCTGCTTGCAAGCTCGACGCGTGCAGACCAGTTCCCTTTTTCTATTTTGGTGGCCCTTACCTCAGGGAAGAGGCACTTCCTTCTCTTTCTCCTTTGCTCTCTTCACGCTCTCAGAGTTTCGACGCAGAGGAGGTGTCTGTGCAAAGTTTCTCCATATCAGTAGTAGTGATAATCAGAAGATCACGAGAGTGACAGCAATCGTCAGATTAGAAAGCATGCAGCCACCTGGCCAGATTTTTGTGGAGATCATTACGCTATAATTTGCAGCTTTATTCAAACATTTGGCCTCAAACGCGTCTGAGTATGGACGGGAATACAGAAAGATTTTTCCGAACCAGCCAGATTCTTATGCCTCGATTCCTTTTATAGAGGCAGGCATGTTGTGATTTGGGCATTGCAAACCAATAAAGTGAAAGCAACCTCTACGCTGCTGAAAACTTGCAACAACAAGGAGGAGTTAGGGTGCTCGGAGAGAAACGGTCCAAACATGGCTTGCAGAAAATGAACAGATGCATTGACATGCGCATGCATGCACCCCCCCTCTCCCCAAACCGGACCGGTTATTGAAATTGATTTTATCAGTTACCATCCTGACATGTGAACCGCAGACATGTAGGTGAGGGTTCACCCTGTGCAGTAGCAGGCCCTTAAGCGGGTCAAGACTATAGGTCACTGTAGACAGAGATATGGACTATATGCATGGACAGAAATGAATCTATTGCACCCCCAAATAAGTGGTTGGAGATGGCAATCGTATATCTCTAACAGCTGTTTGGCATAAGTGACAAAGGGGCCGCGGGGAGGGGGGCTGCCAAGCTACTCGTGACACTGACGGCTAAAAGGGGATTATGAATTGTTAAAGCGGGGCACTGGGCCACCGGCATTATCGCAAGTGTGCGAAGGGGCTTGGCTCATTCTAACTGGGACGATTGATCCGAAGTCTGTAATCAAAAGCGGTTCACTTTCGGAGCCCCGCTCTCGTCTCGGGGTGTCTCCGCCCTTTGCGCTGTGGGCCGAGCCCTGCCCTGTAGTAAATTCTGAGGGAATGTAAGAACTTCCTGTTGATGAGGCACGCGCACACACTGCAGCAGATGGTTTCATAAAAAAAAAAGAGGAAGCTCGGCCTCTCCGCGGCGCTTTGCAACTTTGGTTTGCGTCTGACAAGCCCCCCGAAAGAGATTGTTAGCTCGTCCCCGTGGCTCGGTGGGACATTATCAACTAACCTAATTTGAGATTTGAGGAAAACACCGGGAAAGCTGCGACTCCACTGCGGGCTTACGTTGTTGTTTGAAAACCTGGAGCAGCTGCAGTAATTGGATTTGACCCAGTGGCCCAAAGCTGTCTTGTAAAGCTGTCCCGCTGACATCCCGGTGGGCCGTTAAAGGACAAAAAGTGGTCCCCCTCCCCCACGCCCTCTGACATCATCACCATCACCACTCATTAGCTCCTCTGGCCGGCATGCTTGTCCCCGCACCCTCTGGAAGGGGGGGGGGGGCGGCGGGCAGCCGAGGGATTTCTGTCCGTACAAATAATGGCACCCGTCTAGTACTGCGTTAGCGATGAAAGTAGATTCCATTTCTAAAAAGATTTATTCATTTTTTTCAGTGGAGTTCTGAATATTCATATGGACAGTCCATCACTGCTCTTGTCACTTCAGACAGTGATAAATTGTGCACATTTGTATGGGGTGTGAATTGAAAAGTCTTGGTGGTATCTGCCCAATTCAAATTCAAATGTCTCAGCGGAAAGGTTATTAGTCTTTTCTCTATGTTTTGGTGGACATGTGTTCACAAGTCTGAAAGCAAGTATTACCCCGCTCAGCCTGGCCAGGAGGAAATTCGAAAATCTTGGTGCGTTCACCCCTCCCAAAATCAGCTCAAATATTTGGGGAAATCCTGTCCAATGTTTGGATTTCACATGTGTGAAATGAAAAGCGCCCACACACGCCATAAGATGGACAGATGTATGGATCACAAAGTGTAGCTGGTGATCCTTACTGAGCTCTCAGCCATGACTCGGCGAGACATCCTCCTCTGAGGTCATTCCTGATGGGCTGTATGTTTTTTTTTTTTTTTTTAATCTGGCTGCTAAATGATTCTGCACTCCATGCTTTGATGTTTGACTACCGAGGGCTTGGCCTGCGCGTTGTATAACACTGACACTGAACTCTGCCCCCCCCCCGGCTCCATCCGCGTGCCACAAGTCAGAGTGGCTCTATTTGTTTTTGTTGTGGTGGTGTCCATGTGGACACTTGGACGGACTCGGTGGATGCGCATCTTGGCCTCGGCATCCTTCAGTGTGGGCGTCGTTGTCGCTGTGGTCGCTGGCTTGCAAAGGGGGGTGTGGACCTCTGGGCATTGGTTTGCTGCAAAGCCTGATGTCCTCTAGTGGTAGTTTGGAAATAGTGCATCTCTACCCACCGTTAACTGGGCCCGGACAACAGCTGAAATTGGAATGGGACCCCAGGTCTAGAGGCAATCTAGGGTTTTGGAGGCCCAACTGGGCACTATGGGAGATTTCTGCCGGGTGTTGCGCAGGAATGAAGGAAAAGAAGGAGCACAATGAATACATTCACTCTGAGGGGAAAGATGTGTAGTGTATTTGTCTAGTTTATTTATTGAACATTTTAGTGCAGAGCCAGAGACAGTGTGAACTACAGCTGAACTCCTGAAACTGAGAGGATGCTTTCAGGGGCAGGGGTGCGCCAACATGGGCCATGTTGTGGAACAGACATCGAAATTCAATGCCATGTGTTAGTCAGTAAATGTAATGTTTTTTTTTAATGGCGAAAAGAGACCGATTATCCCGAACATTCATGTAATCTCCTCATCCTCGTTTTTTTTTTTTCATTTTTTTTTTTCTAACTCCAGACAGGAAGGGGGCGTCCCCCCTTCCTCGGCGCCGGTGAAGAGCGGGACCCATAAAATCTGCCTGGTGTGCTCTGACGAGGCCTCAGGCTGCCACTACGGCGTTCTCACCTGCGGCAGCTGTAAGGTCTTCTTCAAACGGGCCGTGGAAGGTACAACAAAAAAAAATCTCACCTCATTGTCATTATTTCAGTGATTAATGGATCACCTCACACAAGTGTACTAAAATGCTGGAGTCGTGTTTTACAGTTGAAGGCAAGATCATTACAAAGCAAAGTATGTATACAGTTAATTTGATTATTTATTTTTTATTTTTTCTTCTCCCTCCCCTGGAGTGTTTATTTTGCCAAAGCCGCTGCAGGCAAACGGCGCTTATAAATCTTCCTGTTTGTTTGTGACGCAGGGCAGCACAACTACCTGTGTGCCGGGAGGAACGATTGCATCATAGACAAGATCAGGAGGAAGAACTGCCCGGCCTGCCGCTTCCGCAAGTGTCTGATGGCGGGCATGAACTTGGAAGGTACATAACATACAGTATGCATATCCCAATAGTCTGCCTTTGGGATGGCGGGATTCTTCCTGTTCCGTCTCCTCTTATATAACCCTGCCCTGCATTTTCACCCCTGTTTTCCTCCTCCTCCTCCTCTTCTTCTTCTCCTCCTCCAGCGCGCAAAACCAAGAAGCTGAACCGCTTAAAGGGCGGCCAGCTGAGCAACCCGCCCGAGGTGACGACGGCTCCGCCGGTGGAGGCCTGCGCCCTGGTGCCCAAGTGCATGCCCCAGCTGGTTCCCACCATGCTGTCGCTGCTGAAGGCCATCGAGCCGGACACCATCTACGCCGGCCACGACAGCACGCTGCCCGTAACCTCCACCCTCCTCATGACCACCCTGAACAGGCTGGGCGGCCGGCAGGTCATCTCCGCCGTCAAGTGGGCCAAAGCTCTGCCTGGTGAGTGGAGCGTGAGTGCGGGCACACGTGCCGTGTGAGGTTACAGCCGTCAACGTTGGATGGATGTGGCACGGGCTCAATCCACAGTTGCACAGCCAGTTTAAAAAACACACACACACACACACACACACACACACACACACAGCCTTGTCTATACCGCGTTGTGGGAACACAAGACATGCACATCACATGTGGGAACCACCCTTTCTGAAGCTTCTACAACACTGAAAAAAATCAAGCAGTACACTACAAACACACACACACACACACACACACACACACACACACACACACACACATATATATATATATATATATATATAGTCGCCGTATTCATCTCCTCCGCACCGACATCTGGGCACATGTTAAATTTGCGCTCGTGTGACACCAGCGACATCCGGCCGGCATGCGTTGTCACATTTGATTTTACCATTAAATCCGTGACTCATGGGAGCTCTGAGCGGGGCCCTGTGCTGAATGACAAATGAATCGGACCGCATTGGTTAAGCACAGTGAACGCATCAACTTTGTTAATGGGTTGACCACGCTACATAAGTATGAGTGGAAGTATTTGCATTGCGAGTAAATTGAGTGAAATCTGATTATGCTGCTCATTTGGACAAATATTTTTTTTTTTTTAATTTCACCTGATGAAAATTGCATTATTAGGTATAATCGGTATAATAGTTATTGTCATTGACCCTCAAACGCATTTTGACTAGTAGTAGTAGTAGTTGTAGGCTGATGTGTCACCATGTTCCTCCCCTCAGGTTTCAGGAACCTGCACCTGGATGACCAGATGACCCTGCTGCAGTGTTCCTGGCTCTTCCTCATGTCCTTCGGGCTGGGCTGGAGGTCTTACCAGCAATGCAACGGCAACATGCTCTGCTTCGCCCCCGACCTCGTCATCAACAAGTACGTTTGGTGTGGTCTACGGTTTCAAAGTGCTGGACATTTGTTCAATGGTTCTTATTTTCGCGTGCATAAAATAAAGTGTGGTTCACTGTGGAACCGTACCGCTCTCCTGATTCAAACTGCGCTCACGCAGGGCTTTCAAGCATGTGCGATTGAAAGGGGGAGAAATATTCACGCGGCGTTTAACCCCGTTTGTTTCGGACTCGCCAGGGAGCGGATGAAGCTGCCCTACATGGCCGACCAGTGCGAGATGATGCTGAAGATCTCCAGCGAGTTTGTGCGGCTGCAGGTTTCCCACGACGAGTATTTGTGCATGAAAGTCCTGCTCCTGCTCAGCACAGGTCAGACTCGACCACCTTTTTTCTTTTCACCCATCTTACCGAGAAGAAGGTCGTGTGTGTTTGCCCGACACGGTACTTTGTCATCGACACATTACCGCGCATGCAATTATTGTCAATAAGGAATGAAATCCTCGCTTGCCTGGTTGGGTAAAGGTAATAGAATCTTTGTGGTCCATGCCTGAAGTACGAGTTGATCCATTTAATGTTATGCAGGGGTAATTACAGATGACATGATAATAATTATAATAAACGGATAAAACAACCTATTTAGAGCAGTAATTATGGGAATCTGAACAAAACTGGTCTGTCGAGGTGTGCCTGTTTTTGTTTTTTTTACGGCAGGTTTGGCTCTTTATAAATGCTCTGCGATATTATACCGGATTGGAAGTGCACCGTCATTTTCAAATCATTCAAAATGCAAAAAGTAATAAGTCAATATAAAAGTGTTGCATCTCCAATAGGAAACATTGGCACCACAAAACTGGGGACAAAAAAAAAAAAGTGCCCGTCCCAGATATTGACCTCTGGTCGCCCCGCCCCCCCCCCCCCCTTCCCGCAGTGCCAAAGGACGGTCTGAAGAGCCAGACGGTGTTCGATGAGATCCGGATGGCCTACATCAAAGAGCTGGGGAAAGCCATCGTGAAGCGCGAGGAGAACTCCAGTCAGAACTGGCAGCGCTTCTACCAGCTCACCAAGCTGCTGGACTCCATGCACGAGGTACACAGAGCCGCTTGTGCGACGTACGCCGCGCGCGCTTTTTCGCAGCGAGTGGCTTTGCCAGCTGCGGTCTGCAGCCCGTCATGCACACACACATGCACACACGCACACACGCACACACGCACACACACACACACACACACACACACACACACACGCTCCCCTTACATTGGTTCTCTGTCTGTGGTCGGTCTTATTAGTGTGTGTGTGTGTGTGTGTGTGTGTGTGTGTGTGTGTGTGTGTGTGTGTGTGTGTGTGTGTGTGTGTGTGTGTGTGTGTGCGCAGTTTTAAAGAGATGCGTTTTTGTTGCATAGTGCAGGTTTTTGAGTATTTCCAATATTAGCCAGGCCTTTTTTTTGGGTTAACCTTATCCAAACCTCACTCTAAGCCTGAGCCTACAACCATCAAAAACCAAAATGTCCTCACAATGGCGGTTTTAGTTCAGAACGTGTCCTCCTAATCACACATGCACACAATCAAAATAGCTTTTTTTTTTTTGCTTGCCTCCAAATCGCCAAACTACGTGGGGCTCTTTGTGTTCATTGCGCGTTCCTCCGTGTGTCCTCAGATGGTCGGAGGACTGCTCGACTTCTGCTTCTTCACCTTTGTGAATAAGTCCCTGAGCGTGGAGTTCCCGGAGATGCTGGCGGAGATCATCAGCAACCAGTTACCCAAATTCAAGGCCGGCAGCGTTAAACCCCTCCTCTTCCACCAGAGATGACCCCCCCGCCCCCGCCACACCCGTCACGGACACCATGCCTTAAACGAAAAAAGAAGAAAAAAAACAAAAAAAACACCACGTCACCTCCCCACCTACCGCCACACGCCCGCCCAGGATCCAAGGCGAGGAATGGAATGATGATACGCAACTTTGTGCAGTGGCTCTGGGTCTGGAAGGAGATGGACAGACAGAGAGAGAGAGAGAGAGAGAGAGAGAGAGAGAGAGAGAGAGAGAGATAGAAACTGGAACCGTGAGTGTAGAAACCAGACAGTGTGCGCACTGGCTTGGTTTTGTCGAGCCGTCTAAGATACGTAACAACGAGTGGTTTGTAAGATAAAAGATAATCACAAAGAGAACTAGGCTTACATCCATGCCGTCTCAGGTTTCTCACCTTTCGAACACGGAACAATATCTAAAGTAGATAAAAAAAAAAGAACAGACAAAACCAATATCATTGTACAGGTTCTGATAGTATTTTCTACATTTTCAAATTGTAAGCGTTTATACAGTTTTACAGTAAGTCACCGTTACCTGGGAAGGTAACGAAGCTTAATGAATAACATGCTCTCACGGAGGCTTTTGGACCGTACGTTCCTCTATTCGTTTTTCCCGGAGGATATAACGAGATGCTTTGTCAGTTTAATGGAACTAAACTCTGTTATGAAATCATTAAAAAAAAAAAAAAAAAAAAAAATCATGCTATGGACTCACAAAACCATCCTGTTCGACTGTTAACCGGCCGGTCGGTGGTTTCCTCCCACAAGCCAACCCGTTCCGGGTTTACACAGGTCTGCTATAAAAGGGAAAGAAAAAAAAAATAATGTGCCTTGTTTGCTTCAAATATCATCTTCAGCCATTTCCTTTTTACTTTTCCAAGGCGTGCTTTTCCTCAAACCCGTCGTGGTCTTCCTCCATAACACGTTGATTGTACTTTTTTATATCACGCGCAGTTTTCCATTTTTTTTTTTTTTTTTCCCGCTGACTGTTTTTATCTTCCGAGATGGCAGCTCGGTCCAAGATCCGTGTGTCCATCCTTTTTTTTCCTGAAGAAAAAATATTTCTAGCCTCCTTCGACGCGTTCTCTGCCGCAAACGAAAGTGCAGTCGTAGCACTTCCTGCTTAAGGCTTTAAAAGACTGTGAAGAAAGTTTTGCCCCTGTTTGATGTTTATTTTAGCCCCCGCCCCCTTGCCCCAATAGCCCCATCGTGAAATGTGAGATTTATGCGTCGACCAATCAGAACTGGGAGGGCATATTTTAGTGTGTTTTGCTTAGATGATGTCATTTTTAATCCGGGGGAAGTCTGTTATTCTGCCCATGGCTCAGATTGGTTGTTCAAAAACCGTCCCTCATTAGTTTGAAGTTTCTTCTACAAAGTTTTGTTTTGTAAAACTGACAAAGATGCAGTTTTCTTTTTGATTCTGCCACCGATGATCCTTCAACATGTGTATCTCTGCTCTCACTTACCGTCCACATTTTCCAACGTGTGTCTTCGAAGTGAACAGTCTGTGTGACAGAGCAACGTGGATCATTTTGTTGGCTTATTAGCCCCCCCCCCTCCCCCTGTGCTGCTGATGACCCCTCTGGCTTAGCCCCCTAATGCTCTTATACGACCCCCATAGACACCTCGTCTTTATGTCTGTGTGTCTCCGGGTAGTTTTGCACGTCTTATTTGTCTTTTAGTCTGTCGACCCCCCCCCCCCCCCCCGGAAAGCACTTAGCATCGGTCCCCCCCCCCATGTCGGAAAGCACTTAGCATCGGTCACCTCACAGAGTCACGCCGCAGTGGAACTGGGAAGGCGGGCCAAATGGATCCTTTTTTTCTCTGGGAACTATTTCAGTGCCAAACTCCATTGTTTTGTCCGTTTTCAGTGATGCTGAAACTTGTTCAGTGTTTGTATCAGAACAGGAAAACACAAAAAAAAAAAAAACATGTCCCAGCATTGAAGCTTATTCATTTTTCCTCTGGTAAACAGAGCTTTGATGGAGCTCATTGGTAAAGAGGGAAAAGTATTTGGAACACAAGGCACTCGGATGTGTTGTGTCATCACAGGATAACATGTGTGTCTGTCAGTGTCCTTGTGTGTGTGTGTGTGTGTGTGTGTGTGTGTGTGTGTGAGTGTGTGTGTGTGTGTGGTGTACGTGTTAAATTGAAATGTGTTGCAGCATTTTCATCGGTCGAGGTCGCGTGCGCAGTTTGTGTGTAATGACCTCGACGTGCTGTTTGTGTGTTTGTGCACAAAATAATCCAGGTTTCAACATGAATGTGGCACTTGAAGAGGAATTCCTTTCGTTTGAAAAATAATTGGATATATATATATATATATATATATATGGTGGAGTGAGCGACTGCAGGTTGCTCACTGCTGCATTTAAAAGGAGAAAAATGCAAAAATATCCCAACAGCAAATACAAAAGCACTCACAAATGTTAAGCCACTCCCGCACTCAGGTTTTTGAAACTTTGTCTGAATCACAGAACACGCGGTCGTCCACGTTTAGTCGTTTATGTCCTGACCTTAAGAACCAAAAACAGGAGAAAAAAAAACAAAACAAAAAACATAAGGAGCAAATGTGCTGCCACTGGTGACTTTCATACACAGGCTCAGAAAAATCACGTCACCTTTTCTTCTTTTATTTTTATTATTTTTTGTTATGGTTTGTTCATAAAAATAACTTCCATATCCGCTAACCTCATAGGGTTAAGTCATGGGTTACTTTCACATCCAGTGTATCCAAACCTCTGCTGCTGCTGCTCTTTATTTAAACAGGTATATAAAAATACATGTATGTGAAAATCACACACTTGCCTCTTCTTGCTCAAAAATGTATCTCTTGAGTACGGTGTACATTTTTGAGGAGGATAACTGAATATGCAATAGAAAAGAAAGCTAATCTATCACCGTCACATAACATAGGATGTGGTTCCTCTTTTTTCCTTTTTTCTTTTTTTTTCCCGATATAAGCTATTTGCAAACAGGAGATTTATCATTCAACTTCAGGAATATACACACTTTGTTCAGAAAACAGTCACACCCAGACTGCACAAATAAGCCCATTTCAGGTTCGACTACAAGGTGACCAAAGCAAGCGCGACAAACGCCACATGTCAATGTAAACTAAAGTAGCACATAGATGACAAATGTACAGTTGTTTGTTTTTTTTTTGTTTTGTTGGGTTTTTTTTTTTGAACAAAAAAACATTATTTCCACTCTTATCTCGATGGCTTTGGTCAAATTGTGTAATACTGTGAATAGGATAGGAGTCAGTCTTTTTTCACACACAAACTGTTTGTGAAAGTAACCAACCAGCTTGAATCTAAAAGAAAAAAAAAAAAATAAATAAAAAGATTTGCACTACCCGAATATTGTTTTGAAAATCTATTTTGTATAAAATATATGCAGACATTAACTTTTGAGAATTATCAAGGGCAGATCGTGTTTCACTGGTATATGCTTTCTCTAAAAAGCTTTGTTTTTTTTTTGCTTAAAAAAAAACAAAAAAAATCAAATGCGTACATATAATCCATTGTATAGAAAAATGTGCTGTATTTGTCTCCAAATAATACTTTTGCTATACGTTGCCTCTGTATTAATTCGCGTCTGTAGTGTGACCCCTGATGATCCCCGCCCCATTCATTAAAAGTCGAACTGTATGTCTTTGTGTGGTACTTCTCGAAACAAGGAAGTGTGTGCTGGCGTTTGCCATGATATGAACTCGATGATTGAGAGCGGTGGAGATGATAAGCTTGTTGTAAGCCGCTGTTTTTTGGGGATCACAAGCAAGCCCTTCGTTCGTCAAATAAATGCATTTTCCATTCTGTCTCATGGTTCGTGGAATTCTTTTTTGAGGTTTTTGGGAACCATATTTCTTCCGTCGTGCCCAAAGTGGGCGACTGGATTGGTTTAAGTTTAGTGCTTTAGTTTCAACTAACGGGTGGAAAGGTTCAGTGGTTTAGCCTCGGTGGGAATGACGACCCAATTAGAGGATCGTTAAGCTCAGCTTGCAGGTCGTTGACCTCCGGAGCCCTGGTTTCCGATTATTGGTTTCACCTGAGTCCGAATTAGTCTCGTTAGCTTCACCTGTGACATCGCACGTGCCGTGATGGCCTCGGAGCTGTCTGAGGAGAGACAGATGAACAACCAGAGAGAGAGATGATTATTTCCAGGTTGACGGAGCTGGCTTTTTTCATTTTTTTTTTTACTCTTTACTTTCAAGCAATCTGTCAGCCGGAGAACAGATTTCTCTCATATTTAATCTCCATGCTGGCAATAAACCAATCTGATACTCCTTTTAATAAGTAAAGTTAGAAAGTTGGAGGATTACAAACATTGGTGATTAAGCTCCAGCTCATTCATCCCAGCTGGAGGCTGGATAACAGGAATCGGGGACGCGCACCCAGCTGCCTGTGCGTCTCGACCGCGCTCGTGCCCGCGACTGTGGACACCTGAGCACTTCCCTTGGGGTCCGCGTCTCCTCCGGGCAGGATGGCGAGGGACTGCGGGCGGCTCACCCGGCTCTACTGCATGAACGGCGGCCACCATCTGCAGATCCAGGCCGACGGGACGGTGCGGGGCCTGAGGGACGGCGGGGACATCCACAGTAAGCGCGCGTGCACACCGGGACAGGCCTGCGGCATGATGCGTTCAGGGCCTCTGCCGCAGAGCCCCACGCGCGGTACGTGTTGTGTTTAAGGGCAGCGCTGCTCATTGTATACTGAACAATAATAATGTCAAGGTCGTAATCTTGGGGATACACGTCTTTATCTTTTTTTAATAACAATTTAATATATACTTTGCTCCGCCACAATACGTGTAGTCATCCGGCTCCACAGTGAGGACTTGCTGCAGTTTTCTGTCAGCCGACTGTGGTCAGTGAATCTCAGTGTGTGTGTGTGTGTGTGTGTGGGGGTGCGCGCGCGCGCGCGTGTGTGAAACCGATGCATCTCAGCTTGGCAACCATGTGAGTAGAGGCGTATATGGAAAGTCGGCTGTGTCCTTTCCTTTCACCTGATCTTGAACATTTGTTCTCACCTTTCAGCCGTTTTAAAGATCAGAGCCGTGGCCAGAGGCCTGGTGGTCATCCAAGGAACAGAAGCCGGCCGGTACCTGGCAATGAGTGATGAGGGACGATTGTACAGCTCGGTGAGTATGGGGGGCTGAGTTATGCGATTAGTAAATAAGACTATTAAACTTAGTGGTGCAGACATGCAATGCTAAATCTTCCATGCTCACACCTCACGCCAAACAATCATTCACCGTCACACAATCTTGTTCTCAGCCCACGGTCGGTGACGACGCTTACTTCCTGGAGAAGCTGGAGGAGAACCACTACAACACGTATCAGGCCCAGAGGCATCAGGAGAGGGGCTGGTACGTGGGTCTGAAAAAGAACGGAAAACCTAAACTGGGTCCCAGAACTCACATTGGGCAGAAGGCCGTGTTCTTCCTGCCCCGCCAGCTGGACGACTCTGGGGAGTGAAGACGTTCATCTCCGCACGGGACCACCGCAAGCAAAAAATACACGGGAAGCTGCTTGAGGTAAGGTGTGTGTGTGTGTGTGTGTGTGAAATAATATGTGAAGACAAGGTGAAGTGCAAGGGCTTCAAAGGCAACTTTGAACTTTTTTTTTTCCCCCCCCCCCACTTTTAGTGAAAATCCCCAGATCATCCATTGACACGAAGACCGGCTGGTGATGGCGGGTCGGGAAGCTGCTTGAGGTAAGGTGTGTGTGTGTGTGTGTGTGAAATCATATGTGAAGACAAGGTGAAGTGCAAGGGCTTCAAAGGCAACTTTGAACTTTTTTTTTTCCCCCCCCCCACTTTTAGTGAAAATCCCCAGATCATCCATCGACACGAAGACCGGCTGGTGATGGCGGGTTGTTTTGTGAGTTGCGCATGTAGGACGGGAATTGTTTTCAACGGATCACTATGCCCCAAGAGAATTGTTGCCCATGTCCCATTTCCTTTGAAACTCATTTCAATTTACCTCGCAGTGCTTTATAATGCAAAAATCCTGACCTTCTCTCTGGGTTTGTAATAAATGACTTAAAAAGGTTACTTGGGAAATTACAAACTGGATCCCCCGAGGGCACAGTCTCGCTGCGATTATTGAGCCAGGCGACTCGAGATGACTCGTTAAAAGTGACATTTATTCAGCGCTGAGCAATTTCTGTACGGTTTTGCAGCGACAAAACCCAAAGGCTGCAGCTCTCCGTCACACGGCCACGTGTCCGTATGCAAGCCATGGCAGACGCGAGATGTTAGAAGACCGAGCGGTTCCGTTGGTTGGACCGGCCTTGACAATCAAAACGGACTATTGACAACACTGATCAAATGGAAAGCGAGCACGTTGCGCCGACTTGCCGTTTCATCCATATTATAACACAGAGATTAACTCATTCGGATTCTCTGCATGATTGACGTGCTTTACGCCCGGGCCAAGATGAGAAAGTCCTCTGGGTTTTGTCGGCTACATTTCTCAAAGTGCACCTGCATACAATGTTCTTTGATAAAGATTTAAAGCCCCACAACATAGCTGACATTATACATCTCACGAAGAGTTTACCAAAAAAAAAAGTAGTAGTAGTAGTAGTAGTAGTATGAACCCCTGCCTTTGCCCCATCCGTCTATGAAAGCTTCAGGCAAAACAAAAAAAACAGCTGGAAAAGGAGTTTGTTTTTATATGCTCTTAAAATAACGCGATCCAAATGCTTCAGCGAGCTCATTCACAGCTGAAATCCTGACAGCCAAACACTCACTTGTTATCACAGAGCTTTTCCACGGACTCGCACAACAGTCGCATTCAAACAGGCAACAGCATAACATTACTATGGGCCCCACCGACGCTGCATTAGAATCACAAGCATGTCGTGATATTTTCCTGGGTGTTTGTGGCAGTTGGCTTTCCTTTTAGGTGTCATTACCTCCCCCTCCCACCCCTCCCAATGCTCCCTTGTCCTTAAATTTGTTATTGAATTTTTGAAGTAGAAAACAACACTTCCCCCTTCTGGCTAAAACCAGGAGCAACATTACTAAAAGCCAACAGGTGGGTGAAATACCGTGCGTTGTGCTGCATTTACAACCAAATGAAAAGCTGCCTTTTTGAAGTGTTCCGTGTAATATCCAATAGCGGCCAAGAATCTAGTCGCAATTAAAGTCATTTTGAGTGTGTTGCGTGCCGTGGCGAGTCTACAGAGAGCTGTGGTAATTAATACCTGTTGGCTTCAAGTGTAGCTAATGTGACACTAATCGACTTTAAGGGCAGAAGCATGCTCGTACGCTACCATCAAATAATGATTAAGGCATTACTTGTACATCACAGACCGAGATTGCACTTAACATTCACCACTAATAAGTACACTGAGAGACATTTTCCATTCATTAAAGTGTCGAAACGAAATAAAACATGGTGTGTGTGTGTGTGTGTGTATATACATATATATAATTCCTGAATAGTTTATTGAGACACGTCATTCATCCAGAACTGGTCTGGCAGAATTCTGGTTAAGCGTCTTGAGTTTCATTCAACTCTTCTCAGAGTCGCTCGTCGCGTCGATCACATCCAGTTCTGCAGCAGGTGAGAAAAGAAAAAAAAAAAAGAAAATCTGATTTTAAGAAAGCATTTCCTTTGTTCCCATTCGTCATGTGTGGTGGGATCAACGGGATTGATCATTTTACATGCACAGTAGTGACTTGAATAAAATATGCAAGGACACTCTAGTTCAGCCACTGATGACGTCCTCGTCAATATTTTGTTAAAAAATGTCATGACATTAACTGTTTAACTAAGAAAGAATAGTGGCATTTGTCTCTTGATGGGGGCTCAGTCCTTTCGTCTTAACTCTCCACTCAGTGGAACAGGATCATTGTTTACGTGTACCGTCTCACACGATGAGTGTACACAGAAATGTCCCTTACCTCTAATAGATGAAGAGCACCCTCGTTCTGGGAAGAGTGGCATAGTTGGGATCCGCCAATTTCTGCACTCTGGAGTAGTTAACAAATCCTCTGATGAACAGCATGAAGCCTGACGTCCAAACAAATGATAGATCAGGCAAATAATTAATCACTCAGACGTAAGAAAATTGCCGTCATGGGGAAGAGCGGTACACTCCTATTTCAATATAAAAAAATAAAAAAAACTGTCTCTCACTTACCCAGTGCCAGGAAGACCCACCACAACCAGTACTGACCGTCAAAGTAACCGGGGAAGTAGGTAGAAAACTGGGAAAACAAGGTCATGCCGGTGAGGAGTGGGATCTTTGAGAATTATCTTGCTTCATTTTCAGGACGGCTCTTACCCTGACAATGAGAACCCATTTGATGAGGGACAGGCCGAAGCCAGAGATGGCCCCGTATCGTCCAGCGGCGGATGTGGTCAAGCAGAAGGACAGGAAGAAGCCGATCCAGTTGAAGAGGAAAGCCACTGGAGACGGACGGAGTGAAAATAGTTGACAATGAGGACAACATTTGGTCTAATAACACAAAGCGGTTTTGCGCATGATGCGCAGATGTGATCGGCCTGGCCTCAACACAATCTCCACCTTCCAACAACTTTAAGATGGAAGACTAAAATGCTAAAGTGTAACTCACTGAAGAAAGTGAGCATGAAGATGCCGTCATTTCCTATCCGCAGCTGATCGGAATCTTCAAACTCGTCTCGGGCCACAAAGTCGTCTTCCTGAACCACGAGCAAGAAACGCGAGGATTAGTTTACATCAACGTGTACTTACCTCCAAATGTGTGTGTGTTTTTTTTTTTTAGATGCAAGTATTTACACCGAGACGGGAAACTTGGTTAATATGAATATCACTGCATGAGACGGACATACCGTGACTCTTCCAGGGACCAGAGGGACGGCCGCCTCCGCTTTGCT
Organism: Colistium nudipinnis; assembly: GCA_016785305.1. NCBI lineage: Eukaryota > Metazoa > Chordata > Actinopteri > Pleuronectiformes > Rhombosoleidae > Colistium > Colistium nudipinnis. Next base: position 649,146 of record JAFBJU010000814.1, read on the forward strand.
TCTTTCAGCTTCGTCGTACGACGGCAGCATGGTGGCGACGCTGTAAGACGGAGGGTTGGGGAATCTGCCTCCATCTTCCTTGTATTCAAAGAAAGCTGTGGAGGTGAGAGGCAAGTGTTTACTTATCATACGGGTGGGTTAGGCGCCACAAAGACCAATGAACGAGAATAAGCTTATTTTAAGAACATTACAGATTCCCATATTTATGCACAGGAGCAGCAAATGATTACGTAAACAGAAAGAGTCATTCAATGTCATTAAATCTAAAATGTTGATGAAAACGTTATGCAACGTTGAGGTTTAACTGCTGACAGAGGAAACAAATCTCCTTTCACTTCTCTCAAAGAGCAAAGCAGCAGCAGCAGATAATTGCACACTCAGACCAGGGAGGGGTCCACGAAGAAACACATTAGCTGTGTGTGTGTGTGTGTGTGTGTGTGTGTGTGTGTCCATTAGTGTTTATGTTCTCCCTTTTTGTTTCACTTTTGCTTATCGGAGACCTTTGGCCGCAATCCCCGTGTCCTGATTTAGCGCGCACACGCACACACAGAGCCTTTAACTCGATCACTGGACTCGCCAAGGAAGAGCTCGAGGCTGCACCCTCAGTGCAACCTGTTGACCTCTGACCTCTCAGAGAGCGAGGCTGTAAACATCAGACCGTCGTGAATGGCCTTGCACAAAAGCTACTCCTCTCTACAGTGGATTTGTTTTATTTTATTTCGATAAAAAAGGCGTTTGGATACAAAACCTTTTTTCAGATCACAATTTGATTTGATTGAACGGATTTAAAGGGTATCCTATCATTCTTTGTATGCCTTCAGCAAGAGGCACGGTGGAAACTCTTTCGGTTCAGTATTGCTTCTTCTCTGCATTACTGATATACAATAAGATTCGAACCTTCACAGGACAAGTATCATCATCGCAGGACGTGAAAACAGTATGTGATGGAGGTGTTGAAGCTTCCTCACCTGCGTTCGCTGCGGCCACGCTGCTGTAGGACGGGGGAGCGTCCTGGGCTGCAGCCTCCTGGGATGGCTCCTCCTCATTCACCAGCTGTGAATTCACGATAATAACGCGAATAAAATGTCAGCTCAAACTTAAAATACAGCATTAACGACATACAGCTCCGCTTGACTGTGATGAATGTAAAAAAAAACAAAAAACATGAGCAGGTGTCATTTGGAAAATGAGAGAACACAAGTACAGTTAATCTCCTCTCTGGGTCGGGCAACGGGACAAAATGTGTATATATTTATCACGAGAGAGTACATGTTCGCAACTGTCGTTGAAGGAAGTTCCCTGATTTGTCAGCAAATATATGTTGGTGAACAAGGACATTCTCATCCGCCGTACAAACAAATGTGCCCTACTTCAAATACGTCGACACAAGCTGAAAGAGAATGTTATATAACCGGAGCTCCTGTATAATTGATGGCGTTATGCAACAAGTGGTCTCGTGATGGTCATGTCTGTAGGCATGACTCAACAAAGCAATATCGGTAAATGGCACCGATGTTTCAATCGTGGCCTTGCTCAAACTACATCGCTGTAACTGAACCGTGAACCTGTAGCAGACACACAAATCATCGCAAAAATCACTACAGCATGTGAACAAATGAGTTCGCTGCAGCTGAATGTTTGCTTTCTGACTGACGTTCCGTCAGGACTGAGAGGAGACTGGTGCAGGACCGTCATGTAGTCCTGGGCCAGTCCTGGAAAAGTCCTGAGCCAGTCCTGGTCCAGGACCCAGATCTCACCTCCTCCTACTACTACTCAGGCCTGCCAATACCAAACAACCTCAACCAACTCGCCGCTGGTTGTAAACGGGCCGCACGGGTTTTCAATTGCACAAGCACAAGACGAATGAACTTAACGTGCATTTAATATTTAGGCAGCCGGGAATTCGTCTTGGTTTAATCCGCCAGTATTTGCTGCAACACCGGGACGGCGTATCAACAAGTGTCGGTGTCGCTGGCTGTTTTCCTCGGTGGCTGGTGTTAGCCGCTCGGGGAGCGGCTAGCTCACCGTTAGCCACACGTAAGCGGATAACGGTTATTCCCTACCTCCTGGTATCTGACGCCGGCGTTTTGTTCCGCCATGGTGGAAGAGGCGCGAAATGTGGCACACGTCCTCCAGCTGCGCGGATGACTGATGTGTAGGGGATGTGGTGGAGAAATAGCGGGGCTGAGACCGTTCCTAGTCGGCCATCTCCTTCCTGAGGCTGCGCTGCTGCCTTCACGGACTGTCGGAAACTGCGTGCACCAGGTGAGGCGAACTTCCAGAATTCTACGCCACACGTCTTAAGATTGTGCTTTAGTTTCGATGCAAATAGTTCTACAATTATGTGAAGCTGAAATTGAAGCTGGGCATCTATAGTGAAGCTGTGCTTTATTTTTTGGAGCAACGCACAGAGCTGGTTGCTGTCCAAATGAAGAGGGAAAATAATCAAATCTGGCATTTGTTTGGACAATAGAAACGTGGATTTTTGTTCTTAAAAAAAAATAGGGACGTTTTTGTTACATTCACAAATGTGTCTAGGTCACTTGGTTGAAGGAACTAAAATGCTTTAGCAAGTATCTGATGGTTAACAAATAAATAAATAATAAACGCCCTTATATTATTGTCATTTCTTGATGTATTTAAGTTCATTTGATAAGCAATGTACACATGGTCCGAGGCATACAAATTAAATGCACTTTATTACTAAGACGACATGGACACACAGCTGTATGAACCATCACCTGTGCTGTATCTGATTACTTTGACACAGATTAATTGTTTATTTCCAGGCACTAATTGGTGTCCACACGTGTGTCCATCGAGATTTCAATCCAAGATTAAGATAAAATGTTGATTTTTGAAAAGAAAACACAATATTGAACAACGATTTCCTCAGATCACTTCTTAGGGTCCAATGGGGGGTTTCTCCACCAGTTTATTGTGCACATGCATCATCCCTGAGGAAAAAAAAAACGTTATTAGACTCTTCTCAATGTTTCATTTATCTTAATCTAGTGAACTTGTAAAATCATGGCCAAAATGCAGTGCTTGATTCAGGTAATTTTTGCCTCACCTTTGAAGTACTTCACAGTTTTGACACGCAGCTCCAGGGTGGCATCTTCGTCGCATACAAAAACAGTCTGTGGGTGCTGCTGGAATGCAGATATGGTCCACATGTGGTTCAAACCTTCCTCTATTGCTTTGTGTAAAGCAAAGGCCTTATGTGCACCGGTGATGAGAATCATGACCTGAGGGGGAAACGGTTCAAAATGTGACATGTGATTTCTCTGGCAGGAAAATGACAGAGCAAAGTAGTGACGGAAACAACCAACCTTATTGATATTACATATATTTCTGCATTTCATATCATGCGGAATTATAAAGCAATTGAAGGACACACGGCTTCCAACCTCTTTTGCGTCCATGACTGTGCCCACTCCCACAGTCAGAGCCGTGGTGGGCACCTTTAAAATATCCCCATCAAAGAATCGGGCGTTAGCGATGATAGTGTCCTTTGCCAGAGTCTTCACCCTGGTCCTGGAGACCAAGCTTGAACCAGGCTCATTAAAGGCAATGTGGCCATCCGGTCCAATACCTGACAGGGGACAGTAAATAAGCAGTTTCAATCTTCAGCTTGACGGGGGATGACATAATCACATGCTACAGTGCAGTCGTTTACAGCACAGTCAGTATCAGCGCTGCGACCTCCTGACCTCCGAGAAAGAGCTCAATTCCCCCCGCAGCTGTTATCTTCTCCTCAAAAGCTTGACACTCTGCCTGCAGATCGGCAGCGTTGCCGTCCAGGATGTGGGTGTTCTCTGCTTTTATGTCGATGTGCTTGAAGAAGTTGTTCCACATGAAGGAGTGGTAGCTCTCAGGGTGATCTCTGGGAAGTCCTACACGGCATTTTTATGATGGTTTAAATATACAAGATCAAAAATTCCTCCGTTTCTAAGCAATTTATGTCGGAGAGATTGGTGATGCCTTACCCACATACTCATCCATGTTGAACGTTTTTACATACTGGAATGAGATTTCTCCATTTTTGTGGAACTCGAGCAGCTTCTTGTAACAATCCAAGGGCGTGCTTCCTGAGAGAAACCCCCAGAAAAGAGGCAAAGTGAAATTACTGAAGAAAACAAGTTGTGTTTTGTTTGAAAAAAAAGTAGACACTTCTCACAGATCCATGCATGAATATTTAACCTTTTTGCATGAACGAAAGTACTTTCATTTTTCTAAAACACGTTACTTAATTATTATAATCCTCGGCATTTCTATTTATGCAAGCACAGGACTACTGCTTTCAGCCAGTGATGCGGAATCAGCAGATTTCTGGGAAAGAGTTGCATTGTATGAGTTTAACTATGTCACGCACCAAAAATACATACAAAAATATAAAAGCCCGGTTGTGCTTACCCGTGGGGAGCCCCAGGGTGAAATATCGCTCCGGACCAGGTTTGAAGAGTATAATCTTGTTTCGGATGTACTTTGCAGCCCACTCGCTCGCCTGCTCATAGTCATCGAGTATGATCAGCTTCATTTTTTTCTGGAGAATACAGCAGAGGTTGACAGAGCTCAGCCACGGAGGAGTTTAGGATAAAAATAAAACACACTCACACCTAAAGCAGACTTTAGACTCATCAAGCCAACTGTGTCATACAGCAGCACTAAACTACACACGCGGCACACAACGTGTGCCAGAAACTTTGACTGCGGAGGTGTTTTTTGTCGTGATAAGAAACCCACTGGGAGTACTGCCTCGGAGTGTTTTGACTGAGGCAGACAGGATCTGCTCGGATCACGTGACTCTGACTGTCGGATGCTGACAGCCTTCCCGGTCCATGAAGTAGACAGGACGTTTTTAGGGGGGGTGGTCTACCACCAGTCTGGATTATGGAAACGGAGAGTTTCCGTTTAATTCTAATCCTAATTCGCAGTTCATGTATGCCTTCTGTGAATGTCCTGTTGAAATAGCTATCTAAAGTGGGAGTGGGTGTTTGTGGACCGGATATTTCGTAATAGTATCACAATGAAGAAAAATAGCTCATTTTTAACATACGCTTGAATGATTTATTATTTTCGACACGTTTCTGTATTTCTTTACTATTCATGATTGACCACTTGACTGATTTATTGAATGAAAGCTCACCGGAAAATTGCCTTTACTGTGAAATAACGCTGTTACCGTAAAACCTGCTGTAAAACACAAAACTCAAAGCGGAATTTTTTGTGGCAGTACATTTTAATTGTAATGTTCGTTCTATATTTTATCGGCTTAATTAAGCCTTAAATTGCATTAAACAGTTTGACATCTCGAAAATAGCGTGTCTATACAGTGTGTGTTTAAAAAAAAAGTTAAGGTAGCCTAAACTACATCCACTATAGCAGGACGTAAATAGAGGGTTTCTAAGATATCATTTTTTTAGGACACTGACGCACGACACACATTTTAAGGTTATATAATCTCAAAGATTGTATCAAATATTTACTACGGAGTGGCCATGTGATTTATTTTGGATGCAGTGAAGCTGGCATAGATGCACAGATTCCAACCTCAGCTCAAACCAAACTCAAGCAAAAAACGTTATTTTATTTCATTTATTCAGCGGTTGAATTTCCTTTCAACATTTACATTTTGAGGATGCCGTTTCTCTAATACTAATGCCTTTACTTGTTTTGTTTAACAATCAGACAGTCATTTGAAACCCCAACAATGTTTAATTCTACCTGGGTCTTCCATACCTGCCGCCTCCACCTGGCTCGACAAGAGACACCTTGGTGAAAGCTTGGATACATTTGACTTAAGTGGTAAGGATGCAAGTGCGAGTGAATTTCAATAACTTTATTAAAACCATATTGTGACACAGACCGGAACACTTACAGAGCACACAACAGAAATAAACACCATCATGTGTACAGCGCTCATCGTCAAACAGGCTTATTGCGGCTGGCTTTTGATTTATGTCATCCAGGGAGGGAGAGGAGGGCATGCTGTGTCTTCAGACAAGAGATACCATCGGGAGCTGGGCTCAGTGTGCTAATCACCCTGCCTACGTTTGACTGTGGAGTGCAGTTCCCCCAAACACTTCCCCCTGCTCTTATATAACACCCGGGCTGCACCTCCATCTGAAGCCACGCGCTCCCGTTCAGCTTCGCTTTCGGGGAGGCGTTGGGCTGCTTTAATCGAGGTCCATGTCGGGCTTGGTTTCCGTGGATTCCGAGGCGGGGTTGCCCGCGTTCTCCGCCGCGCCCTTGTCCGCCGCGCTCTCCTCCTGGGGTTTCTCCTGTCCGTTGACAGGCCCGTTCTGCTCCGCGGGCGTCTCCTCCTTGGGAAGCTCCACCTTGGGTTTGGGCTTGGTCACGATGGGGTTGCAAGCGGCGAACAGCTCCTGGGGAAAATGACACAGAGGCGATTTTGCAGTTTGAGCACAGATGCGATAAAAGAAAGCGCTTGCGTCTTTGACACGTGCACGGAGATGTCTCGTGGAGACGTCGTGCACGGACACGCACCTTTGTTTTCGCTTTAATGTCCTTGACTTTGACAGATGGATCCACTGCCAAGCTCTGTTTGCTTTGCTGGTTCATGGTGCTGTTCATCCAGATCATTGCATCATTGGTCAGTTTGTCCACTTTGGTGACATCTGCCTCATCTAAATGGTCATACTGCTCCTCCTAGAAATGAATGGAAAATAGTAATCACATTGAACGTGCCAGTGAGAGGAATACTAATAGCCTGCAAATGTTATTGTCAATGACTCCTAATTAACATCATGTAAAAATGCCTTTAGCTTTTACCTTCATTTTGTACGATTCAACAAATTTCATGTACAGCTGGATTTGCTTTCCCATCTCCTCAAAAGCTTTAGGTCTCTCTTCGGCCTCGGTAAACCTTTCCTTGATGGGCTGGCCAAGTTTCTATACAGTACAGAATACATAAATCGGTTAAAACATTTTTTGGCAAAATAAATGAATGGCAAAAAAAAACACAAAAAAAAAAACAACTTATACTGTAACAATATTTACCTTTAACTCTGCCAATTTGTCAATGTACACCTGCTTGGGTTGGTCCTCTCCATCCTCGTACAGCCAGTTTTCAGTGTCCTCCAACTTTAATGACAAAATGTCTCGGTCCTAAAAAAAAATTATATAACATTTTACATTGCACATTGACAAGTTTGAATTTGAGTTTTTTTCCTTCTTTCTACAATGCTTCAGGCGTCATTTACTTACAGATTCACTGACAAACTTCTCCAGCATCCCGTGCAGTTTGTCCCTCATGTCGTACACGTACTCTTCAACATAATTCTTGGCGTCGTTCCTCTCCTTCTCCAGCTTGTCCTGCATGATCATCTTACCCTGAGGAGAAGCCAAACACAGACTGTGACGGACTAACTCTTTTAAATAGGTCGAGGTATTAAAGCTGACTGCAGGACAGGTGGATTTAGTTATTCGAGTGCGATTGTTGAGAGCTTAGTTACCTCATTTTCAACAAAGAGATTGAGCATGTCGTCTGCGAGCTGCCACTGTGGACTGTTTTCGATGGGAAGCTCCATCACTTTTGTTTTGACTTTGGGCTTTTTGGCTTGTGGGGGCTGGTCAGTCTTCTTCTCACCTTTGTTCTCCTCTGTGGTTGTCTACAAGGTAAGCGAATGGGCACCGGAATTTAAAACATCGCTGCATTAAACCCATCTTTGTTAAACATACAATGTTAGTCTTTGCACTGTGCCAGGGAAGTGATGACTCCATGCTAGATGCCATCACAAGTGAAAACTATGATGTATTGTTACAAATGTCTAACCCCAATTACACACCTTAGGTTGAAAAATGTAACATTAACCTCCTAAACTTAATTTATTCATTTATTTATGTGTATATGAACTTAAACATTTTGCAAACCAAAAATTGAGCATCATACCTCCATCTCTTCATTCTCACGTGGCGTCTTATCTTCGGTTTCTTTCTGACCGTCTCCCTGTCCTTGCTGATCTTCCTGATCAGTCTGCATCTTGTTCTGCAGAGGCGTAACACAAAACAGATGTGCTTTTAGTAACAGACACACTAATCTGATGTGTATAATGGATGGTCTATTGTGAAAAAGAATGTGTTTTAGTACCTCTCCGTCCTTTTCATTGGCCTGTTCTGTTTCCATTGGTTCCTCCGTCTCATCAGACTTCTGCACTTCGACCAGGGAGGCGCTGGACACACTGAAGATCCCATGGATGTTCACCCGCACCTTCACTTTGACCTTGGAGCTCTCCCCAGATGCTTGTGGGACAACTTTCTGGATCATATACTGACCTGTAAGTTAGAAAAAAAACAAACAAACATGTACATTAGTTATGTGCAAATGTTTATATAAAGCATGGTTTTGACTACATCTGTGCTGAAATCAATTTGTACGTTTTTGATGCTTACCAATGGTGGGGTCAGGGTAGGGCAGGTCCTTAGGGCAATTGTAATAGGCCTCCAGAGAGAAAGGCTCTTTACGGAAGAAGGTCAGCACTTTAGAGAAAGGTACTGCGTGGTTCTTGGGGAATACCTCGCAATCACTGCAAAAAAAAAATGCAGATCAAAATATAATAACATTAAATATTGACGATCAGCAACAGCAGAGAGAGAGAGAGAGAGAGAGAGAGAGAGAGAGAGAGAGAAAAAACAAAAGAAGGTACGTTGTTTACCTCAAACCTTCCTCGGCAGCAGAATGCCACTTCAAGGAGATGGGATAGGAAACGACATCTGTGATGGAGAATTCCCGCACTTTGAAGGCAGGAGACAGTATCGCACACTGTGGAGACACAACCAGTAAGCGCAGTGAGCACGACGGTAGCTGAATTGTTGCGCATCTTTCCCCAAAGCCGCTATGTGCCGCAATTATTGTTGGAGACCAGCTTAGACATAAAAAAAAAAAAGTAGGGCATACCTGCAGGGCACATCCTCTGGCCACAGCCTCGTCAGCATTCAGGGTCGTGCTCAACTCTTTCCCGAAGAATTTGCTGATTCTCTCTTTGACAGCGGGGATCCTGGAAGCGCCACCCACTATCTCAACTGCATAGATGTCTTCCTTTTTCAGTTCTTGTGGGGAAAAAAAAAGAGAAGGATTTATTTATTTTAAATATCATGATACAGTATGCTTCTGCACACTGCATTTCTGAAACGGAGGTAAAAGTGAAACAAGTGAAGTAAATCACAACTTTGAGAGAGAGAGAGAGAAAAAAACAAAAACAAAAAAAAAACAACTCACTGGACTGTTCCAGCAGACTCAGCAGTGGAGCTTCTACCCGGGCCAAAATATCAGCGGACATCTCTTCAAACAGAACCCTAGCGCAAGAGGAAAGGTGGATTATTACTTCAAACTATTATATTTCAAAGGAAGACAATCGAGGAAAAACAGAAACCATGCATGGGGGGGGGGAAAACAAACTTTTCCTACCGATTCAGCTTTCCAGTGACATCGATGTCATTCATGAAGCATTCAATGTTGAGCGGCAGGTCTGAGGAGTTGGCACTCATCAGCTTTTTCAGTTTTTCACACTCCTGGTAGAGCCTGACCACAGCCTTGGGCTTTGACCGGACATCCAGCTTGTACTTCTTGCCGAACTCCTCGCAGAAATACTTGACCAGGACTTCATCAAACTCCTTTCCACCCAGCTCTGGGTCACAGGCTGTTGCAAGAATCTGAGCGACAAGGATAAGCAGCAAAGAAAGAGTGTTAAACCTATGAAAGAAAGCTGCATACATAATACAAGTTTTGTAAGGCGGACATAGATCCATCTTAGGTTGCCACAGTAACTCATGCCCATAACGGTATCTGAATGCTGTGTTACTGATTTGTTTTTATAAATTGTATACAACAGTGTATACGCATGACATCAAAGTCAAATCTATCACGATAGCACGTGAAATAAAACATGGTAATCCAACGTCATTTATTATGCATTAACATTCATCATTAATAATTGTTCTCAGAGAAGAGCTTTTTTTGTCTTTGTGGTGGCTTTGCGCATCACAGCTCTTTATACCAGCACTTGCACTGGGACAGCAACACAGGAACGCATGACAGGCTGTTGATGTATACAAAACGCGCACACACCTTGACTTTGCCCTTGTTAAAGGCACACACTGAGGTCTGGTACCCAGAATGGCCCAGGTCCACAAACACCACATTTCTGGGCTTCTCCTCGGGAGCAGGCAGATCTTGTTTGTAGATCCCGTACGCCAACGCAACTGTCGGGGGAGGGGGGGTTCAAATATTAATGAAGTGAAGTGAACCAGTACCAGGAATGACAACAAAAGAGAGGCAGCAATCGCGGACGTGCACGTCCTTGCCCGAGCCCAACCCAAAAGCCTCCAGTGCAAACCTGCAGTTGTCTCGTTCATGAGCCTCAGGCAGTTGAGTCCGGCGATCTGAGCAGCATCCACCACCGACCTCCTCTCTGCATCGGTGTAGTAGCAGGGGACCTGGTTGCAGCACAACAACGGTCTTAAGTGGATCCTTTCTTTCAGACCTCGGATAAGGTCCGACTCCATGAAGTGCACAGAAACGTGTGGGTACTTACAGAGATGACGCAATCAGCCACGGGCTTCTTCATTGCCTGCTCTGCAGTCTCCTTCAGCTTGGTCAGCAGCATGGCGGTGACCTGTTCGATGCTGAACACCTTCTCCTCCTCCATGTACATCACCTTCAATAACGGACAGACAGACAGAGAGGACCGTTCATTTGCTGAACAGGATTTCGAATGTTCCGGCAGAATTGAGAGGGTTTGAGTTCCATTTTAATTGCCCTGACCCTTATGATAGGATGTCTGAAGAAAACAACAGTATTCCTACAGGCCTTTGTTTTTTTCTACACTAGGATACGTAGATGCTGGCTTGCTACATTCTTAGCCACTGTGGCTTCTTGACACCCTCGGTATGTTTACCAATATCCTCCAGGTTGCCAAAATATGCTGTGAACACCAATTTTCCCCTGCTGTAGTTCATAAACTTGTGATTGTGAGTGTTCTGAATTCTCTCAATCAGCCTCGACAATGTCCCCTTATACTTCCAATGTGGTATGTCATACTTTAGCTCAGTTCACCTTGTGAAATCACAAACTGAACCCTCACACCTTCATGATGCACAGGTGTGCCGTGTCAGGTGCAATAAATGGCTGTTAGGTCACAAGCTTTTAGTACTAAAATTATTCAGCGCATGACTGACAATTTGCAATACAAAAAGAGCGACTCAAAATGAAACTAGACCTCCCTTCAAGAGAAAATGATGTTCTGGAATTAAGATAAAGAAAAAAAGAGTAATGTCAGACTATTTCTGCTACCAGAGCAGAGTGAGAGAAATTGCTCAAAATTGATGAGGTCAATTGGACTGAAATGTCTTATTATATGATTCCATTTAGAATCATAGGATAGGATCATTTGAATTAGTAGTAGGATCATTATTTCCAACTGTCAACACAGTTTTGTCACGTGGATCCGAGCTGCAGTGACAGAACAAGAGAATAAAAAAAAAAACATTGACACGGCCAGGAATCCTCTAATGAATCAGAGAAAGTTTGATTAATGAAAACAAAACTATAACAATCATTATGGTTTTATTTAGTGAAGTCATCTCCCTGTTTGTGATGAAGTGGCTCTGCTTTAATGTCTCGATGTAAAGTTTAATTAATCAATCAGGATAACATCATTGAACCAAGGCTTTTTCTCTTTGCCGCTAGTGAGAGCCACTGCACAGTGTCTTTGACACGACAAAAATGACCTGGACATAAATGAGAATCCCTGCACGTCTCTCAGAGTGAGAGCAGAGATGCAATTTTATTTTACCGAGGACAATTATGCAGTGTGTCTTGGCTGATAGGCACCTAGAGATTATTAAACATATCGAATCAACTGTGATTTATTTTATTGTTTACCTTGATGCCAGTTGTCCCTGTGGGCATTTGTGAAATATCATAGACCAAGCTGTTTTTGAGGCCCTGCACATATGGATCCGAGAACGCCCTTCCATGGAACCTCTTGAACCCTTGGACTGTGTTCTTGCAGTTAGAGACGACCTGTTCACAGGGGGAAAAGCCAACAGCTTGGTATTCCATCATACTGCTGAATTTGCTGTGTGTTATGTCCATGCCTCTCATCTTTCGTGTTCTTCTTCAGTGCACTGCAGGGGCACTGCACCCTCTTCTCTAACAGGTTAGTGATTACTACCCTAGACATCCCATCAGAAACGTACCTGGCTTTTTGCAGCTGCACCGATCGAGCGATTCCGATGTCCAAAGGAAACACATGCTCTATTTTAAAAAAGAAGGGAAAACCAGTTATTGTATCTACTACTATTATTTAACGCAGATGAAAACATTTATTAACGAGCGAATAAAGAGTATGGCAAATGATTTCATGCGCTGGCAGTTTTCCCATTTGTGGGTGTAGTCTACATTGTCAGTAAAACGAAGTACAATGGAGATCTGCTGCCGTTGTGACAGCCTGGTTCCGGGGCCTCCTCCCATCATGCGCTCACTCATGCCTGCAGCACAGAAACACCCCGTCACCTAACGGAGAGGTGAACTACTACACACTGTGCGAGGACTCATTATGTTATTTTGGTAAAACAGCACACGGCTTCACAGAGTCTGGCGTAAGCCGCGGATCCAGGCTTTCTCTTCTCCTCACAATGCTTCCCGTTAGCTTTAGCACTCGCACGCCGCTTCCTGTTGTCAACTAGCCACGCTTGCTAACTAGCCACGTTAGCTCGGCTCCGTCAAGACGAACGGAGGTGGTTACAGTCGCACTTTGAGCTCGCTATGCACAGGACCCAGAACTAAGCAAACACACTGATGGGGGTGGCTGGTACTTACGGCGTGCATCGATCGCTGTATTCGTTAGCGACTGTTTCAATGCCTCCGGATTTGGCTACCGCTACATAGCAGTTCATGTACCCGACGTCAAAGCCGACGACTGACATGTTGAGGGGATAAACCGGCGGCGCGGGTAGCGGTGAGAAAGAAGAGGAGAGGCTGGGCTCGGAGCTAAAGGCGGCGGCTACAGCGGGCTTTGGTCAGATCCTCGCTGCTTCTTGTTCCATGAAAGTGAGCGGCAGCATGCGGGAGCTTCACCGGCGGATGCGTGACAGCCTTCAGGAATCTTCTCTGCGCCGGACAACAGCGTCCGAGCGGGGAGCGCTCTCCGCCTACAGGCCAAAGGCGGTAACTGCATCGACGTCCCTGACACGAGCAGACACACACACGCACACATATAAACACACACGTGCTGTCCGTGTGACCCTACAATGTCCAGCTGATTTCGCAAATGAAACAAAACTCGCGCAGTGTTCTATTGTCGTTTGCATATATAACCGGCAGGAGCTGTCAGACATAGAATTTAGCCCCTCCGCGACCACCGTAGTTGCCCGTGGCCGTTCCCCCAGCATCACCAGGGCTAGGTGCTAATTAGCAGTGTAAGCTATATTAAGCGGTCCTTTCAGGTAGAGTGTCTCTCTCAGGGCCGCTGCCTTCTGTTAATTATCTGCCGTTTAAAAGGTATGTCCAGTGCAGCACAGCTTCTGTGTGTGTATGTCGCCGGCTAATTTGGCCACACGTATACTGGCGTTGTCCTCCCCTGCTGTTGGTTGCAAGAGTTATCAGACTACGTGTACCGATGTCAGTAGCCTTTAGCTAGGGGTAATTGTAACAGGTTTAACTTTGTGTTTGCATGTTGTCTTTATGTAGTGTTTCGATGCACGTCCGTTTGTGGTGCCGTGTGGACATGTGCTAGCGCCATCAGGTAGACACACACAGGTCCAAAGCTGAAAAACGGCGTCTACCACTGCTGTGTTGCCTGGGGCCATAATCTTGCTTTGGTTTGTATTTGAATTAACGGTGTCCTGTTTTCTTTTTCTTCTTGGCTGTTCTTTTATTTTACTTGTTTGCCAGCTGGTTTGGGCTCTCTCTTTCTCTAGGCTGGCCTGTGCTGTTATTATTATTATTATTGCCCTAAATCTTAACTCATCTTTTTTCTCCTGGCTTCTATGGGCAGCTTTACACCTGTGTCACTGGGCGGGTCCAAGCACTGCACGCGATGAGCTGCCTGCACCTTCGCTATTACTGTGTAAACACAATTTTTTCGGTTGTAGTTAATGTATGTGTGAGCGTTTGTTTTATATCTCAGTGTGAATGGGCACGTCGTGTGAGTGGACCTGTGACGTACATTTATTGTCTTCACCTTTTCCTTGAGTCTTTAAGAAAAAAAAACACTAAAAAGTGTTTAGTGTCTGTGGGTGTTTGGATGCAGCCATACCCCCACCATGCAGCGATTACCAGGCTTTATTTGTTGTTTAACGGATTAGTTGCAGCAGGTTGTTGAACTCATTTTTTAAAATCCAATAAACATGTCACTTTTTAAACTGTAAATAATGTGTCTCCATCATAAATACTACCTGCACCACAGAACACTCTTTCACATGCAGAAGTGATTTCACTTTCTTGTTTTGTCAGACTATGTCAAAAAACAGATAAGCATTGAGTTGCTTCTCAAATCATTGTGACAATAAATTGTGGGTAGCTATAACAGCTTCTGGTGCAAAATCTAATTGTATTTAAATGACTGCCTCTATGTAAGTTGTAATGAGACCAACCAAAACAGCATTCACATAAATATTTCTCATCTTTATTGGTTAAACATACAGAGTTTGAATGAACAACATAGGGCAGCTTTCAGAGGGGTAGGGTGTTTATTCATCATTCTCATAGTCTGAAGCAATCTTCCTCTTGCCCTGCTCATTGACACTGTTGCCCCATGTGTATGTCACGTACAAGACTGCCATTGCTGCGGAAAAAAAATCAAAACAAATCAGCATCACAATCTTACCACATTTCATTTATTTAGCAGTGCAAAGACAGTCATGGCCGTCTTGAAATTGACAAAGAAAACAATTAATCAACATATTCAAGGAGATGGGAAACGATTCCAGATTTCATTAAAACCCTTTCAACTAAATTAAGAACAGACTGGCTGGGGTCAACAGGCAGATTAAATGACTGAGCAGCGAGCTGAACATTGAGGTGAATATGAAAGTCTGGAAACTAACACATATTATCCAACAAGATGTATATATAGTCACATATATACACACACACACACGTATACATACTGGATATACGACACACTGTATTCAAAACCAAAGACTTACGGGGGGCAACTTTGAAGAATGAAGTTGTGACTCGTCTCCACACATTCGGGATTCCCTTGGAGAAGTATTTGGGGAAAGCCTTTTGTTCAAAAGGGGACAGGCTGTATGTGACGACATGCCTGATCTTGGCCAAGTCTCCGAAGTGGCGTCCCATGTTCAGACAGCTGAGATGAGAAAACACCACAGGATAGGACAGAGGGTAAGTACAATCTTTATGAAACTCTTTTAGAATTGCGAAATATCGAGATAAACATAAGTAAACGAGGGCATGGCGTGTTGTAAGCTTCGTAGCTCAATGACAACACCAGGAGCTAGCTTAGCTGCGCTGGGCTAGCTGTTAGCTGCCTGGGTACAAACAGGCGTTTGATACGTGCCCTTGGTGGCCATGCTTAAAGGGTCATTTCGTCGAAAGACATCCAACTCCAGCTACCCCTAACAAAGCAAGTAACACCTGGCTTACGCGGTTTTGTGTAACATAATGATGGAAGAGTTGCGTTTAAACAATGACATTGAGACTTACCGTGCTATTTCTCCACTGCGTTTCCTGATGAAGTCCAAGCACCTTTCCGTTTTATCCAAGCCCGGGTTGTACGAGAACACGAGCGCCATCTGTCGGACTGGAGTGGCGGCGTTTACCTCAGTAGGAAACAATAACTATATTGATGTACAATGATTTTCTCTACATCAAGTAATTCTTCTTACCTGTTAACCCGGTTTCTACTCTCTGATGCGGTCATTCCCTCACATTTTACTGAGGGTTTTACTTGAGTATTTATGTAGCTTAATGTGTATTTTGCAAGGCCATTGTAATTCAACAATCAGGACTGAGCATTTTTTAGTTTCTTTAGTGGACATTTTCAATGTGTTTCGTGAGTATTTCAATCAGTGAATGCAAACAGACCACATCTATGCCTGCTATTCTTTTATTTTACAACTTGTCAAGGGATATGTCAACACATTTCCATTGTAAATATCTGTAAACTGAGCACAGACACATAGTGAATTCATTCAAATTGTATAAATATACATGATATGGATTTAGTCTCATTCAACCTGTACAAAGTCAGGTGTATGCAGTCAAGTCATAAGTATGCAGTAACACATACACACTGAAACCTTGACAACTCTCATTCTGGACATTGTGAGGACAGGCACCGTTTGGACACCTGTCTGTAATCCCCAGGAATAAATAGAATTGTAAAATGTTCAAAGAAGGTTTGTAACTGCTTTTTCATCTTTTCAACAGGGCTACTTAAAACTTGGTAACTGTGTTAAATTAAAGAATAATGACAGACCACCCACCCAAAATAAATTAACAAAAAATAACTTAAAAAAATCATACACATTGTACATCACACATTTTCTTCTTCAAGTGTGTCAGACTCAGTACCATAATGCAAACAGCAAGTTGAACAATAGGATGCGTTTACATCTTCTATTGTCATGCCTTAACAAAAAACAAATAAACGTCACATTTCCATATTTTTTGACTAGGATAAAATACTTCTCGTTTAAGTGAGCACACCTGCTCCAGATCATGCACAACAATTTTATAAATTTATGAAATCACTGATCCTGGCCAGAATATCTGTTCCTTCGATAATGATGGATGATGATGATGATGACACTCAGATAAAGTCCACCTGTGATGACTGTTGGAAGGCCGTTGTGATGTTGCTCTACCCAGCCTGTAAAAAAAAAAAAAAAAAGGGAAAAAAGATTATGTTGGATGGCACGCTAGCGACATGTGCACCTGGTGGCGACCATGTCTTCAAACTCCTTGTAGACATAGGACCCATCCTCCTCGAAGATCATGACACTCAGAGGGCTGTAGTGTGAGGGAATGCACGAGGGCCGGGGCACAGAGGAGTCCAGCTTCTCATAGATGATGTTTTGCACCATGGTGTGGACAGGGGAGCCGTAGATGAAGCCCATGGTCCTCGGGCAGATGCCCCTGCAGTATCTGGGGTTGTACTTTGGAGGAAAGACAATCCAGTGGTCCAGCTTGAGTTGGCTGAATCGCACCCTAAAATCATACAGGGCACAGTCGCTCGTTGGGAATTCGGAGCTTGGGAGGAGCTCTGGCAGGTGGATGTCCAAGCTTTTGTCCCCTCGCTTGCTCTTTAGAGATTGCCTCTTCCATCTCCTGTTGCGCCCAAACCTTTGTTCAGGTTTGAGCCCCATCTGCTTGTGAAATGTGTTTGCCGCGTTGCTTGGCCTTGCGTCTGCCTTGGCCTTGACCAGTGACCTCTGGTGAGTGCTTTTGCTGGTGTCATTGAGATAAAGAAGCAGAGGAGGGGGCCTCAGGGCGAACCCCAGCGGGACTCTTTGCTCTTCGGGGCAGGTGACGCTGATGAGCAGGTGCATGTTCCTCTTCTGCATTTTTAAGAGAGGCTTGACAAATGAGGTGACGTCCACCTCCACCCAGTTCTTTCTGCTCCCCCTGTCGCCGTCAGCGGTGAAGTTCAAAGCGTGATGGACTACAGAACACAGCTGACACTTGTTCGACGGCTCCTCGACACTCAGGTAGCAAACGGAGTGGACGGGTGCTGTGCGGTCATGGTCAAAATTGTAGAGCAGAGCAGACTCCAGAAGCTGTTCTTTTCTCCTCACTTGATCAAGACTGTAGGAGAGATCCTGCATACAACTCTCTAAAGGAGAATATGGAGAGAAAAAAACAGAGCACAGTGTCAATGTTGAGCATCATTTAACCCTCAGAAATAGTGATACTAAGACTTGGGTGTCAAATTTCATCAGTGAGATGACATGAAAGTAGTATCCAAGTTGCAGCCATTGTAAGAGCTGGTTGAATTATCTACAAAGGAAACGAGTAATAATGTTTCCCCATGTCCACAATATACCGAGCATCAAATAATAACAAAAAATGCAGCTACTGCCTCTCGTCCTGGCTCCGTGGTTTACTGTCAGTCAGTGAACATTTTACCAAATGTATTATTAACCGGCACAATATAGAATTAAAATACCCTACTTAGCAAGAGTCTGATCTTGAGCAAACTGCAGGTATGGAGCCACAACGGCAGTTTATTATATTCAACCTTGGCCCACTACAGCTTTTTTTTCCCCTTCATGGCTCATTTCCACTTGGTGCCACAAACAGACTATAACACTGAACACCCCCCATACTTTTTAAATGGGTCATCTTTTTCCTCATGGAAGCCTCACATTTTCGAGGAAAGCCCGCATTAATCATGTCATTGATGTCTTCGCTCTGGTTTTACGACACAGCCAGCTGAGCCTCCCTCACCTGTTTTACTTTGAGCCAGACACTCGTCCTGGGGCTTGATCAGTCGGACCGTGTTGTAGCTCTTGCTGCCGTCCAGGCTCCTCTGCACCCGGGAGGACTTCTTGTACACCTGGGTGAGATAGGTCACGTACCTGTGCTCCGGTTTGGTCCTCCTCCGCAGGCCCTGGCTCCAGCCGGGCCCCCCGTGCTCTGACAGGGCTTTGAGCAGCGGGGAGAAGATGCTGCTGTACGGGGAGGTGACGTGGCCCGGGCTGGGCAGCGCGTTGGAGACGGCCGGGGCGGAGGTGAGCGGCGGGCAGCGGTGGCTCACCAGCAGCAGCAGCAGCAGCAACACGGTGCGAACACAACCGAGGGCGGCGGACATCAGCGTTTGTTTTTCCATCATACACAACAACCACACCAGCGAGAACACGGGAGACGCGCAGAGCTCGTGGTCAACAAGGCCGAGCACGTGTCGCCGCTGATCAACACGCGCAGGTGTTCGCAATCAACTTCTTCACTCAGGTAAAAACAAATATATATATATTGTTTTATTTCATTTTTTTTTAACAATCGATTCGAATGTGTATTTATATTTGGACGGGTAGGGTGTCTTATCTTATCCTAGTTTTATTATTATTTAGGTGTCGTCCTGTTCTTACAAAAAATCCTATCTGCCCATTTTTACCGAGATAACTTGAAGAAGTGGGTGAGCTGCATTAGAGTTATTGGTCGCTGGTGAGTGACATTTTAAAAGTTAAAACGTAGAAGTCTGAACGTTCCATAAACTGCAGTGGAATGAAGGAAGCCATTAAACTAGTCTTTGGAAATCGCAACACTGCTTAATTTAAAATTGCGTCAACTGGGTTTGCTATTGAAAGCTTTAGCTTTACTTTGTGCCCACGCTGCTATTGGTGCGTAGCGTTTGCTATGTGTGTTGTATCTTTCACTAACCACCCCTGACATTTTTGTAAGTGTACACCTTTTTTAACCTATATAATTATTTCAATCACATTTTACTTGACAACGAAGTCATACATTTTTATTCAACACATGTGGAGTTGTACATCTGATCAAACTGAATATTGCATTGAATATCAATTTGTCTTGATCAATTTAGAATCATGTGACAAGGTGGAAATCGTATCGTAATGAATATACTTACTTGATTTAACATAATTTAACATGTAGCATGTTTTTACATTTCTTACATTTCGCTTTTGAACATCAGTTTACACCTATCACCGTTAAAACATCATCATTTCTATTAAAGCAAGCAAAAATGTTAAACTGGGATGGTGTTGGTATGTATTGCCATCTCCTGGCCGTACCTGTGAACTGCAACTATAAGAACAACAGTTACTGGTAAAACAGCTTCTTTCGCTACAATATGAAATTATGTATTTAGAAATACTGATAGTAGAATTAATTAATAAGTGAATCCGTTTTTTTGGTCAGCAATAGGTCATCCTCTCAAAACAAAAGCTCATTCAACCACATTGCATTATTTCAACAGTAGTTTGGCTAATGTTGTTTAGTAAAACCTTCAGTGTTACCCCCCCAGGGACTACTAGGTGAACTTTTAGATATAACATACATTTTTTTTTATCTGTTTTTTCATTCTGCTCTGTTGGTAGACCAGATGTGGATGCATTTTGGCATTTTGGACTAACAGGAAATGACACACTACCTGGACCACATCACACTATTGTTGGAGAAGCTTTGATGTTTGGAAAGTGTATGAATCACTCAAGAATGGACATAGGAAACATGTGGTAGATTTCCGTTTACAATTATAAAGCTGCCCATCAGTACTAAAGTTAAGTTTTCGGATTGGAACTTTTCGGAACAGTTGCTCTTAGTACAGCTGTCCTTTGTTGCTTCGAGCCGCTTCATTTCCTGATAACAAGACAAAGCACATTGTTCTGGTAGTCTTCTGCTCATGGCTTCATCGTCTGAGCTCCAAGTCTCTTTCTTGTCATCTGGGTTTGCTTTTTTTCTGGGTCAGATGAGGATAAAAAACATGTTTCTGTACATCGGGAAACGTGTATATGTATGCATATGTCTGATTGAACAAAGGTAGCTCATTCATGGACACATGAATACATTCTCATCTGAGGTTTAGTTCCCTGTGTTTTTAACTAATTTCAGCAACTCAGTTTTGCACCGTTGCACCATTTAACATTACCTTATTTATTTTTCATAGTTCATGTGCTTTATATCAGACTCGTAATATGTGGTTTTTGGCCAGTAACTGATCATGCCTGTAACTTGTCTTCTTTACCACAGCAATCCAGAAATGAGGCCCCATGTCGTCTCACAAAAGAGAGGTGATTCATTACAACCCCAAGTTCACAAAGACGCTGATCAAGAAGACATTCCACAACCCTGACTACTTGCCTGCAACTGGTGCCGAGAGGTCGAGAGGTATCTTTTACAAATTCTACCGTCTTTTTTTACTTTTTACATCCTCATCAAAGGTTTTCTCTAGGTTTAGGTTTAAAGATCTTTGGCTGGTTTATTATTATGATGTGTTATTACCCTGGTGTGGTTTGTACCCATGTTTCTTCAAGATTCTATATTTTACATTGGCTGATGAAAAATACAGTGTCACTTATAAAGTTTGTGTTATTACAATAATTTAAATGGTTGCAATATCTTTGTTAGTGCATGAACTTTAACTGAATAAAGAAAAAAGAATATAAGATTATAAAACCATTTATAAATAGTACATCCAGTTGGGATACACTGTAGAGGGCAGCTATGGCGTCCAGTATATATTGCAGGACTACAATTGTAATACATTTTAAGTGATCTACAGTGTATTCAACAATGGTTTAAGTTGTTTTATATTAACATAATACAATTTAAGGCAGAGGTTTCTCTTACAGTATTCCTCTCACAGCTGGGCGTGAGCCGTGACACTTTCACCAGTCGTGAGCATACTTTGTTGTCGTCTTGTGTTTCTTGCCCATGTGAGGCTGGAAGAGTTTGCTGATTGTGTTCAAGCCTTTCGAGTGCTCCCTGTAGTCGTCCTCTTCTGTCTTCTCCCTGGACCGGTTCTGCTGTGGTCCTCCCAGAAGTGCGCTGACCTCGGTCGACGCACCTTTACCAAGGTAGTGGAGGGCCTTCTTGCCAGCATTGTCCCTCTCGTGAACACTGGCTCCGTACCTTTGCACCAGCAGCAGCACCAACTCGGTGTGGCCGTGCATGACTGCGATGTGCAGAGGCGTGTATCCCCCGTGGGCTTTGCTGTTGATGTTGATGTAAGTGCCCCTTTTCCTGGAGATATCCATGAGCTTGTGAATCATCTCGCCGTTGCCGTCCTTGGCGGCCCAGTGCAGAGCCGTGAAGCCGGACATGAAGTCCTTCTTCTGGGCCAACCGAGTGTCCTGCAGGAGCAGGCCGTGGATCTGCCCCCACAGTCCGGCAGCACACTTCACCAGCCACTCGTGAGCGAGTGGCTCCAAAGGCACACACTCGGCGTCCTTGGCATCATCCGCTGGTCTTGTGCTCCTGTTTTGGGGCCTCGCCGGGGGGAAGTCTGGGGGGTGCGTGTCCCCCGCCTGTCCGTCTCTCTGGTACTGATGGTGCTCAGTGTTTGCGGCCTGCTTACATGCAGGAAAGTTAGAAGTGAGAGTTTGCACTGGTGGCGCAGAGACCTGAGGTTTGCATGAGGTTTCTGGCCGGCGCTCCTGGACCTGTAATCCATGTTGTGGTGGGGCAGAGGGTCTCGGGGGGGACTTCACTGCTATGACAGCGAACACGGCTCCGGATTTGCCCGCTCGGCTCGCGTGATCTCTGGAGATGTTCAGGACTTTAACAGTGGTCGTGTCCGCGCCGTCCCCGGATAACGCACCGGTTGCCTGCGACCCCCCCGCAGGCCCATCGCCGTAATAATTAGAATTCAGGTTGAGGGGATAGCCCGCGTTGTTGTTCTCGATGTCCGAGTACGCCACCCTGGCGGCCGCGGCGCGCTGCTGTGGAGACGAGTCGGGAAAGCTGCTGGAGAAACTCTCCTCCATCTGCGTCCCCTCTTTGACAAAGTCCTGGTAGCGCTTCTTCACCACCACGAACTTCACGTCGTCGAGCTGCTTCACCACAGCCACGCTGTTCACCAGCTTCTTGAAGAGGTCTCTATTGTGCAGCTTTTCCGCGGGATCACCGCAGTGGATTTGACTCCTGAAATTGTTGAGCAGCTCCGAGTTCCTCACCTTCCCGCCGTGCTCCAGCAAAAAGGACAGTATAGATTCCTGGGTTAGAGCCATTTTGTCCCGGGCAGACACGGGCCAAGCTGCGGCGGATAGTCCGGGATAAAGGCCGGGGATAATCTCCCCTATCTCCGCCGCCGTCCTCCACCAACCTGCTGCTTCCGGCGCCTCCACACACTGGAGCCGGGTCCGCGATGTCCCTCCCCGGGAGGACACCCACTTCTGCCCTGCGATGGTCCATCAATGTCAGAGCTGATTAAAAACGCATGAAAATAAGCATGCATACATGTCTGTTTGGATTGAAATGACCATATAGCATATGAGAATTAGACACCATTGGCATTTGTCAATAGCCTATTATTCGCTGCATTTTTTTTGAAAGGTATCATTCAACCATAAGTCATGTGATCTAAAGCCTTTTCGTTTTACTTATTCTCCGAGGCATTGTCATTTGTTTAAACCAGCAATACTACAACGACAATATTGATTTTTAGCATCATATTATTTGAATGTCTTAACTGCAAATCCTCCAGTAAATGTTGCATTCCTTGTATCTGTGACATGTATGATGTTTGAGGTCCCAAGGCAAAAATATAGTTTCCAAGGTTAAAGCAAATGCATAAATAAGAAATGACATTATTGACATCAAAGCATATTAATCTTACATTTACCTTTATTGCATAGCTTCAATCCAAGGCCATTACAAACGCATTACTAGATTCTAAATGTAGTAGCACTTCGGGGGGAAGGATAGTTTAATATGTCAATTCAAATGGGAAATTATCGCCTGTGTATTGATAAAATCAATATAGATTTGTGGTATGGAGTACTCAAACCCAGAAGTTACTTTTATCATCTGAATTCCGTTGCTAGGAGACGGCAGGTGTTTAAGTGTCGAGTGACCTTTAACCCTTATAAAAAATGTGAAGTGAATATTTACAAGAGGACACAAACTGTGAGTGAGGAGGGTTTTTTTTTCTTCCAGAGCTGGTGTAATATCGCCCTCCAACACCGAGGGGGTGTTGCCTCCAAGTGGCCATATTGAAGTCCGTCCATGTGTGTGTGTGTGTGTCTGTGTTCGCGGGCGCGCGCGTGCGTGAGTGTGTGATGCGAGAGCACGTCTGACAGAAGACACACAATCTCTGCACACAGCCACTTCCCACGATGGCGGCCGCAGAAGTGGATGTTTTCACGGTGAGTGCGACGCTTCGGCGTCGGTGTGCATGGGATGAAAACGGCCGACTGGAGGATTCAGGTGTGTGTGTGTGTGTGTGCGCGCGCGGAGGTGATGGCGGTATGATGCTGGGACGTGATTATGGGTCGAGGATGCAGCGGGATGGCTGCGGCGGTGCTGCCGCTTGTGTTTTTAACGACTCGGGATGAAGGCGGATGTTGGGTTCTGGTGGAATGCATCGTCACGCGACAACGTGCGCTCGAGCTTTGGTGTAGCACGGAGCAACACAACTGCGCCTATTGCGCGTCAGCACGTGTGACAGGTGCTGTGGGTGACGGCAGAGATAAGAGGATAAACATAAGACGCAGCCACCTCAGGTGGGAGCCTCCGGCTGCTCTACGCTGTGCATGACACGGCTCGGATGTGAATGAGACAAACAAACGTCGTCATTTGTGGCATCACGCTATTTGTGGCAGTTTGTCTATTGGAAGGGTGATCGTAGCGGCTTATTTCAGCCTGCCCTATGCAGGCTGCATTGCAATGTATGGGATGAGACTTTGTTGAGTTAAAATAGTGTGTGTGTGTGTGTGAGTGTGTGTGTGTGTGTGTGTGTGAAGGGGGGTTTATGGGTACGAGGGTCAGCTTGGATATCCTCCCACCCTGTGAAATGACATCTACATAAAGAGCTCTTTGTGTGTGTGTGTGTGTGTGTGTGTGTGTGTG
Source organism: Colistium nudipinnis (assembly GCA_016785305.1). Taxonomy (NCBI): domain Eukaryota; kingdom Metazoa; phylum Chordata; class Actinopteri; order Pleuronectiformes; family Rhombosoleidae; genus Colistium; species Colistium nudipinnis. The sequence goes on from JAFBJU010000814.1 coordinate 673,672, forward strand.
TGTGTGTGTGTGTGTGTGTGTGTGTGTGTAATGACGGTCATTGTTGTACTGATCTCATTCTGGTTCTCATGTTGAGCTTTTTGCAAGATGCCAGTATCTCAGGCTGTATTTGGCCAGATTGGGATGAATCATCCTCCAGTATGTCCAGCTGGGGCAAAATACATTTTATCTAGTCAGAATCAAACGATGATAGAATAAGATTGAATAACAAAAAACATTGTTGTGTTGGTTGCAACTGAAGGGGATTATTGCTGCAACCCATTGCTGTCATTCCATTTTACTTATGACGTCAGCGATGCACAATTAAAAGGATTCTTAGAATGACTTTGGTTTGAGGTACTTTAAGACGGCATGACCTCGTTTGCTAAGAATGCTTTTAAGCTTGCGGGCAGAATGTGGGGATGAGATCTGGCAGAGGGACTTTTCGTTCCGTTGTTTTGTTCCGTCGTTGTTCCCCCAGATAGTTCTGGTATCAGGGGCTTAACGCGTGAAATCTTAATGGATGCATTTGCTGTAATGTATTCTGGGTCGTGCCTGTTTCCAAACTCCTCAGAAGGAAGACAAGCGGAACCTGGAGCTCGGAGGCCACGTGGGCTTCGACAGTCTTCCAGATCAGCTGGTCAGCAAATCGGTCGCTCAGGGGTTTTGCTTCAACATCCTCTGTGTAGGTGTGTTAACTCTGGAGAACGACACATCCAAAGTCGGGGTGGTACGAACGTGCATTTTGATTGTTGCCCGAATGCATCCGTCACATAGGTTTGTGTTTCTTTCTCGCAGGAGAGACGGGGATCGGCAAGTCAACACTGATGAACACTCTCTTCAACACAACGTTTGAAAATGAGGAAGCCAGCCACTATGAGAGCGAGGTGCATTTACGCCCGCAAACGTATGATCTGCAGGAGAGCAATGTCCACCTCAAGCTGACCATAGTGCAAACTGTGGGCTTTGGAGACCAGATCAACAAAGACCAAAGGTACTTATTCTTCTGTGTGTTTTTTATGACTCATTTAGTCCGGCTGAGTATTATCCATGCTGAAAATTAAGCGTATGGATCCCAAATGAAAATGTTGTAGAAAGCGTGTTGCATAAATGTTTCCCTTATGCTTTGATACTGACCTTTCAACATTCACAGAGTTTACTGTAGGATTTGCATTTTCATCCCGGCACCAGCCATTAATCATTTCTCCCTCTTGCTCTGGAACTTCTGCCGACACACTAGCGTACGATTATGGAATTGAGAAAGAGATGTGCCCTGCTGTTGGCCTGGGAATTGGGAGGCGAGGGGGGGGGGGGGGGGGGGGGGGGAAGGGAATGACTGGTAGAACGAATGCAATCTCAATAAACACTTGAGTGCTCCAACAGCAGGGAGTATAAAAGCCTGGAATTCTTGGCTGCGAGATTGTAGTTAGTGAGTTTGTAACCAGGACACGAACACTGGGACAACCTAAAGTTTAATGTTCATACATGTAAAGATACAATTATAATGCTTATCCTTTTTTTGAACGTGTGTATCATTTGTTTTTCTCCTGTGCAGCCATAAACCCATACTTGAGTACATTGATACCCAGTTTGAAAGGTACCTTGAGGAGGAGCTGAAGATAAAGCGGTCCCTGTTTAACCTCCACGACACGAGAATCCACATCTGCCTGTATTTCATCGCTCCCACCGGACACTCCCTGAAGTCCCTGGATCTCGTCACGATGAAGAAGCTGGACAGCAAAGTGAGCACAGAATCCAGCCACGCGTGTTTTCCGATGCGTTGAACGTTACTCGTTCCGGAGTCTTGAGCGCATATCGCGTTTTCCCCCATGCAGGTGAACATCATCCCTGTGATCGCAAAGGCCGACACGGTTTCCAAGAGTGAACTGGATAAACTCAAGATCAAGATCATGAGTGAGCTGGTCAGCAACGGGGTTCAGATATATCAGTTCCCAACGGAGGACGGGGCTGTGGCAGAGATCAACTCCTCCATGAATGTAAGTCATAGAGACACAAGCGCACCTTCCCATCCCTACCTTCCTCCACACAAAATATACCGTTGTTTATCTATTTTGTTTTCTTAGTTGTTGTACTGTGTAGGAATGTCGATTTGAACTGTGTCCATAAGCGAAGTTAATTTGCATTGTCAATTTCCACATCTCTTTATTTCACTTCCTTTTTTGGGAACAGGCTTTTTTTTTTATTAGCCTTTGAATCACTGCACTAATGTGTTATGGTATTCGTTGGAGCAATTCACACAGGCAATTTGGATCATACCACTAGAGCAGGAGTAATTCGAGTGGAGTAACGACGCAAAACCCATGTCGGTCTGATCTTTTTGTGTTGTCCGTTGCATGACCATATTCCAAAAGTATCATTACTATATGTTCCAGACCCATCTCCCTTTCGCTGTGGTGGGAAGCCTAGAAGACGTTAAAGTAGGAAATAAGATGGTGAAAGCGAGACTCTACCCCTGGGGATCAGTACAGGGTGAGTCCACTGAACTGCCCGCTGCCTGCCACCACGCAATTATTCGTTTTTAAGTTGAAATGTAAACATGTTATCCTGATTCCACATTGTTAGGTGCAGTTTTCTAGTTAAATGACCCAGCTTTTCTTCTCCCCCCCCCCCCCCCCCCCCCCCCCCCCAGTGGAGAATGAAAACCACTGTGATTTTGTGAAGCTGAGGGAGATGCTGCTGCGTGTGAACATGGAGGACCTCCGCGATCAAACACACGCTCGTCACTATGAACTCTACCGTCGCTGCAAGCTGGAAGAGATGGGCTTCAAGGACACAGACCCGGACAGCCAGTCGTTCAGGTGAATTTCGGCTTGGCGCTGTTGAAATGCATCCAGGCAATTTGCTTGAAGGGAGTCGCTGAAACCCCAGGTTGTTTTTGATGTCAAAACTGTGCTGAGAAACGACTGTATTTATCACAGCATAATGAAATCCATGGTCTTGTCATTTTGGGAAATGTATATTAATATATTTAACCGCTTGTGGGATCAGCTATGTAATATGTGTCAGAGAAATGTCCAGTTTTTAGAGTGAATAGTATTCATGTCATTTTAAGTGAGTTAAAAAAATATGTCATTTGGCCTAATTACCTTAATAAGTCAAAATGCATTACTATTTGTAATGTATGGTATATTGTTTTATTTTTGTGGAATATAGCAATCATTTGTAGTCAGCATTTTGATTTGTGGTCACCATTTTTTACATGTTTCATATTACTTCATTTGCTCTGTGATCTAAATGGGTCAGATTTGTTAGTGATGCATGTAAATCATGAGCTTTTGCTGTGATCTTCAGCCTTCAGGAAACATATGAAGCCAAGAGGAAGGAGTTCATTGTGGAGCTGCAGCGCAAAGAGGAAGAAATGAGGCAGATGTTTGTCAACAAAGTGAAGGTGACGGAAGCGGAGCTGAAGGAAAAGGAAAAGGAGGTGTGGATTGCCATCATTGTGAAAGAACGACTCGCCGAAAATACACCGCAACTGGTTTGTCTCTCATTGTGCCCTGTCCCATTGTCGTCATCGTCTTAGCTTCACGAGAGGTTCGAGCAGCTCAAGCGGATGCACCAGGATGAAAAGAAGAACCTTGAGGAGAAAAGGCGCGAGCTGGAGGAGGAGACGAACGCCTTCAATCGACGGAAGGTTGCGGCCGAGACACTGATGGGGCAGGCGCTCCAAGGCGGCTCGCAGCCGTTCAAGAAAGACAAGGACAAGAAGAAGTAAGTGCGCTTTTCTCTAAGTGCAGCATTCTTGCACATCACAGGTTGAAAACCCGACGGCGAGGCTGACTGTTTATATGTCGCGCATACATTTGTGTTCACCGGACGCGTGTTCTCTAAGACAGTCTACGCGGAGTTGATTGGACCGAGGGGGAGGTGTACACTGTGATTAATGAGATGGTGTTATCTTCCCAGGAGCCATGTTGGCTCACAGACTGATACAGGGACAGATTCAGACTGACACTGTGTGCCCAGACACAGTAGGAAGAGTCACAGCTTGCATGACGCAGCCTGATGCTTATGTCTCTGCAGGCTGACCTGCCAGACTGTATCTCAGGCAGGGGCACTTCTGTTTACATTCCACCGGTCTCACCGATGCTCACGCCATGTGCAGCTCCGATGATACCCAGGCGCCCCACATAGAATCATAATCCTTCCTGCAGGTGGAAACCGTTTATGTCGGGATCAATTACCTGTGCTCAAAACGCCCCAAACACATAGAAGATACACAAAACAGAATAATTCAAATCTAATGACATAATCTCAAAGACGGACCTCAAACTGTGAACAGTCTTGATATAGTCAGTTGTTAGCTTATTTCAGTGAATCTATGTCAGTGGCCTGCTATTGATTGGAATAAGTTCATTACCATGAGTTTTTTTTTTTTAACAATCTGACTTAAATGTGAAACCTGCCACACTAGTCATAGCCTGAATTGTGTGGAAGTGAATGCTTAAATAAGTCACAACCAAAACACTGTCGCATTCCTATTTCATTCATTTATTCCTTTCTTTTTTCTTTTTTTTTTTTTTTACCATACTTCAAATCCTGCCTTATTTTATTTTTTCCATATGTTGTCCTCTTTCCTTTGCTCTTTCAGTTGATTTATGGATCAAACTTCCAGGAACACCAGGAATGTGTCCGGCATCAGCATGGGAAAAACAGACTGTTATAACTTACTGACACTGTATGCGTGGACTCAATGACACAGGGACTTTGCACGTATGTGAACCTGAATAATGGGATGGCTTTAAGCCACTGTGTACTTACACATCAAAAAGGTAGCTTTGCTCAGTGTGTTTAATGTGTTCCTAATGCTGACTCTGCTAGACCCATAATAACACATCTGGATTGTTTTCAGAAGACATAGCTCGTGTTTTTTCATGTTCTTGCCATGGACGTGTGTTTGTCTCCTGTTGAAAACTGAAGTGAGACACTGACAGCACTTGGAGAAAAAGGGACCCATTAACTGAGTACAGCTGAATGGCCTGCACTCCTGTTTGTTTTGAATATAGAGCAACTAAAGTAGATCAAATATTTGCAATTGATCTCTATGGTTGTTAGTTTGAGGTAGGACAATTAAATTGTCTATTTTCTATGTAATACCTAGTTTAAAATAACAATTATATGTTTCTTATATTTACAGGGAGTCTGAGCACATATTTTACATTCTAATAAAGAATGGCAATGAAAAAGCAGTTCACCAGTTTATCTATTGGTCCACTGAACCCATACACTTTCAGTTAAGTCGGTACCCTTGGACTTCCCATCCCGCCGGTCATTTGTATGTTTCCTGTCATGTTGTACTGTACCCATTGTCATCATTTCATATCAAAACATGGTTGCCTGATACTTAACAGCTTTAACTTTGTTCCTGCAAAAGCATTATCCATTTAATTCAAGTCTCAGTTTTGCTTCCGCTTTCACTCCGTCGGTAGGAACAAAATAACAAAGTGCTTACTAAGCTTTCTTTTTTCTTGCCCAATGTTTGAGCAGTGAATAAGCGTGTCATGTGAGGCTGATGAACATATAGGGTTGCGTGTTCAAATCAATGACGTGTTTTCTCTTTCCTCTCCCTAGCTTCTTTAGTCTCCCATCTGCGTGCTCCTTAACCTCAGGAAGGAATTTGAATTAGAAGATTTTCTACCACTGCGAAAGATCACAGACTAACAATCGAGTGTGTTATTTTTACAATGTGAAATAATAATTTTATAGACATGCACTCCCCTGAAAAGTCACCCTGCAGTCTTTCCTGTTTGCTAAACTTAATACAGTGCTCTGTAGCATGGTCCATGCATGGCTCTTAACCTTCTTTCCTACCAGGACTAAAAGATCATTATTGCCAAAATTCCTTTTGTACTAAATGTGCTGTCTTCATTTGCCATGTTGTACTTTTTTGTGGAGTTTTTGACTGATGACAGTTTACACTGTGAAGTATATAGAGTTATATCAAGTGGCAAATGATTGCTGTTGTAGGTTGTACAGACTCTACATTTATTATGATTTATAAGCACTTTAAATCAGTCAAGGTACATATGTCTCTAATCATTAAAAATGGTATATCATTGTTGACATGTCTGTCCCCATGTTATTGCGAAAGACCTAGTTGGGAGTATTTCTTAGTTTTAAAGTTTATATCTATATACACATATATATAAAAAAGCCTTGATGGAGATAGGATTACATCCCTTAATGTTAGTAAATAAATCTGTAACGTGGTTCTGTATGGGCTCACTTGAAGATTTGTATATCCTTGGGTAATAAAGAGTTACTTAATTGAAATTGTGTTCTCTCTCCATAACCGCATGTTTACACAAAGAAGCCCAGAGAAGTTGGCAGAAAACATGTCGTGTTGAGCAGTGATTTCAGCACTTTCAGGTATCTTCCAGATTATTCCAGAGAGGTACTGTTCAAAAAGGGGCAGACAACATTGTGTGAAAATGGCAGGCCAATATATACAATTGGTATATGTTACTATGAGATACATCTATACGTCTTTATATAATTAAAAAAGGTAATGATATGTATATATATATATAAGGTATTTTTTTCCTCATACAAATGTTTTTAATTATCATAATCTTTATTCTATTGAGTGCTAAGTCAGAAATTGAACAGTGTCTGTGTATCTGCAGTTACACTCCTTCTGTGACAGTAAATGTAATCTGATTTATTGATCTCATAATTTTTTATTCTAATATTGGGACAAATAAGAAATAAGGCCATGTCCCGCCTCACCACCTTGCGATTGGTCATCCAGTCTGTCAGGGGCGGGATTTAATCAGGAATAGCTGGTAGAATAAGCCAATTGAAATGTATGTCTAGTGACGTCACCTGCCATGTGACCAATGAACACTCTCTATGTCTGGACATGGGCATGGTTTTATTGGAGCGTTGAAACGTACACGGCCCTTTTCCCCATCGCCGTAAGCCGCGGGCAGGGGGTGTGCATAGGCAGAAACTAACCTGTGCTTAAAACTTTCTTTAATTAAAGTTCATACTTACATTTTTTGTGTGTTTTAAAACTATTTTCACTCCCGTGTGTTAAGCGCGTGGAAACATTTTCCCAAACTTCTGATTTTTCGTCGTATTAGAGAAACCGTAACTCGACACAAGGTAAGTTAACCGTCATCCCTTCTTAAACTAGTCATATGTTTATTCTATAATTGTGCAATGTTGGTTTTATACCGTTAAATGTTTTATCGTGTGGCTGTCGGTAGCTTAAATTGGTCTATCCTCACGCTTTGAGGGGATTGATAGCCAGCGTTAGCGGTTCTAGCTAACGGCTAACTCCTAAACATCTATTTAATTTTCCATTTTCGCTCCACTCTTCATCGATGGTGACGTTAAACCTACTCCATGCCAACATTGTTGCGTTATGCAGTCCCACACACCGGTCTAAATGTTGTTGTCTCACTTTGTCTCGTTGTTGTCATCGGTGTACGTTTACTCTCCGTTGGTGTGTACGGCAGGGACATGTCCCGACATGACTTTACACTCGCGGCCTGCTCCTTTGATACGAAGCCTGATGTAGTGTCCAGACTGTCGGAAAGCGTTTAAACACGGGAAATACTTATTCGTTACGACCCGTAGATGTAAAAATATTAATACAGATTGTGTGGAACTGTGCTTGTCGTGTTCCTGTCGCCTGTGTGTGTATTTGTGTGGTTCCACCGCCTGTCTAGTCCAGTTGAGTCCAGTTCAAGGACAGCTGCTAGGGAGTGTTTGTTACTGGATAACCTTCACATTTGGAAGCAGTGCATGCCTCAGCCATACTAAGTGTTCCATTTCACCAATACAGATCTATTCTAATGAATTTGTCATATTTTGAAATGTTTTTTATTTCATTAATTGGATCATATTTCTGATGAATGTTATACCAACTCAAGCAAAATGAGGGCTATTTGTAAGATTCCTTGTATAGTTCATTTACTTCTCCGTTAATTATTTGTATTTTTTAAATTCGTACATTTCTAACTCAATGCCGGTGGTCACAGTCATCCACTAACAGTTTCAGCTTTAATTTATATAGCTATTGCTGTGTATGTGGCTACTTTATATGATATATATTTTATATTATTATACAATGTTATTATGTAAAGGTTATCGTCAAAAATTGTGATTTAGCCATTATTAATAAGCTCCATTTTCCTGTGTGCACAGATGCTTGATACAGTCACAGGACCTGGAGCACTGCCATTTGCAGTTCAGCTGAAGGCCCTTACAGATGTGGAGGGCCGGTACCAACCAAAGCTGAGTGGCTTGAGGTTCATCGAGAGTGCCCAGGACAATGGTCTTAGGATGACCGCCAGGCTGAGGGAGCTGGAGGTGAAGGACCTGCTGTCTCTCACCAGGTTCTTTGGATTCTGCTCGGAGACCTTCTCATTGGCCATCAGCCTGCTGGATCGATTCCTAGCAGTGATGAAGGTTTGTTCACAGCGATGCCAGGGATAAGGTTTTAATCCTCCTCTTTTGGCTACATGAGTTTTATATTGTTATTTTGTCCTCAACAGATTCAACCAAAGCACCTGTCCTGTGTGGGCTTGTGCTGCTTCTACATTGCTGTGAAATCCTCAGAAGAGGAAAAGAACGTGCCTCTGGCCAACGAACTGATTCGCATCAGTCAGAGTCGCTTCACAGTGTCTGACATGATGAGGATGGAGAAGATCATCATGGAGAAGCTCTACTGGAAGGTGAAGGCCCCCACAGCGCTTCGCTTCCTCCGCCTCTTTCACAGCCAGATCCAAGAGCAGCTCGACGCTGAGAGGTAAGGACGGATGGTCACATCAACCTGCAGGGCGGAACCGTGACTCAACAAGATTAGATTTACTCTACTAAAATGTGTCTTCTCATATTTGGCTTTCGAGAGACACTAGCCAAAAATATTTTTAGGGCTAACAGGCAGAATCCTGACACGTGACACGTTAAAAAAGAAATCAGTCTAATGTTCAAAACATTGTTAGTGTTACTATGGTTTAAACATAAATCTGAATTGTCATTTTTAGAGTGATATCCAATCTCGTGAGATGTGCCTCACATCTATTTTGTATATAAGATGCATTCTTGACACTAATATTATTTTCTCTTTACAGCAAGAAGATACTGAGTCTTGAGAGACTTGAGGCTCAGCTGAAAGCTTGTCACTGCTCATTTGTCTTCTCCAAAATAAAGGTAGGCCAAAATAACTGGTCTCCAAACATTTTAAAATTGCCTATTTGTAGATGGAATTATACTGTCACTACTGGCCATTTGATCCAATAATGATTACTACTTTCATGGTGCATGGCAAAAACCCGGTTGCAGTATATTTGCAGTTAAGAATGTACTCTCCCTTTTTCCGCAGCCATCCCTGCTTGCCATAGCTCTGCTGTGTTTTGAGGCCCAGGAAGAACACGACCCTGAGCACAGTGACAAAATATCAGAGGCTCTGAGAAGTCTGCAGCTGCACTTGAATGTAAGCGCCAATTATTTTTACTATCCTCAATCTGTGTGCTGCACAAAAAAACCTTGGAAGTAATATAATTTTGCTCCAATGTTTTGGTGGTCAAGTTTACGAGGCTAAAATATGTCGATTGGTTGCCACAAAGACATGAAGTAGACGTGATGTCACAACTGTACAATTAACCATTTCTTGTGTGTGTGTGTGTATTTCCTTCTGTACAGGTGAAAGATGGGGATCTGGTTTGTGTGCGTGAGCTGGTCGGGAAATGCCTGGCTGATTACGCCACCACCAAGTGCTCCAAACCCAACAGCCAGAGACTTCGCTGGACCATCTCGGGTAGAACTGCCCGTCAGCTGAAGCACAGCTACTATAAGATGACTCATCTTCCTCCCATACCAGAGTCGGCTTGTTAAAAGCTGATGGTGAAACTGGGTGACCTTACGTGCACATACACAATCACACAAGTGTCCCATAAATGTCTTTTGTTCTATGAATGGAAGTCATTCTGGGGCGTTTTGCTTGCAGTAAGGTCACCCACGTACGGTATTTTCCTTACAGATGTCCGCCTGTGATGGTGGATTTCTTTAAGGAAAAGTAACAAATAACCTCAAGTCAAATCCTCAAGTTTGTCTGTCCCCATACAGAGAAGAAATGCATAGTATTTCATCTTCCCCCAATGACAGAGTAATGCTATGTCAAAATCGTTCTCATTTATCTGTTGCAAACCTGCAGCAGATAAACCTAAAGTTTTACTTTTCCAATTGACTATTCTTGCACACGTGTATAGTATGTTCTCGTTTAAATCCACACCAAGATGTTTGGCACTTCTTGGAACGGGTTGCTGGTTTTAAGCAATTAAGTATGGAACCACCTAGGTCCTCAGTCCACCATGTGGAAGAGGAGGGAGAAGGACTTTGTGATCAGCAAAAATGGAACCAAGAAATCGGGCCCAAAGTCCTTAACTCCCATCCTAGGTCGCTAAACTGTCCTGAATGCACACTCCTACCCAAGGTGATGATTTTTTGTTTTTTTTAAGTTGATACAGCCGGGGAGCTCTGGTTTTCTCCAGTGAAGTGAAGCTAGTGACGATCCTGTCCAGTCTTGATAGCCATGCTTTTGCAGAAGTGTCATCAGAGGTTACAGATGAGATGTTTTCCCTGATTCCCAATTTGTGGACTTGGAGCACATGTATTGATTGATTTCGGTTGTCAATTGCAGAGAAAACAAAAACATATATAATTTGGTCATTGCAGTGGAAATGTGGATTGGAATTTGTTATGCATTCTCTTTGCCAGTTTCCCTGTCCAGTATAAGTTACTAGTTAGAAAATCGAATGTGTTCTCAAATTCAAAACGTCTAATTGAATACACCATCTGGCTAACCTACGCACTTGTACCTTTCAATAAAACTTTATTGAAACGTTATTGCTTTATCCGTTTGTATCATTATTACGAGACACCACTCCCAAACCAATCAAACATTTCCAGTCAAATCAGGCTTATCTTAATCATTTTCTTTGCTGCCCAGGAGAGCCAAAAGTGAGCTGTCTTTCTTGGACAATTACAACGTCTTTGTGGCCCAACATAAGAGTTCCTCCTGGAGGCAAAACCGTTGGCTTCGCTTTGCTGTCTGTCGGCTTGATGGAGCGGCTGCTTTCTGCGTGCCGTGTTGTCCCCAATAGTGTTCATCTGACGTGTGTTTGACATCATAGCCCCGGTCACTTCTGCAAACCCGAAAAGTCTGGACCGCCACCTGCAAAATTCCCTGAGATCTCTGCACCGCTGAAGTCGAATCCAGGATTCTGGCAAATAGGGAGAACAACTATGAAATAACCAGGTAGCCTCCCCCGCGCCCCCGCATAGAAATACCAGCTGGAATGTAAAATTATATTTTACAAAGTTGGACTGTTATTTTTTGTACTTGCTTACAAAGCGTCACACTTGATCATTGGAATGCTTTACGATGCATTAATACAAAGCAGAAAATATGTCCACAACCTGCCATCCCTGAATGTGGCTTTATTGATGACGGATATGTGACTAGATGTATTGGGAAACTGACATTGGTGACTGGTGATATGAGCATTTAAATGGTACCAGATCAAACTAACCTCCCGTTGGAACCTCTCCAGCGTGAGCTTTCTCTGCATCTGGTCCTGGACCCAGGCATTGGCATGGTACTCCCCCTCCAGCAGAGAGGACCAGCAGTTCCCTGCCTCTCTGTTGGTCTTCATCAGGATGATCCTGATGAGACACTTGTCCTCTGAGGGGTGGAAGACAGACAGACAAAGCAAAGAAAAAAAGGTGATGAACATGGCTTTTATCGACTGAAGTTTTTTTTCTTTTGAATGTTGAGGAATGCAACCCACCTAGTGTCCATGTGGCTTCGTCCGACATGGTCGTGTCAAACAACTTCCCCTGACGAAGCATAGAGGAAAAAGAAAAGACTGTGAGGTTGATGTATGTGCTCGCATAGCAGCAAGCTTGTTGCTATGATTACTATGGCCTTACTTTTTCTAATTCAGTAGGATTCATTTAAAAATCGTGTACTCTCGCTGAAGATGTATAATTGACTCTATAGTGACCTAATGTCAAGTCCAGCATGTTGCCAGATATTGTTGTCGGTCCTTTTTTTTTTTTTTGGCACAGCTTAGTTTTGAAGCGCGTGCTCGGCTCAGCTTTTTCTCTTCTTCATCCTCAGGAGTCTACCTTGATGACTTCCTGCCCTTTGACGCGCAGCTCTATGTCTCTGGATCCCAGGCGGCAGAGGACCTCCTTGGCGGACGTCCCGTGCGGCACATCGACCTCGATGAAGACCTCCTCCATGGTCTGGGACCAGGAGCCCCACTGGGTCTTGCAAGGGACCACGCCGCTCCTCTCCTCGAAGTGCACCGACATCCTGCGGCCGCTCGCCCCGGTTGACCGGTGGCTAACGTCAGCTAACTGTCCGGCTAGCAGAGAACTTATGCTAACAGTTTCCTACGCAGTCATTATTTACCACTGTTTACGTACTGACTACTTCACATACGAACAGCAGAGAGATGCATTTGCTCTGTGTGTTAAATCGGAACTATGAGTGTGTTGGGTAAACAACTAATTGATAGATAAAACATTGTATTTGGATTCAGTTACTTTTACTCGTCACTCGCGAAACGTCTTCTTCTCTCGGTGTGGATTCTATTTCCGATTGTATACAACAAGGTGGCTGCAGCGACACCAGCTGTAGGACAAAGTGAACTACAACAGGAGGAAACTTCACGAGGCATCATGTATTTATTCCTATTATTAATATTTTCAGAACTGTGGCCACCTGTGTTTCAGTGACTACACTGTTATGTTATGTTTATGTTTTAATGGTCTTGATTCGGTTTCACCAGCCTTTAACAGAATCCACAGTTTGTCTAAAAATGGAGTGGATTTACTAATCTGTTAATTAGATTACTGTTCCTGCCTTAGTACCTCGCGTGTCTTTGTGTGTACCTACCAGTCACTTTAACGACACACCTCTCGCATAGAGTTTTATTAGGCATAAATTAATGACAAAGTTGACTGAGAAGTTGGTGTTTAATTCTACTTAGCATGGCTGCTCTGGCATTTGTTTTATGCACTTTTATCTGCTGGATGAGGTAAGGGGCTCTCTTTTCCCTTAATACGGGTCAGGCTGAACTCAGTGTGAGGGTTTAATTTCTTGTTCTTTGCAGTCTCTGTAATGTAAGTGGAAATGAGAGGATCTACTCAGAAAACATCACGCGTATTTTGGATCGACTTTTGGATGGCTATGACAACAGACTGCGTCCTGGATCTGGAGGTAATTCAAATGTAAAATCCTCTAAAGCCTTTTCCCCCCCGAAAGCCAAGTTGAACACAAAGGAATTGAAATGGGTCATGTTAGTTTTGTGCTTGGTGTTATAAGGTTTGTCACTAACGATTGCAGGTGGTGTTACCGAGGTGAAAACGGACATCTTTGTCACCAGCTTTGGACCTGTGTCGGATGTGGAGATGGTGAGGTTCTACTTGTGTACGGCGATGTGAATGTGCGGACTGAGGGAGCGAACGGCGCTTCAGTGACCACTGGATGTCTTGTGGGCAATCTGCCATGAAGCCATCCAATGAGCTTTAATCTGTTTGACCAGCTCTGTAACGGTATTATTGATGGCCTCTGAATCAATATGACAACATGTCAGGCAGAATACATGGCTGAATGGATTGATTAATGATTATCTGGGATGAGTGGCATCCGTGATATCTCACCACCTTCCGCTGCAAGTTGAAATCTATCCTCTGCGAATGATGTTGACCGAGTCTTCCTCGTGCACAAGCTCTAAATGAAAGGCGAGCATTTGGTTGCCAACTTTGCTGATGTCTGATCCAACAGGAGTACACCATGGACATGTTCTTCCGTCAGATGTGGGTGGATGAGCGTCTTAAATTCGAGGGTCCCATCGAGATCCTGCGGCTGAACAACCGCATGGTTGACAAGATCTGGACGCCGGATACCTTTTTCAGAAACTCCAAGAAGTCCATTTCCCATAACATGACCACACCCAACAAGCTCTTCCGCATCATGCAAAACGGGACGGTCCTCTACACCATGAGGTGGTCTCCGAGAGCACAGCTGTTCCCTCGTTGTTCATAAAACTCTCCACTGGGGTTCATTGGAGTGAATAACTGAGATTTGTGTGCGTCTTCCTCGTGTTAGACTGACAATCAGTGCTGAATGTCCGATGAGGCTGATCGACTTCCCCATGGATGGCCACGCCTGTCCGCTCAAATTTGGAAGCTGTGAGTATGTGAGAGTAGCATAAACGGAGGGACCGCTGAAGTCCTGGCATTTCCCCTTTCCTAAATAGTAGTTTCTTGGTATTTTCAGATGCCTACACCAGCAGTGAAATCCTGTTCACCTGGAGGAAGGGGCTTGTAGCGTCTGTCGAGTGTCCCAAAGAGTCCATGAGTCTCCTGCAGTATGATCTGGTGGGACAGACTTTGTCCAGCGAGACATTCAAATCGAATACAGGTAGCACGCTTGAAAGTTTAACTTCAAAAAATAAAAAAAATAAAAATCTCTTGCTGATGAATCTGTTGGCGGAAAGAGTTCAAACGAGTGTCTTCGAAGTCTGCGCGAGTGCCCATTGCTCTCCTGCGGCAGGGACGATGTAAAAGCGGGGACTTCCTCCAGCAGCCATCCAAGATGCTTAAGTGGTCATGGCCTAATGCGTACGGTGTGCCCTGAAAAAGAACTGCAGGCTTTATGGTCCAGTGAATGCACTGAGAGAGTGAAGGAAGCATGGAATGTGTGTGATGTGTGATGTGTGTGCATTTACTCTTTTCACCAAAAGAAGTTCTCACGTGCTGTGTAACCACAATTTTCCTGGAGTAGAGAGGAAAAAGATGAGGCAGACTCCAAAACATAGATGCGATGTTCGGAAAATTCCTGTGTGTGTTTGTGTGCGTGTGCGTGCGCGTGCGCGTGCGCATGATGCAGCGCCTTTGCTATCTGTAAATATCTGCATGCATGTGTCAGGCGGAGCGGATCTGCGTTACGCATAGTGACACTGCATGCCCACCCTCTGCCCCCCCCCACCCCCCACCCCCAACCCGCCTCTTTCATCCTCTTCACTTTATTCCGTTTCCAAATGTCTGCGGTGCTCCCTCCTCCTTCCCTCCTCGGTTTTTTTTGTTGCTGTTGTCCTCCTCTCGTCTTCCTCTCAGTCAGCTGGCCGTTCCCTTGCCGTACAGCGGCCACTATGCACACAGTGTGTCTGTCGCGTTTCTCTCCGCGCCTCTTGTTTTGTTTCAAGGGCAGGCAAAGGGCATTGGTTCTCTGCTGCCCTGCTCCGTGCCTGAGGGCTGCCCCCTCCACGCACGTGCTGTTTGTCTTGCAGGTCACTACTCGGTGCAGGTGGTGTACTTCTTCCTCCAGAGGAAGCTCGGCTACTACCTCATACAGACCTACATCCCCCTCATCATGGTTGTCGTGTTGTCGCAAGTCTCCTTCTGGATCAACAAGGAGTCTGTCCCCGCACGTACAGTCGCCGGTACGACCGCTCCCCCCCCCCCCTCCACATGTTATACTTGATATTAAAATATGTCCGCGGCATGCAGGGATGTCGGTGTACACTAACATGCCTGTCGTCCTCCAGGCATCACCACAGTGCTGACGATGACCACCTTGAGCATCAGTGCGCGTCAGTCCCTTCCCAAAGTGGCCTATGCCACCGCCATGGATTGGTTCATTGCCGTGTGTTTTGCCTTTGTGGCGTCGGCCCTCATTGAGTTTGCAGCCGTGAACTACCTGGCCACCCTCCAGGCCCACCGTCTGAAGAGGCAACGAACCAGACAGGACAAGCTCGAGGTTTTGGCTACCGGCAGCGACGATGACGACACCGTTTCGGTGAGTTTCCTATAAATCCCGGAATCTCATTCTTATTTCCAATGAACTTCATAACTTACTGTGAGGATTTTCCCTTTCCACTAGGTTTGGGATCCGTTGTTGTTGAGATCCTCCTTCTTCCTCCAGGCTTTTTTCTGCCAGTTGGCATCCTTACCACCACCTTCGGGTTTTTGCCCTCCACTATTTCCCGTCTCGTCCTCCATCAGCTCTACATCTCTGCAGAGATGTGACAACTGATACGAAACTGATGGGAAGAGGACGGAAGGATGAAACAAACTCAAAGACGGACAGGAAATAGTGGAGGGTTAAAACCAGAAGGTGGTGGGAACACAACTCAAAGCATGCCAACTGTCGTAAAAAAAATGAGAGAAGAACCAAACTATTTCCCATCAGGCATTTGAATCGAAGGCATTTTCTAATTCTAAATATCAATTGGCATGTTTTGGGATTAAGATGCAATGTTCAGCTACCGGGGAGTTTCCCTCTGCTTATTTTAGCTGGGGGTCTGCCTCGCTCCAGTCTTTTTGATAAGTCAGGTACATTTTTAGTTTTCTTTTATTTTTATATCACTGTGTACCTGGGATAAATAACCTTCACGTCAGCTTAACATTAACTTTGGCTATTACTTAAAAAAAATTAAAAAAAAAGGTGTGTGATTTACATTTTATCAGGATTTTACACACACGGCATCTCAAATGCATTTACATAGCTAATTTACATAGCTAATGGTGGATGGAGATACAGAGTCTCCCCGGTGTCGCAGAGTTTGATGCAGTGATGCCGATAATGAACACTAAGCCAGCAGCTTCAGACTCGGATGCAGAGAAACAGAAATCCTGCCACAGAGAGCAAGTCTTTTTTCTTTTTTTTTTCGATGCATTTCCAAGTAGTTGCCCTGCCTTTTTCCCCCATTCTTGCCATTCAGGGCACACCACACCATTAAATAGTAATATGTGCTGTTGTAGCACTCTCATCTCCTGCTATATGCTTTATGCTAATACAGTAAGCCACCACAGCATCCTCCCGGGATCTGTCTCACATGTAGGGCTCATGGTTAGATGCTTTAAAAATAGCCTCCGTGTGAGAGAGGAGAGCAACCCCAGCACTCCTCCCTGCATAATCTCCCAAGCATCCTATGGGCACCCAGCAAACTACCTGCTGCGTTCTATAGGAACGTTGGCATGCCATTGAGAGAAAGCTCCCGTGGGAACAAATATCCAGCTTGTTAAAGAGAGCACACGCAGTATTTACTTGCAAGGCAGCAATCCTGTTTTTTGGGGGGGTACATTTTCTACGACCAATCGTGGGGGCACTGTGCACTCCAAAACCCAAACTAACCCTGTCCTGCTGTCCTCCCCCTCCAAATCTACCCCCCCCCCCCCACCAGTCGGACAGCAGCCCTCGGGAAGGCCTGACGAGGAGAAACCACTCGGTGTGCCGCAGTGAGCCGGGGGATGTTCCGCAAGTGCCTATCTTCCTCCAGCAGGGCTCGGCTTTCCCTCAAATCCCGCAGCTGGCCGGCACCAGCCCCATCGACTCGTACTCCCGCGTCCTGTTCCCCCTGGCGTTCGCCCTGTTCAACCTCGTCTACTGGTACAACTACCTGACCAAGGACACCATGGAGAGGGCCAGGTACAAATCGTGGGGCCACTGTGCACTCCAAAACCCAAACTAACCCTGTCCTGCTGTCCTCCCCCTCCAAATCTACCCCCCCCCACCAGTCGGACAGCAGCCCTCGGGAAGGCCTGACGAGGAGAAACCACTCGGTGTGCCGCAGTGAGCCGGGGGATGTTCCGCAAGTGCCTATCTTCCTCCAGCAGGGCTCGGCTTTCCCTCAAATCCCGCAGCTGGCCGGCACCAGCCCCATCGACTCGTACTCCCGCGTCCTGTTCCCCCTGGCGTTCGCCCTGTTCAACCTCGTCTACTGGTACAACTACCTGACCAAGGACACCATGGAGAGGGCCAGGTACATTTAACCCATCCTGTCTGGGTTTCCAAAGCTTGGTGAGCCGAGCTCCTCTGCATCGCAAAAGCTAGATTTGTTTCACACAGCCACACAGTTGTACGGGACGACATTTTATTTCATAATGATGAGCATTTAGAGTATTGAGGAACAGGCTAAAATCTTGGAAAAAAAAGCTTTCCATTTAATTGCTGGAGTGGATTATAATTCCCAAGAGCTTAAAACGCTTAAAAACCATTGAGAGTCAAAATAATTGTGTCTATTAAATAAGTATTTATTCTAGCAGCCCCTTACATGAGTTGTATAATGGTTGGAGAATCCCAAACATTTGCCTTTGGAGCCACTGACGTAAATATACTAGCATACTTTTCATGTTTCGTTTTTAGGCATGCTCGATAACAAAGGGATGTTTACGCTGACTCAGGCTTTATCTCAAAGAGCAGCAAACCTGTCTCACGTTTCTCCAATTATGAGCGGAGCGGTAACTACGCACAGCTTTTTTGTCAAAGGCTTTAATCTAGGCCGTAAAAAACATCAGTCATTTCTAATGCTGAAACAGCCCCGGGAGTTGTAGGCGAAAAGAAAAAAGAAAGAAAAGGAGAGGGGAATTGGTGTTAGGTGGCGTTGTTGCTGCCTTGATGCCGGAGCTGTGGCTTTTATCATCATCACAGATTTACGATACAAAAAGGGGCAGAGCGCTTGGATCATTTGAGAAGCAAAAAAAAAACAAAAAAAAACACCAAGCTCTTTCCTTTCATATGTGAGGTTTACCTGCAGGCCGGAAGAACCCCGGCCTTTTCAACGGCAGCACGGGGTGTCCGTGGGGACTTGGGTCTCACCGGCGAAAAATAAAAGCAGAAGCACACTTTGTACATTAACCGCAAGGAAAATAAAAAAAAAGTGACTATCCACTTCCCAGCTTATAAGTGACCCACTTATAAAACACAAAGCTCCATGTCCAAGAAAGAAAGAAAGAGAGAGAGAGCTATACTGAGCAAAAAGACAGAGGAAAGGGGAGAGAAAGAGAGAGAGAGAGGCAGAGAGATCTGTTACGTAACACAGAGGAGTGCAAATCTGCTCATCATGCTTCTCATGCGCCTGTCAGAGATGTTTTATTTTTTTATGGTTGTTTTGTTGAGAACATTCTGCAGAATAATGAGAGAGACAAGATGGAGAGCAGGAGCCGCGGCACATCTCATTCCTGTTCCACGTCTCTATCTGGGTGCTTTTGGCGAAGGCACGGAGAGGACAGGCAGCACAGTAGCAGTTTGGGCTGTGTACTGCAGATAGAGCCACTCGGAATGTGAAAGCAAGAGTTTCTTTTTTGTCCCCCCCCCTGCTGTATGCTCCGCTCACATTTTGTGCTCTGATGCATTCTGCTCTTGCAGAGACATGGAGCCAGAAAACTAAGCGGACTGGGAGAAGGGCACGTGTGGCCGGAGAGACCTTCAGCATTCAGCCTCACCTCATCTTCCTTCCTTCCTTCCTCTCTCTCTCTCTCTCTCTCTCTCTCTCTGTGAACAAGCTCTCAACCCTCACTCTGCTCTTATCTGACAGAGAAAAAAAAAATCAGCAACTCATTTATTCTCCTGCCACACATGCATTCACCTCACATCCTGCATCCACCGCATACTGGTGTCCTGCTCAGTAGAAGGGGAGACGCCCTTCATAGGCCTCAATCACTTTAAACGTGTACCCCCACACACAACTAGTTCTCGGCCCCCTTGTACCGAGACATACACACACTAACACACACACACACACACACCAAGAATCACATCAAATGGGAGTGGATGATATAATCTATGATGGCTGTAACTGGTGGTGATGCAACAGTGAACCAATGCTTCCAGAGGCCTGCCCTCTACAGAAGCGCAGCTCCCACTACAACAGGATCAAAGGCTATTTAGAGGCCGCCCCCCCCCCCCCCCCCCCCCCCCCCCCCCCCCCCCACCCCCCGCCCCCCGCCCGGCCCCCCCCCCCTCTCTTTCACCCATCTCTCACCCTCCCCTATCTCTCTCTCGCCCTCTCTCTCGCCCTCTCACTCTCTCTCCCCCTCCCTCTCTAACTCTCCCTCTCCCCCCCCCCCCCCCCCCCCCCCCCCTCCTCGCCGGCTCCCAAAATGCTCCTCAAACCTGAGAAAATGGATTGTGGGATTGTGTTTTCCAGCCCCTCGTTATGCCCGTGACGCTCTGATGCTCCGTTGGCGTTCTCCAGCTCCACTGCGGCTCCTTCTGGAAACGTTGCAGAGTGGGATTCGACACCTCTGTGTGCCGCTTGCACATAGTTTTCTATTTTTGTGTGGATGTCACGTGGCGATGTCAGGCACTTATGTGTGTGTACACAAAGTTTTCCTACCTCTGACAAATGGAGTGTTGTTGCCCCTTTTATAGCCACCTATCATGTTTAATGCCACGAAAGCAAAAGGGTGGAACTTGCCCCTAACTTGACAGTCTGACCAGCGGGTTTGCACTCGGTGTGCATCCAGTTGTGTGACCTTGCCGCGATGTATGGACAAACTTACCTGCTGTGTGTATTCAATCACAATAAAAAACTAATAAAAATTCCAACATTAACAGCGTAGTAGGTCCTTTCACTCCAGCCTGAAAAAGCTTGTTTCTTCATTACGCACATCCACTTGTCCCTTTAATATTTTTCTCTGCAATGGGAGCTGCTCATCCACCATCATCAGTCTCCACTCTTTGATCTTGGGCAGCCTGCACGCATGCGCCCCTCATTGGCTCCTCTGCACTGTCTGGAGTAAGTTGGATGCGCGCTCTCCTCACTCGCATCCCTGCACCGCCTCAGAAACTGCTGCGATGGGGAGGATCAGGAAAAACCACTTTGGGATTTTGACTTTTTCCTTACTCGTGACATTCGTCTGGGCTCAAAGGTAAAACGTTTGTCTTATTTTTGTAGGTTTTTTATTTTTATTTATTTCGCTCATCTGTCCTGCATGTCACGTATAGCGCCTGGTTCAATGCTGCACGGTGTGGGATATTAATAAGCTTATTATTTTTTCTCTGCTTCTCCTCCCGCAGCGTCAAGGACCTCAAAGATCCGAGCAATATGCCTCTGGTAAAAGAAACGGTGGACAGACTGATGAAAGGATACGACATTCGGTTGAGACCAGATTTCGGAGGTAACGAGCAAAATTGAAAACGGATTGTCATGTTTTCACGCCCTCCTGACGTGCAATACATGTTTAATGAATCGCAAAAACCCTGCTTTAATTTACATAATCATCCATTCAGCCAAATAGGCCTCCGCAATTAGGCTGTGAGGAAATGGTGTGCACGTTTCATCTGATCCGCAGATTATTTTTTCTTTATTTTTTTTTTTATTTTTTTTTCAAGAAGGTGATCGATGCCGCTCTTCAATGTTTGATCCCTCCACCAGAACGATGCTATTAGCGGCACTTCAGCTCCCCTGCGTCTTAAACACGAAGCTATTTTTCATTATTTTTTATTATATTCTTTTTTCTTTTTTTTCTCGTTTTGCTTGCTCGGGCTGATGATGCACACGTCTCCTGTAGGTGGAGGGGAGCAGAGAGAGGAACCTGTGTGCGCGCGCGTCACGAATGTGTTAATTTTTACATGATGGGAGAATAATTCATGTGTGTTGTATTAACGCCTCCTCTCCGTCGCAGGTGCGCCGGTGGCCGTGGGGATGAATATTGACATAGCCAGCATAGACATGGTCTCTGAAGTCAATATGGTAGGTGCACCTTCGTGATTATTAACCGTCTTAATGTTGCCAGTCGTGCCTGGCACGGCTCGAATATACAGCAGGACTGTGCCACTTGTCACGGGGCACATGCCTGTGTGTGTGTCTGTGTGTGTGTGTGTGTGACAACGTTTGAGGCATCCTTTCAAAAGCGTGCTTTTCTATCATAATGATTTCAAAAAGAAAATGGAAAGAAAGGGAGAAATAACAATCCGAGGCTTCCGTCCCCCCCCACCACGCACCACGTCGCCGTCCTCCGCTCGGTCTCCGCATTCGCTGCTCTGGTGTGTTGCTGCTGCATTTGAATTCAAAACACACACTCACTGGCGCACTCGGACGCACAGCCGCGGCTCGCAGAGCTGCGCGTGCGCGCGCATGTGACTGCGTGCTTGTCCGTGTGTGTCTCTCTGCGCGTGCGTGTATAGCTATATATGTGCGAGAAAGACTGCTTCACATTGACAAGCAGTGGTGGTGTCATTTTGTTGACACGCTCTCCTCCTCGCCATGAAGTTACTAGCAAAATAATGCGAATAAAAAAAATAAAAAGCGAATCTTCGCCTGCTTTTTTTCCTGGCTTTTAATTCGGCGACCAATCACATCATCACCGTCGACGTAAGTTAACCCCCCCCGGCCTCCCACCCCCACTACCACCACCAACACCCGCCCCTTCCTCCTACTTGTCAGATGACGTAAGCGGTTTGTTAGTAATAAATGTCTGGTCACACACACACACACACACACACAAACAAACATGTAAAAGACAGCTTGATGTCTTGCGCACGAGGACGAACGTCATGTGCGACTTGGGGAGGACGGGGGAAAAGTTCAGCAGCCCATGCAAGAGCACCACCTATTGATCCGTGTGACAGGCAGACAGCAAACACCACCTCAGTGCTCCAGTACATCCACCGTACCACTGCCGCATTCAATAGACACTTGTGAATTGTCGATGCATTCGTAGACACACAGGCGCACACACACAAATCCACTAAGGAGAGTCTTTGCAGAGGAAAGATCATTACACAGCAGCATTTCCGAGGAGCAACATGATAGACGTGTTATATAAGAACGTGAAAAAACAAGTTTGCCACTAGGAATGAGGAGAGACGTGCGTTCTATTATTAATGGTGCCCTTTTTTTTTCTTTTTTTTTTTTAAGTTGATTTAATTTTGCATGTGTGATTGTGACACGGCGAGCAGGGGGAAACGTCTGTTGGTGATTTCTTGTGTTTGTTTGTTTGTTTTATTGTTTATAGCCAAAACAATCCAGTGGTTTATGGGAGTTTGTTTGAGACGAGGACAAGCAGTGAATGGTCAGAGCTGGCTTTCGATGGAAAATGATTTATTTTGGTGGACGATGCAGACAGAGCGGAAGTGCCTCGGGGGTGCGGGGAGATTTGAAATAGAAACCCCTCACTTGCTTTTATCCCCCCTCCCTCGCCGCCCCTGGTTTTCTCCCTCCTCCTCCTCCTCCTCCTCCATCCTTCCCACCACTGGCTGTTACTCTGGGCTCAGCAGCCATGTAATCCACCTCTGCCTTGCTCCAAAGGGTTATCTTACTTAAGAACTATGCAAGCATTCATCTGGCAAAAAAACACTGCTTCATACATCTGTGCGTGCCTGTGTGTGTGTGTGTGTGTGTGTGTGTGTGTGTGTGTGTGTGTGTGTAACACATCACCGTGAACGTCAACTGACGTCACGCAACTCCCTGTGGCTACGAGAGCATTCATCTCGCTCATTTCTCGGAAAAGCTCTCCCTGCCAGATCTGCACAGGCATCCCTCTGACACGACGGACACATTTAGACCAAAGGTTGAAAAAAAGGAAAAAAGGAGAGATAGGGGAAGAAAAAAAAAAAAAAAAACATACACAAACATCAGACTTCAGTGGACTTGTGTTCATGCCCAGCTCTCCTTGGTGCAATGGGGGCTCAGGGCGGCGGATGAGGTTGATCTCCGAGAAATCAATAATATCCCCGTGCACCTTGATCACAAAGATGGAGTCGGTGACCTGCGCTTGGTGCCGGGGCTTCTTTGATCCTCCGCATCAGGGGCAGCCACTTTTAAGATTAAAGAGCCGAGAACAACGCGGAGGGAGGCGAGGATTGGGTGAGAAGAGGTGAAGGTCGCTGTGATCCCTTTTTCGCTGTCTCCTCTAATGATATCTGCATCCTGGAGGAAGCGGAGGGAGAGTTACTGCAGAGCCCCGTGTCGCCCACCACATCCCAACGGAACCTTTCGACCCCAAAGAACTGTGGCTGCACAGTTCCATCGGATTTCATACACGTTTTCCCTCTAAATTCAACCTGAAATATTTTCGAAACTTTCAGAGGTCCGTGACCAGTGTAGTCAATTGTCTGTAGGTTTGAACAATATTTGGCTACACAGCAGCATGAGCTTCTAATGGCTGCCTGGTGCCTCACTTAGGGTCTGAGGGGTTTAATAACGGCAGCGTTTTATGGCTCTCCGGTTCCAGGGCTGCAACTAGATTATTTCCTCGATTACTCTATTTATCATTTGATCTGTACTATGTCTCAAAGTGGCGACGTTATGCAATTCACGGCTCTGGAAAACTTTGCAGGGCCCATGATGACTTCATCTAATGCTACAAAACACCATGATATTTTCATTAAATATCATAAAAAAAGGGAAATAATTGAACATTTAAAAAGAAGAATAAGGAGGCTAAGCGCTGGGTCAGTTTCGGTGCTCTTAAAGATGACAAATGTTTTTTCGTTTTGACCTAAATGTGATGACCCGCACCAGATCCACTCCAGCTACTGAGTGAGTCCAATTGTTGTCCAATCACTGCATTTGGCATCTATCATTCGAACTCGAGGTAAAATGGGGGAATTTGCAGATTTTTTAAAATCAGGGTTGGTGCCCAGGCGTGCCGCCCCGGCAGCGAGCAGGTTAAGCAGCTGCTCGCTCCTCTAATTAAAGATGGAAATGCCTCTGGTGGAGGGTGAACTCTGCGTTTTGGTCTGCACTGACTGATTGTGGTATCTCTCCTCTTGGCCGATACGTATGTGTGGGTCCATAACAGGATTGGTAGATTTGTCGCTACTCTCTCCATGCGACATGCACACGCATTGCGAGGCCCGGGTTCACATGTGTGCACGTGTTCAGCGCGGAGCCCCCTGCCGTGGCCTCTGGTGGCCCGAAGGTCCGCCGCGTTGTGGGGTAACGGAGACGTGCAGATGCGTCGGGTCAGCAGCGTGGTCGCGGCCCCTCGCCGGCATGACGTTACAAATGCGCTATGCTGAGAGGGAAGGGTCCTCCTGAGTCTGAGGTGTGACCGCACATCCTCTCTCTGGGTGGGCTCTGCTGACTCACTGGGGTTAGTGGAAAATATGGCACAGATATGATATCATGGTGGAGGGACGCCCGCACCTCTTCAGTTTGCCCCTGTCTGTCTGTCTGTCTGTCCTCGCTCCATCGCTCACCTTAAAAAGAAGCTGTGGTTGCATTCGGATCGTGCTGTTTTTTTGTTTTTTTTTGCTAAAATCACAGATCCACGCACCCAACCCTGGTTACGGTGCATTTTTTAAGAGTCCGTAGTCTCAGCGACGCATCGGTGCTACACCGCAACATCTCCAGCCCTCCATCCATCCATCCACCGTACGTGGAGTTTAGCTACCGAGGCTGAAATACGACGGGAGGTAAATGAGTATGTTCGCCCCTCTTCTTATCCTCAACCCGCTCGTTAATTACATGTAAAATACCTGAGGTTGGTGGCTGTTACGAGGCGCTGCCTGTGCCATAGCACCGCTCTCGGAATGTTAATTAGCTGGCTGTGAATTAAAAGATTTAAACAAACCAGCTGTGGTGGCTTCTGGGATGGAGGAATTAGTGGGGCGTGAGCGTTGGCTTTATTACGATCATTATCCTGACGAGCACTGGTTTCTTCACATGAGCAGAGGGATCTGGCCGTCAGATCGCGGGAGCCGGCGACCGGACGGCAACGCGGCACAGGCCTCGGCGTTCCGCCACATACGTGTGAGAGACACGCGGCGTCTTGTGCCTGTGAATTAGCAACCATTTTGATCTTGTTTGTCCAAACTGATCCTGTTCCATTTTATTTTCAGCTTGTGGAAAATAAGCTTGTGTTATTTTTACTCAGTGTTGCCATGACAACGCAGCCTCCTTTTTTTTTTTGGTGGTGATGTAGCATCTAGGGAAGTCTAGGAAAAAAAGCAAATAAGGCCTCTTTTTTCCAGGGATTTATTCAAGGTTTTGAAAAAGGTTGTCCTTTCTTTGAACATCCCAGATTAAATTCAATTTATTTTACCTTTTCTTTGATGTTTTGCCTTACATTTACATTTCCCAAGATGATAATGGTTGCTAAATCTTGTAGAGGGCTGCAACAAAAAATCTTTTTGAATCTATCATTTATGCATAATATAGGACATCTGTGGATATGATTGGTTTCAGCTCACGTTTCAATCAGTAACTGGCTGTTTGGCGTGTATTCACACGTTTTTAAACATTTTAATCCAAGGTTTCCTCCGGTGCTGCTTTGATTCTGCCCGCTCTGCTTATCTTCCCAAAAAAGCTTAAGACAAGAATGCAGGTTGCCCAGAGTATTGTCATTAGTTATGCTGAATGGACACAGAGTCACCAATTAATATGGTCAGCAGCATAACTACAGCACAAGAACAACTCATAATCCTGAAGCTTTCTTCCGTGCACGCCGTGTTCTTTGCATAATGTTTATTCCTCGGAGGCCGGGTCCATTTGCAGATCCCAGATTTTGCAGTGACAGATTGTGGACGATGTCTTTTCAATATCAATACACAATATATGGGCGTAAAACCAGTATGACACAAGCAATTGTCAGTGCACATGTTCAAATTTGACAAAAAGCATGTGTCGTGTAATGTGCTAATTTTGATTTGCTGAAAGATTTATCGTTTGATTCCTTTGTGAACCCAACGCTGTTGTTAGAGTTACGAGACCATGTCATGAGAGACATTTCTGCCGGCGCACCTCATCAAAAATAATCAATCACATTAAAAATAATGAAACAGTATTCCTATTTTTGCTTGGCTGGTTCGTCGTTTGCGTTGATTATCTGCACAGGCTCACGGAGACTCCCAGCTGCAAAAACCAAAGTTATGGCAGGTTCAAAGTGATATTCTTTCACCATGGCCGGTGGGGGAGCAAAAAAAACAGCTGCGTGTCTTGAAGGAGGGAGTGAGTTAACCCGATCCATTAAAAGCCTTTAATGTGATGATGGCTCCCTGACTGATTCTGTCAGGCACTTTCTCCAATGAGGCTGAGTAGATGAAAAATGACCCTTTGGAAGAAAGCGTCACATTGTCACCTCCCTCAGGATGCCCGCAGCTCATTCAGAATGCACCAACTCCCCCTTGACCCCTCGTATTTAATCTGAAAGCCCGGACTTAACCAGACACAGTGAGCACAACAAACAAATAAATTCAGCTTGACCAGCTGATGTTCTGTGGCAGCTCCTCCAGCTTGCGGACGGTAAATAAGGTCGCGATGTCTACAGACCAGCCCGTCGGGGCCCAAATGTGAAATTGTCTGCACTTAGCACAGTGGACGTTATTATCGGCAGATTTGGTCCTGCTTCTGCAGAACACATGGAGCGGGGTACGCACGTGTACACACAAGTACACAGGGCAACCGTCACACCAACATCTCGTGGAAAGATTTTTTTTGTATATATATATATATATATATACACATTGGCTTTAATTTTTTATTTTCTGTTGACCCGATGAAAACTCCAAATCAGGGAGAGAGTATTGAACACGACCAATTTCGTAATACAAGTATCACATATGCAGAGGACGTGCAGTATTCCTTTACTTGGGGTGGGAAAAAAAAATGCTATCCATGGCAAAAGTAGTGTCTTGTCAGAGTTTGTTTAGATTAAGATTTTTGAAAAATATTTCCCAATTTGATTTTTTGGAATTTATTTTGGAATGAATTGTTTTAGAAAGGAGGTATAGAAAACTCAAATGTAAATAAGATG
This sequence comes from Colistium nudipinnis, assembly GCA_016785305.1. Lineage (NCBI taxonomy): Eukaryota > Metazoa > Chordata > Actinopteri > Pleuronectiformes > Rhombosoleidae > Colistium > Colistium nudipinnis. Next base: position 701,182 of record JAFBJU010000814.1, read on the forward strand.
AAGATGAGAGTGACTCCACGGGTGGATCTGCTGGAGATGGTTTCATTGTGGAGAAGATGGGAATTAATTAATGTCAACTGTTCTTCATGTCTGAATCTATAAACAGCTGTGTGTGTGTGTGTGTGTGTGTGTGTGTGTGTGTGCACGCGTGCGTGTATCTATGAGCTCGTCTATTGGCAGCTCCCTCCCGTGTAGCTTCTGACGGCTGATGTAGTTGTAATGGAGGTCTTGTACCAACCACGGCCTGTCAGATTTCTCTGGGAAACACAAATGTACTCCCTGTCACTCTTGTCAGATTCTTATTGGTGGTTTGTCAGCCCAGAAACAGATCTGCAGTGAGACACTGTCACTGTGCAACCAGCCTTGATGTTTCATAAGTTAGCCGGGGCCTTGTTCGTATCTCCATTGCATTTGTGTATTCATTGCTGTCCAGCCTTTTTTTTTTTTTTTTTTTTTCCAAGTGGAGGATGAGATTAAGCTCTTTGCAAATAACGCATGCAGTGATAATTACTGAGAAAAATAGTTTTAGTCCAGGAGAGAAATAAATGACACTTTACAGGATTCTGCCTTTAATAGGAATAATATATTTTGTGACACATGCACTGGGTACGAGTCGGTACGGTATCGGGATTTATTCGCATATATTTTGTGAGATACACAACAAATTGGCAGGTTTTAAGTTTATCTGCCTGAAGTCGCCACGGCACATCAGAATGCTACGACACCTTTCCCCCGTCCCAAAACTGAATGTGCTCCCTCGCCGTGTAGTAGATTTGGTTTCCTTTGAACAATAGTTTGGACTGTAGAGAGAGAGAGAGAGATGGAGGCGGCCATATTTTGTGTCCCTCTCTAAGCTCAAGTGATGTCCGAGTGAAGGTAAACAGCACCATCTGTGAGGCCGTAATTACGCTGCCGCTTAACAGCCCCGCCCGGAGGCAGCACGCAGGCCCAGGTGTTCCCCGTGCATCCCTATACTCTTAAACCCCCAAACGAACGTTGGGAAGCACCACACAAACACCCACACACACACACGCACGAGCTCACTGAGTGCGTTTACTTGGTCTTGGTCACAGCAGATTTTTATTTTATTTTTTTTTACATGTCACAGCAATCACAGCTGTAAATGATAAAATAAACGAATTAACCAATTGAATTCCAATCAGCTGTTCCGGCTCCTGGTAATGTGAATGCTCCCCTGCTTGCCCCTCTGTCATGGCTTACTGGGACAACCGTTTTTTCCCCTCCACCTGCACCGGCTTCACCAATATGGGACGAAGGAACGACGCTAAAGATGGGGGACGTGTTGCCTCTGCGGGTTCTTTTTTTGCACACCGGGCCCCCGGGCGGCAGCTAAGGATCCCAAAGGGGATCGAGATGTATCCATCTGATGGACAGGCTGATAATGACACGGGAGAGGGAGCGGGAGAGGACGCTGCGGCGGGAAGCCTCGTGAAAACAGGATGAGGACGCCGCCGCCGTCCTCGCTTGACTTTTCACTCCTGGAAAAAAAAAAAAAAAAAAAAAAAAAAAAATCAACATGGCAGCAGCTCGTGTATTTTTAGATGCCCTTTTTACGCAGCGTTTCTGTGCGGCTGTGCGCACTGCATGCAGTGTGAATGATAAGAGTTCGAGAGCGAGAGAGGCGAATGCTCAGCGTCGCGTCGCGTCGCGCCAGTGTGTGATGATGGGAAAAAACAGGCTTGGATGGCTGCTTGGAGTAAAAGCTCAAGGGCCTCGTTTCGTGGACTGTATTTTGTCATTGGTTTCCCCGCTCACTGATTACACTACCACACGCTGCAAAAGAGCACATCCAACTGCGGTGCTGTGGCTTTATTTTGGCTGCGTGGGTGTGAGTTTTTTTTTTATTTCTTTTTTCCAAAAAGTAAGAATCAGACAAAAGAGAGAGAGAGAGCGAGAGAGAGCGAGAGAGAGAGAGAGAGAGGAGTTGGTGGTGGTGGTGGAGTTTACAGCTGCATCTCTGAGCATGTGTGAACGCATTCGGTCCAGTTTAAATGCAGTTTTGTCTTCACTGAGGCTAAATCGGGAAGTCTCTCCGCTCAGCCTCAGTACTCGCGCTTGCTCAGTGCGCGGAGTAAGACGCAAAAACAAGTGAGAAGGAGAGAGCGAGGAAGCCCCAGCTGCAGAGATCCACTGGCCTCGCGCATTAGAGGCAGTGTCTTCTCTCCAAAGCAGAGAAGTGGCTTCGCTCGCTCCAGTGGAAGCAGATATTTTTAGCTTGAGACAATAGTCAGCCAGCTGAGGAAGTTCCCCCTCTGGTTATGGTTTTGGGGGGGGGAAAAAAAAGAAAAAAGGAGGGGATGGCTGAATATTAACCCCCCAACCCCGGCCATCATGGGGCCCAGCACGGGCCGTGGCCTTTCAGAGCACAGGAAACCTTTTGGCTGACCTTCTCGCTGTGCTGAGTCCGAAACGGCGCGCTGCGACACATCTTTGGAGCCGTGTTCGGGATTGCTTTGATATGTGTCCCGGCTGAGACGATAAAATAATGATTCAATATATATTCTGTATTTTAGCGGAGTTAGTCCGTAGTTTTTGTGCTTGTTAAGTGACTGTGAAGCCAAAAAAATCAACACTCCCCTTCTCTGTCCTCCAGGACTACACCTTGACCATGTACTTCCAACAAGCGTGGCGGGACAAGCGCCTGTCCTACTCTGAGATCGCCTACAACCTGACTTTGGATAACAGGGTGGCAGATTCGCTGTGGGTCCCCGACACCTACTTCCTCAACGACAAGAAGTCTTTTGTTCACGGCGTCACGGTGAAGAACAGGATGATCCGTCTCCACCCTGACGGCACGGTGCTCTACGGACTCAGGTAAGCCTTTTTTACACGTGCCCTTGCTATTGCGTCCCGACTCACGCATTGATCGTGGATGCGCCATTGGACGAGTGTGGCCGTATCCAATGCCTCATACTTGACGAGGCGGGCAGCAGGCTCCCGAGTTTGTTTCCAGTTGTGTTCGTGCAGAAATGATTTGATTTATTATTTAACCCTTCTAAAGGGCCAGTGTGTCCGATCGAGGGGGGATGTGCGGGATCGCACGACGTTTGAAGAGAGGAGCCCGGTTGAAATCGGAAACCTCACTGTTGGATAAAAAACTACACACTGGTCCTTACAACTAAAAACCTATATGGATAAAACCCCCGGGGTCGAACTGTGCCCAGTTGTTTTCGCGAACTTCGGTGCTTTTACTTATCCCTAAAATCGCAACGAGAGCGCATTTGCCATGACAAAAACCGGTTGACACATTTATATTAACAGCTGTGTATGCACGGCCGTGTTTAAGCCTTCCCCTCGCGACCATCGGCTGTCAATAATCGATCGGCCGTGATCAATAATGAGGAAGGACGGTACAAAAAGCCGAAGCGAGCGTGACTCCGCGGGATGGGATCTCTTTGTGGTGTTGGACTGCGGTGCCTCTGAGGAGACTGTCATCCATAATTGATATCGCACAATCAATAATGTAGCAGTTCAATACAAACGCGGAATCTGTGTTCGTACTGAGGCGGCGTATTGGACTGCACAGGCCAGCACAGCCAGTCCATCGCGGCGCTGCTGCCTCCTCTGATCTGTCGCCTTCACTCCATGTGTGTCAGCGTGTGCGCGTGCGCGCGCGCGCCTGTGCATGCTAATGATCTCAGATTAGTGTCCGTATTGAAAAGATGAGATTATTGTTGCTAATTCAAGATGTTGCAGCGCTCAGTCATTCTCTCTCTAGACTGAAAGGTCCTTCTTGTGCAAAGACCGCTTAAAAAAATGGAAGTATCTGCACTGCACCAGATTATTCATGGCTACATTTTGTTTCCACGCGAGAGAAATGTCATTTATAACCACCCCGACTCCAGCTCGACACCTATTTCTGCACCACCTCCGAAAGGACAAAAAAAAAAAAGAAAAAGCACGTAAGGCCGGGAGAGGGTGGTGGTGAAATTTTGGGGGCTGCGCGTGCAGCGGCGAGAGCGCGGCCGTTGTCCTCGTCGGAGGCGGTGCCTGCCGGCTCCTCCGTTATTTGGTTTGAGTTGGGCTTGGCCCAGGTTGCATTTGATGCTAGCGAGTCCGGACACGAGCTGCCGTCGGAGTCGGCCCGGCCAGATGCCTGCGTGCGCCGAGCGCGCTGACACATACGCGTGGAGACGGGGCCGGCTGGTTGCAACAGCAGGGCTCTGGTGGAAGCGGAGGAGATGGCTAAGCGAGGGGAGGCGCGGCGTCCTCGACGGGGGAGAGCGGGAGGCCGCGCGGGCCCGCACGTGTCCTGTCCGGGTGCTGTCCTGGGCGCACAGCTGTGCCACGAGCGCGCTCGGACGTTTGCGTCCGTGTGAGGCTCAGCTGTGTTTGGAGTGGCGCTTGAAAAACACAACATGTCCCTCTGAAACGTTGTGATCTGTATTTGAGTTGTTTCTATTCGTTATTGCATTTGTCAGGGACCATACCTTGTCCTTTTTTTTTTTTTTTTCGACATACTACCAGATTTTCTAGGCCAGACACGATGAAATAAGTCCAAACATGCATTCTGCTGCCTATTTTCATCGATGGTCAGGCTCCCAGATGTGCGGTTGTCTTGTTAAATCCGTGCCTAACAAGTGGCAATAGTAAACATATTAGTAGCCTCAAAGGGTGAACATGGATTTGTGCCGAACTAACTGAAATTAGCCAACACCGTACCCGGGGGAACACCACGTAGATTAGTGTGTTGTTTTGTTTGCAGCGGGCGTTTCGATGCGTTCGTGTTTTCAGTGTGTATGTGTGTGTGTGTGTGCGCACGCAGGAGCTGCATCTGTGGGTGGGTGTTTGCATGTGGGCGAGTGTTATTTTTGGGGCGCATGCGGAGGAGGAAGGGTGAGGGTGTTGTTTGCTCCTTATTCCCTGGATGTTTGGTGCATCCCGGTCCTGCCAAAATCCACCGTCCTCAATTATCAGGAGGAGCAGAAAATTACAACCGTGCTCCCAACTGTCACTTTGGAGCTCGCTCTGACTCTCGGGGAGCAGCGGTCTGATCTAATTACCCAGCGCCGGAGAAGGCTCCGCCAGTAACACAGTAATACCACACTCGCCCCTCGCGCACACACAGAGGAAGAGCGCCCTGCACTTAGCTTTTCATTTCATGCGGAAAACTCGAATAAATAAAGATTCAGCGCATGTCAAAATTCACAGAGTGGGACTGAGGAAAGGGGGGAGAGCCAGAGAGGGAACAAAGACGGAGACGTGAAGGTCAGACTTCATTCAAAATGGAGAAAAATGATTAGGATTGTCCCTCGCCCCCCCCCCCCCCCCCCCCCCCCCCCCTCCTTTCATTCCCCCCCCCCCACCTCTGTGTTTCTCTTTGAATATTCCGACCGCTCGCGTGAGAGGACGTATCCTTGCGCTCTGGAGACCGATGTCCTCTTTTGTCAGGGCGAGGAGTGTTCCACTCGATAGATGACATCGCGTGGCCACGCGGAGAAAGCTGCTGAGTGGAGGAAGAGAGGCATTTAAATAAGCCAATATTTTCGGTCAATACCGTCAATGCGGGGCCTTCAACCGCTGCTCAGGCAGGATCGTTTGTGAACGTGGTACGTGGGTTGGGCGTGCCCGTATTTAGAAATCCAGAACCCGTCTTTGGCTTGGCATGCTTTAGCACACACAGGAGTCGTTGCAGGCATTTCATTTTCACATTCGGCAACGGTGCCCGAGCAGAGAGAGAGAGAGAGAGAGAGAGAGAGAGAGAGACGAGCAGCCGCGTGCCATGTTTCCTCAGCTCAACACACGGGCTCTCTATCCAAAATGGAGGGAGCTTCTCCATCTTAATTTGACTTCCGACTTCATTGCACTGTCGATGTAATCATTTTTCAGTTTAATCAAAGGCTGCAGTGGGTTGGTAAGCTGCTCGCCAAAAAAAAACAACAAACAAACAAACAAAAAAAGATCATTGGGACTCCGCTGTGAAGCTCCCTCGAAATGATATTCTGTCTGGAAACTCGTGGTGGTTGTGTTATGTCCGTAAACAAGGTCATTTGGAATAAAGGTGCACAGGCTGCCTGAGGGGGGGTCCATACACACACACGTACACACACACACACACACACACACACACACACACACACAGACACACACCCGCACGCACACGCACACGCACACACACACACACGCACACACACAGACACACACACACCCACCCACCCACACACACACACGCACATGCGCACACACACACACACACGCACACACGCACGCATACACACACGCAGACACACGCACGCACACAGCCTGGGCTGAACTGTGAGGGAGAGAGTGAATAAAAAAGACAAAAGAAGACAAACCCAAACCAGCTTTTTTTTTTTTTCAGAACTCTGTGTCCTATTAGCTCGGACGCAGAGTAAATGTAGCGTGTGTGAATCTGCGCGAGCTGCCGGAGCGCGGCCTCTCCTCCGGCAGGTTGGGATGAGAGAGATGGGGGGGGGGGGGGCGGCCCCCCGATGAAGAGCAAACCAGCCCGTGCTTCCCGATCAGTGCTGCGGTGCTGCAGAGGGCCGCGGCAGACTCTCGCTGCAGCGAAGATGACGCTGAGGAAGAGGAGTGGGAGGACGAGGAGGAGGAGGAGGAGGAGGGGGGGGGGGGGAGCCGGGGGGGGGGGGGGGGGGGGGGGGGAAGCATGCAGAGGAATCCTCACCCATCCCTCCTCCTCGCTCCTTATTAGCCGTTTATTAATTGTTTGCGTGGGTATTAGCCCGGCCAACAGATGCAGTCACACGGCTCCTGAGCAGTGATGCGGAGTCGCAGACGACAAAGCTCGGAGACTTCGGCTGATGATGTAGGTGGGCTATAAATAGCTAATAAAATTATTTTTGCCCCTGCCATTTTGGCCTCATTTCCACTTTTCCCCTGTGCTTCCTCCGCCACCGTGACGATTTAGTGCGGGTGATGACGGTGAGTGATGGGCACAACATCCCAGTAAGTTAGGACCATAAAAGAGGTAAACTAGGACAGGAATAAGACTCCCGTGTTAATCCCCCAGTGCACCATGGCCCCGCTAACTGGCTCTTACATAAGATCCCAGTGAACAAGAGGAGGGAGGCAGAGAGAGACAGAGAAAGAGAGAGAGAGGGAGCCCAAGAGTGTGAAAGAGGAAGACTCTGCATCTCTACATCTCCAAAAAAAAAAAATGAAATCCCAAACTTGCCAAGCTGGACCCAGGGGAACTGCAAGTCTTATGTTGAAGGATTTCAAATAAACTTTGGCTCTTAATTATTAAAGACAAAGCACTCTTCAGGATAAGTTTGTAGCTGAAGTTAAGAGAGGGGCGATATTGTGAATGAGTTTTTTGCTGCTAAATGAACAGTTTATTCGATATTTGCCAAGGATAGGGGAGGGAGTTTTGAATCTTTTCTAAAAAATAAAATAAAATAAAAAAAAAGGCATACAGCGGAAGAATAGGAAAAAAATACATGTTTGGGTTGGATGAAGCCCACCACCGTATTTGCTTTTCGTGACAATAACATGCAAAAAAAACAATATAGTGAATTACCTTGATTTTAAAGCTATATGCTATTCTATAATAATGATTCTCTATAAGAAACCCGACATCAATACACTGCTTTTCAAATGGCGCCATAACACTGGCAGGTTTCTTTCACTCGACAATAAGGAGCGTTCAAATCTTTTTTTTTTTCAGGTGTCATGTGATTACTAAGGAATTACTTCTGGTAGTTGGTTGAGGTCTGAGTGCTCACAGACCATCCACTGTGGCGTCCGAATGGACGGAGCAAGAAAGTGATGAATTGATCGTAACCGGCAACGACGGGACAAACCCGAGGTCACCACAAATACTTCAACCTATACTGGGAAATGTTCCCACAGGCTGCTATTATTCTTAATGGTTGCATGATGCTATCATATTTTATATCAATCAGTGTGTGTGTGTGTGTGTGTATTTGTGTAGGAAGTTACGTTTAGTCCCTGTGGTTAAAGTGTGTGTCCAGTCTCTCTCGGATGGCCCCGGGGGTTTGGCACGGCCGGGTGCCAGCCTGTCTCGGCTCTGGCCAACTTGACGTGTGTGTGTGTGTGTGTGTGCGTGCGTGCGCGCGTGCGTGCGTGCGTGCGTGCGTGCGTGTGTAGAAGGAAGCGTGTTCCTCTGAGTGAACCTGTCGGATGGGACTGGCTCACTCTCAGTGGCTCTTTATTACAGGATTGATGGGCCAGAGGTTGAACTCTGTTTTTGTTCTATCTGCTCATAGGTTGAAAATGATCTCACTTCCCTAATGGAGATACTACTAATTGTATACTGTATGTACTAATGTACTGTTCTTGGAATTAGAATACAGGCCACAAAGATACCTAACCCTTTTTTTTTTACACTGACAGGAAATGATGCGTAAAGAGATTTTTTTTATACATATTTAATCTCATGAGAGATTTCTCTTATTTAGATTTCCCGAAATTGACTTTACTGTATTTGACTTTTGTCAACTAATCGCATATTCAAAACCAGAAGGGTGCTCAAAGAGTGGAATGATTGGCATTTGATGTTGAGTTGATCTCTTGAATTAACTGATTCGGTTGTATGGCTGCTCCATAAAGGTTGGTCACCGTCCTGCTGTGACGTGTCGTACTGTGTTGTGAAGGTCAAAGAAAATGACCCGCGCCGTTCTCGGCCGGCCTTGTGTGTCTTTGCGATGGTGAATCCTGAATTTTTCCCATCCCATTTTGTGTGTGTGTGTGTGCGCGCGTGTGTAGGATCACCACCACTGCGGCCTGCATGATGGACCTGCGTCGCTACCCTCTGGATGAGCAAAACTGCACCCTGGAGATCGAAAGCTGTGAGTACCGTCGTCCCTGACAACCAGCTCTCACGCCCACCCGCAAACCGAGAATTAAAACAGAACCCGCGTGCACACGCAGCTCGGAAGTCGGGAAAACAGTCGGCTCGGTCCAGCGGCGGCGAAGGTAGAAGGACGCCGGATAAGGCCGCATGCAAAATGCTGAGAAAGGCTGATGAGACATCAAGAGATACACATCAAGAAGGGGAACATCACTAATGGCTCACTGACTGATAACATCCAGCCTAATTAATTCAACTCCAACTGCAGCGGCGGCTTCCCAAGGCATGCAGGAGCCTGATTAGGGTCCAGTGTTTCAGGGGCGTGCAGATTGTGGATGTTAGGCGCCCGCTTTCTCTCTCTCACACACACACACAAAAAAAAAAGCACACACTGGGGCACGCACAGTACAACGGTGTATTTTTACGTTCTGCTGGTTTTATTAGAGCCCCTCGCCGCTGTGCTCCCATCTCTCTGCCTCTCCACTCTCCAGCGTCTCGGAAGAAAAGGTCAAAAGGAGGCACTGGGGTGGAGTAACATGTTTTATCTGGGTCCCAGGAGAAAGGGATTATGGGTCGGGGATGTGGCGTAGGGCTCACTCCTTTTGCCGGGTTTGATCGCACTGCAAGCCGGCTGTTTGCGGGTCAGAACCACCTCTCTTCATGTTCTTCGCCCCCCTTCTTTTGCACGGTCTCATCCTCTTCTGTTTTTCTCCCAGCCTTCTTTTTTTTTTCTTTCTCCTTCCTCCTCACTCAGGCAGCCCGGCGCAAAATGCGCACACGTACGCACTCACACACACACACACACAGCTCCAGTTTTGATCACCAGGCAGTATCTGCTCTCGTATGGATTAACTGGCAACGGTTTTGACGCCGGAGTCACTGCATGCCAGAGCGCGCTATTTTATTCAGACTAATGAGCCCAGAGAAGCCTCACTTCCCTTAATAAACTTGATGCATTTTTCACAGACACCAAGTCTTAAAACCCCACGTCCTCTGATACACCGGCCGCTCACTGCTGTGACTCAGGCCACTCGCCTCCCATGCCAGGCTGCGCTGAGCAATCATTGATTTGAGACGCCTCCGCCACCAAAGATCAATGGCACACATTGGCGTGAAAATACGCGAGCGCCCGCACCGATCAGGTAATTGGGTTAAATGTTGACGACGGTTGATCGGTGCAAATCTTTAAATATAGATCACAAACATATCGTTTTGCCCTTTTTATTTTCGTGCGAGGCCTCATAATTCCACGAGCGAGCACACGGGCACTGTGGATTGAGCAAATATAACAGCGCACCGGTGTGGCCCATTGATGTATATTTAATAGACTTTGGGCCACAGGAGAGATTTTGTCGTTCAGTCAGACTCAGTCATTTACTCCACCGACAAGCCGTTGTTGGTTCACAGATCAGCCACAACCTTAAAAAAGCGGCCGTCGGTCGGCGCCACAGCGAGCCAGGGCGTCATAAAGTATTGAGAGACAGGAGCTTTTTTTGTCTTCCTTTCATGGGATTTGTTAGTCATCCAAAAAAGAATGCCAGCCTGAAATGCCACCGAGGAGAAGTTGCACATTCCCAGACCAACGGGCCCTTTTAAAAAAAAAAAAAAAAAAAAAAAAAAAATCTTGGTCCTGGTGTTTTCCACGCAGCCTCATGCAGAGCGCAGTTGTTGATGTTATTAGTGCCGGCTGCTTTCCCTGCTGTGCTAAGGAAAAAGTTCCCCCTGCATAACGGGCCCATGGGTGAAGTTTTGTCCTCCTGTCCAACCTCCACCGACCTGAGAGCGCCCCCCCCCCCCGCCCTCACAAAAAGTTGCGATGATTTAAAAAAAAAACTAAAAAAAACACAGCCTCAGATTTTATTTATTCATCGCGTCTGAATAGGTCACTGCCTCTGTTTTGGAGTGTGAGCCTGTGACCCGGCTCGCGTCAGACAGTCGGTCGGAAAACGCAGGGCTCCCCCGACTGCAGCGCTCTCCGTCCATGTGCACCGAACACATCATGCTCCAAATCTCTGCTGCTCACGCTGTTGCGTGGCTTCGAAACAGCACGTGTTGGTCCCCGGTATGAACATGACTCAAAATGGAGCACCGCCCCGGTGCATCCGAGCGGCGGCTGCCGGACATCATTTATTCGAAAAACCTTTGAGCTTTAAGCGTTTAGTACTTAACATGAGTGCGGTTCTTTCTCTCTATGTAATGTGGAAATAAATTCCTCCTCTTGTAGACGTGGCTTCAGATTGACGTAACCAGGTTAGGAAAACAATCCTGCTTGGATTTGTTTGTCAATGTTACCCGTTTGCATTGGGGATGCAAAAAAAAAAAAAACTTTGAAAACTCTATTTCCCACTGGGTACCACATGTGAGAGGTTGTTAAACTACAGACACCCCCCCCCCCCCCCCCCCCCCCACCCCCCCAACCACACAGAGGTTCTAGCAGGCACGTTACTTGCTTGGTATGGTCATTACCAGCATAACGTTTACATCATCCATTTCAACCACTTAAAAAAAAAAAGTGAGCTTCTTCTCCTGTTGCTTAATGTGATTTGGTTTTCAGAGAGCTCCAGTATTAAAACTGCGCAGTCTGTATATTGAAAAAATATGGTTAATTACATTTTGCCTGAAGGTTTTTTTCTTTTCCTATGCCTCCAAGCTTCCCAGTTAATGTGTCGTAACTGGGTTAAAATGCACAAATCATTTAAGGCCGCACCGCATTTTGACGCACTGAACGACATTAATGGGCGATGATAATGTTTCTCTAAGTGTCCCGGGTCCGGTTTCTCCTCTGCAGATGGCTACACCACGGATGATATCGAGTTTTACTGGCGAGGCGGAGACGGAGCCGTGTCCGGAGTCGACAGGATAGAGCTGCCGCAGTTTTCTATCGTTGACTACAAACTCATCTCCAAGAACGTGGTCTTCTCCACAGGTAAAAGTGAACTTCGTTTTTTTAAGGACCTTTATTGCGATTTTGAAAGACACTTTGCACCAACTTGTTTTGCATTGAACGTGTTTAATACACTTACGCAAAAAAAAATCCCGTACTGCAGAGGCATATGTCAGGGAAGGAAAATATAGCTTAGAGTGGGTGTCATTGAGGAAAAATCTATTCCTATCCCACTTCTTCTCTTATCTTCTGTGTGCTTCCTTCAGGTTCCTACCCCCGCCTGTCCCTCAGCTTCAAACTGAAGAGGAACATTGGTTACTTCATCCTGCAGACATACATGCCTTCCATCCTGATTACCATCCTCTCCTGGGTCTCCTTCTGGATCAACTACGATGCCTCAGCTGCCAGAGTGGCCCTGGGTAGGATCGCCCTCGCCGCTGCTCAACAGTGACCCGGGGAAATAGCCCCAAAGCGAAATGATAACCGACCATAAAAAGAGCCATTTAAAAAATACACCGGGCCTCTTACATTCATACCGGTTTCACATGCTTATCGTGTCACCGGCCTTGTCTCTGTTTTGAATCTCGAATTTTATCCAGCATTTACCCCCCCCCCCCTCATTTGCTCTGAGCACATGAGTGATAGCGGTATGTGATAGGCCGCCTGGCTAAATGTCTGTTGTTCAGAGATGACTATATGCGTGACTCATGCAGAGCGGGAAGCGCTGCAGCTCGACCTTGAAGCGTGCGTCTTTCTCTCTGCCTGTCTGTCCATCCGAGCCTCTCATTGGCCAGAGAATCGCAGCTCGTCAAGGCTGGATCCAACATAGCTGGGGCAATAAGTAAAAAGTGTAAAGTGGCAACATTTCAGCAAATGCACCTTACACATGGGAGTCACCGGTTTTGGTCAATGTCGCACTCCCACGGACGTTCAAATCAGACGCCACAGAGCTCCCCTTCGGTGTGTTCTTTGGGTATGACAGGACAGGGCAGCAGCGGAAATGGCTCTGAGCTTTATGTGTGTCATTCTTGTCACACACCATTTGTTTTCGGAAGTGGGACACATGCGGGTTGGAGCCCCAGACGGTGCGTTGGGAGGGAGCGTGATTTAAAGATATGGCTGCTCTCAGCATCCCCAGAAGAGAGATGAGGCCCCACGCTGCTGGCTGCCGGGTTATTTATAATACGTGTGAATCTGACCAAATGCAGATTGTGCATGCAGATGACTAATGTATCAAGCACAATGCGTGCATGTCAAAAAAAAGCAAAACCCAGGTGAATCGTGCTGTGAGTAATAGCAGATGTTTACAGTGACCCTGTGCTTTATAGATATAGAGCCTAGTTTGTTGTGTTCCCATTCGGATACATGATTGAATACAAGCCTTGCTCATGACACACACACATACACACACACACAGTTTCAGTCTCAGTCTCAGTCTCAGTCTCAGGAGGCTTCAAGGGATCTATATATCCACGTGGGTTCCACATTATTTCAGCCTCGTCTGTTTGCTATAAATAAACACACACCCTGGACATGATAATCACGAATGCCTACGTCCGCGAGCGCACGTCCAGAATCTTTTGAAGACGTGCACCTGATATTTGTTATTTTTCACGTTAAGCAACTGTCATTTGTAAATTCTTTAAATTGTGCAGAATTGCATTGCGGGAATGGTCGCAGAAAACAATGTAAGTGCCACACTGTACCATGCTGGGCGTCAGTTGACACACTCACAGTATGTGGATCCTCAAGCGAAATGTAGTGCATCATTAATCCTAAAAAGGCAGGGATTTAGACATGGTGCATTTCAAATAATAATATAATAGTAATAGTGGACTTTCACACTCCTGGCGCAACACTGCTGTCGTGTCTAACGTTGGAATTTTACCTTCATTCAAATTGACAGGAATATGGCGGTATTGTATGAATGATGACAAAACTGTTCCACAGCCACCAAGGACCTAACTTTCTCTCTGATTCTCCACTGATTCCACTCCACGGACCACCAGGGATCACCACGGTGCTGACCATGACCACCATCAACACCCACTTGCGAGAGACGCTCCCCAAGATCCCCTACGTGAAGGCTATCGACATGTACCTGATGGGCTGCTTTGTGTTTGTCTTCCTGGCCCTGCTGGAGTACGCCTTCGTCAACTACATCTTCTTCGGCCAGGGCCCCCAGCGGCAGAAGAAGGCGGCCGAGAAGGCGGCGACGGCCAACAACGAGAAGCTGAGGCCCGACCCAAACAAGGTACACGTGCAGGGACACTTCCCGTGCAGGCATCTGTGCTGTCGTCGGTTAATGTGTCTGTTGGTTTGTTTCTGTGGCAGGAAATAACTTCTTCTCCTCCCAAGGTCAATGCGTGATTGATGACCTTCATCGGCTCTCTCTCCGTTTCTCACTGGTTTAGCCGTTTTTTTATTTTTTTTTATACCAACTTTATTGCTCTTATCTAGGATCTGAAAGAGTGAATGTGCAGAAGCAATGACTGGCTTTTTTACTTTATCTCCATATTTCTGTGTCTCTCAAAGGACAAGGCGCCTCGGAAAATTCCCTCTTTGGCTGCGGTGCCAAAGTCTTGCCTTTAAAACCGATTCAGCTGCTAAAGTTGCAGGAACAGCAGCGGCATAGAAAAAAAATTAAATAAAACACCCTTTCCTTCTGAGTGTGGCAAGCTGCAATTTTCCCCCCCAAGTAACAGTGCTGATTTTGTATGCTTGCAGTGGCTGGTGGGAAATGTAGTTCAGAGAGATGATGCTCTGTATGCCAGAATGAAACAGAGGGAAATTGACGCGTATGACTCGATGTGGGATCCCATCTTTGTGGACGATGCCGCATTAGGACTAGGCGAGCAAAGAAATAAGGTACTGGAGGTTTTGAAAGTCAAAACTCACAATGTCATCAATCTGAATCAACCCAGATCAGAGGAAAATGCTGTAGTTTTTTGTGCATTTCTTTGATTTCTGTAGATTTTTTCAAGGCAACTCTGACCATCACTCCCACCATTGTGTTTTTTTCCCCCTCTCTTGGTTTGCTCTTCATGCATTTTCCTGACAAAACACGGCGAAGCAGTTTGATTTTTCAACAGGCCTCAATTTTAACCTGAACTCGGGCTGTACGTCTCCATTCATGGGAAACTGACCAATATGGCAGGAGAGAAATGAAAACATCCGTAGCTTCTCTGCAGATAATATAATTTAGCTTTACAAACATTGTACAATCTCAGAGGCAATCGATGAATCCAAGAAGCTCAGCAGAAGCAATTGGGGAAAATAAATAAATAAAGGATTGTCAGATAAGAGAAAGAGATCATTTGCAGTCTGACGAATAGTGCCAACTAAGTGGCTTCGCCTTATATAACTCACAAATACAGATAGGCTCCATTTACGGCGAGACTTAAAGGTTTTAAAGGTCGTTTTGTCCTCAGACGTCAGGCTATGGATGAAGAATTGTTGATCCGAATTCACACCCCACAACGTCTTGACCCCTGACCTGCCCCCGAACCTTTTTTTAGCCTCTCCTCCATCTTTGCAAAGTCCTTACTAGTTCTCTCAACCGTCTCCTGTCACATTTTGTTTCCTTTGCTTTCTCTCCTTTTTTTTTTCTTTTGTTTTGTTTTAATTCAGCTTGTGAATCGACAGAATTTGAACCAAAACCTGGTTGAAATTCTGAGATGACAATGAAGGTTTCTCCATGAGATTTAGTTTGTGCGGTGCGTCGTGCGCTTCCCAGGAATGTTATCTCATAGTCATGTGGTCGTACTATCACTCAGATTCTTATTGACAGATGATCAATAATTTTCTCAGTGCATTTAAAGTGCTTGAAATATTCTTCATGTAAGTAATCGTTTTTTGACTCATTTACATCGCCCATTCTGCATCAGTATTTTTTCACATAGCGAATTAGTTAATAGGCCTTATCGTCGAATCATTTTCGTCAACTTAGTTTGAATTTTAAAATACACTCTCCCCTTTGGCAGTAACTTCTCATGGCTCCACCTGTTTTTCCACATTCAGATGACTCCCGACGACAACATCCTGTTCAGCACCTTGGAAATGAAGAACGAGATGGGGGGTGCCGGGGATCTCTCCCGGGGCCTGGGAGCGCCCGGAGACCCCCGCAACACCATGCTGGCCTACGATAGCTCGACGCTGCAGTACCGCAGGGCAGCCATGGCCCGCCAGAACTATGGCCACAGCGCCTTGGAGCGCCACGCCCAGAAGAAGTCCCGCCTACGGAGGCGGGCCTCCCAGCTCAAGGTGAACATCCCAGACCTGTCCGACGTGAACTCTATCGACAAGTGGTCCAGGATGATCTTCCCCACCGTCTTCTCCTTCTTCAACGTGGTCTACTGGCTCTACTACGTCCATTAAACCCGGCGGCGTCCGGGGCCCGTCGGCCAGCTTACGGCGGCCATTCAAAGAAGGGGGGTGGGGGAGGGGAGGGGAGGGAGACGGGGTTTTAAGGGGACGTGCGAGAAAATCGAGCGGAGAGAGGCGAGAGGCGGTGGGAGTGAGCGAACGAGAGACGAACAGTGCACCAACTCTTTTTCAGCTGGTTCATTTGAGGAAAATGGCGGGGAGAAAGCAAAGACTCTCGGATGGACTGCAGCAGCACCCAACACTTCAGTCAGCAGTGACTCTTTCAGGATTTTTGGGAAACACCTTAATTACGAGACTGACAAACACTCGGAAAAAAGAAGAGCAAGTTTTCAAAAGACAGAAACGGTGCCTGTTCCAGAATTTCAATATATCACTAATATTTGTCATTCGTAGCTTACTCTCTGTGGATCAAATATTTATGCTTGTGTTTGCATATACTTTAAGGATTTGTTTTGTTTAGTATCTATTTACTTCGTAGCCGAGCTGTCTGCATCCGGGAAAGCTTTATAAATGATTTTAAAGGAGCCATCCTTGATAGTCTATTTTCCTATAATTACTGTATATCAAAAACATCCTTTGAAAGCATGCCTACGTTTGATTTCATTTGCATCTCAGTCATGGAGACGACGACGGAGCCTTTTTGGTTCTTGCTGTTGGAAGTTGCTCTGGCTCCGGCTTTGGCTCGGCGGGGCCCACGCGGGTGGCTGGTTCGAGCATCGCGCTCGCGCGCGCGGGGGGGGGGTTCTCACAGGTGGACAACAGTGGGCGCTCCTTTCTCTGGACATCCGCGTTGGGGTTTCGACGGTGCCATTGCCGAACAGCTTCTGGGGTGGATGGGGGTCCCAAATGATGGAGAATGTTGGCGACGCCGACACTTTTGGTGGAATTTATGTTTCTTGCTTTTTGTTGTGCTGGCAGAATCAAGTCCCTCTCACCACACGGTTATTCTTCTTCTTCTTAGTATTATTATTATTATTTGAAGAGAACATTTGACTCCTTTGCGCTTTCTGCCATCATGCGAGGAGCGGCTTTAACACGACTTTGAGCTGGTGCGAGAACTTGGCCGATTGAAGCGCCGAGTTTCCTTGCAACCAGAGTTGCTGCATAAATATGGCAATCCACAATCATCATTATCAGTAGAATTGAATGATAGAAGAATGATGCGTTCCCATTGTGATTAGGTTTCTGTTTTGAAAAACTGTAGATAAACATGAATCATGTTTAAAGAAAAAGAGATCGTTCATTTTTATAAACCAATACTCACATTATTGTGTAAATATTATGAATTTATTCTATTTAAATGGTTCTCTGTTGTTGTTTTTTGCAGTTGAATTACGGATCAAATGCTCCATTCAGTCAAAAAAAAAGAAAAAAGAAAAGAGCAATTTAACAAAGGAAAAAACGAAAACATTAATCACAACTTTGACTCTGTACTTTTTGGACTTTTCTCTCTTTTCTTTCTTTTTAATGGACTCTAAAAGCATATACTTGCTGATACTAAAGCACTTCCAGACACCACTGACTTTTGGGTCAATGTTTTGTTCTCCTGATACGACTCAACAAGGACCCCACTATCCAGGCATTGAAGTCAGGCATATTTTGTACAAAGTTTCTGTAAATTCCAATTGTAATATTTCATAATGACTGTAAATATCTTGTGTAATGATTGTCAGCAATTATGAAGATGTATCTAAATTCAATTAAAACTCAATTCAGTCTATCACTTAAATAACAGAGTAGTGGTGGCGGTTCTGTGTGTTCGGTGTGAATGCGAGGCCGGATGGCGCACTGTGGGGCCGATGGAGCGTCTGAATGAGCGAGTGAACAACTAAACCGGACATGGCGAGCGAGAGAGGAGGCAAATGTAAGGGAGGAGAGAGAGAGAGAGAGAGACGTGAGGGCTGCAACTGGGGACTGTTGGCTGCATAATGGATGGAGAGGCAGAGGAGTCAGAGGCCACAGTGGTGGCCCGGGCTCGGCCGGGCTCTGAGCAGGGCCGGGCGCTGGCCCTGGCCTCAGGGGACATTAATGCACGCAGCCTTAGAAACGGAGGCATAACTGTGGACTTAACTGTGGCCTGCTGGCTGCAGGGGCCAGAGTGTTTACTCAAGAAAAAAAAAAAAAAAAGATAGGAAGAGGGGAAAATGGATCCATCCATCCACGCCTCAGCCTTCCTTTCACGCGTTCTCCTTTCGCTCAGCTAACTGACTGCACTCTGCACTCCCTCGCTTCCTGACCTGACCACTGTAACACCGCTTAAATGGATGCTATTGAATATTTGATGGCGCAAAACACTGAATATTTAATATTTAAAAAAAAAAGGGATTTTGTTCTTACAGGGACTAATGTGCAGATAATGTTGGGTTTTTACAGGGGGGAAAAAAAAGATTAAAAAATAAACCCAGCTCATATCTGCGGGTGTGTGTCCGTGTGTGGGAATGCTTCTGTGATACCCCAAAAACAGGCAAAGTAGTGTAAAAATGTATGTTTCCTTGTTCCAGGTACTTCAAATCTGTGTCACTGCCCCCCCCCCCCCCCGTAAAACACATGTATTATCTCACTAGTTGACAGATGGTTTGTGCTAAATTGGTTCTATCTCTTTTCCACTTTTCAAAAAGGGCATCAGTGTCGACATGTAAGCGAGGGCAGAAAGGCAGATGCTTTTTACTTTGTAGTGTTTCCATGTCACTGGCTTAATTAGGAATGCGCAAACCTTTGCTCCGTGGAATCATTTGTGTTTGTTTTTATTGCCAGAGTGTGCACTCGTCTGTGTGTGTGTGTGTGTGTGTGTGCGTGCGTGCGTGCGTGCGTGCGTGCGTGCGTGCGGTATGGACTCACAGCTGCGCCACTGTGCAGTCCGTGTGCGAGCCAAGCCAAGCCCAGGCGAAGCTGAATGGAATGGGTGAGAGGGTGAGGCTGGCACTCGAGTCGTACGACTCCCCTGCTACACACAGATCTGACGGAAAAACATGCGGGGCTGCCAGGGGAGATGTACCTGGGTCAGCTCCTCAAGGACTAAACAGGAAATCCAATGAATCACCTGAAATGTTTCGCAAGGGGGTCTTAAAAAAAAATCGAAAATAGATGTCCTCTCATCTCCATTTGTAAACACTTTTCCAATAACGCCTCTATGCCCTGTCATAAATGTGACCCAGGTGCACGGGGGTATCATTACTACGGCAATAAATGTGTCTGAAATTTGAATTGAAGCACAATTAATGCAGGACTCTGTGCAATCTGGCCTGTTTAAACTGGTTGAGCAGCCTGCTCTGGAAAAAAGACAACATATGGAAGACATGAGGAAGTGGAAGGCATCCTACATGCCTGCCATCTGTGTACGGAGCGGCTTTGTTTTTCGTCCGTCACACACGTACATGTAAACGGACAGCTTGTGTATAATTAACACGCTCAAAATCTCTACTTCTGCACGTGAAAGTCTAAACTTCTTTTTTTTGACGACCATCTGCTCTGCTGATGTGGAAAATATCTTCACTCTTCCTGTCTCAGGCTGCTGCAGCTGACCTCTGACCCCTCCGTGAGCAGTGTGAGGTGAACTGAGGACCGTCTTACATGCGCCGGTTAAGAATCGTGCTAATTTGTCCTCCTTGTCCACATTGTGGACCGTTGACCGTTTGTACTCTGTGTGTGTGGGGGGTGTGTAAGTTCCCTCTGCTGTCTCTGTTCACACACAGCGCACTCAGCTACGCCCGCACCCAGGGGTCGTGGTGGTCTGCTCGGTGTCGTCTCGTCAAATCTTTCTCAATCTCCTCTTGTGACCCACTGCAACCATTGTCTTCTCTTCAGCTTGTATTCCATTTGAAAACTCTCCTGTTATACAGTATACTGTTTATAGCATTGCATTAACGTTCCATTTTTCGTCACATAGTGTTAAAGATCCACAATCCCGCCACGTGAGGGACTATTAAGCGACGACAGTACTCATAACTCATAATGAGTGACTATAATTTGCGCCCTTATTTGTTGTCTCACTGACACTCCAGCGCGAGGAATGCAAACCTACCTGTCAACCTGAGGGGCGGAGTCAGTGGAAGGGCTGGGGTGCGATGTCACCGGTTTTAACCTGGCATTAGGCCCTCACATACTCAAACTGAGAGCAAGTGAAGAGGAAGGATGTACCTGGAGAGAGTCTTTTTTTTTTTCTTTTTTTTGAACTTACAGGAGCTGTGAGCGTTGAGAAGATGGGAAGCAAAAGTTGTTGAGTGGAGGATTAAGGCAAGCCGACGCCATGAAGTGGAGGAGTCCTCTGGACGTGGTCAGGGATGCTCTGAGCGGTCAGAGGGCCAGGGAGAAGGACCTCCGCAACTTGGTGTCCAATCTGCCTTACGAGGGGCTGGAGAAGGCCAAGCAACCCAACCGCCACTTTCCCGGCAACGCCATCAAGACCACCAAGTACTCCCTGCTCCTCTTCATCCCCATGAACCTCTTTGAGCAGTTTCACCGTCTGGCCAACGTCTACTTTGTGGGCCTGGCGGTGCTGAACTTTGTGCCCGTGGTGAATGCCTTCCAGCCCGAGGTCGCTCTGATCCCCATCTGTGTCATCATGTCTCTGACGGCCTTGAAGGACGCCTGGGAGGACTTCAGGAGGTACCAGTCCGACAGGAAGCTCAACAACACGCCGTGCTCCATCTACAGCAGGTAGACGCCGCGAAACACAATCGTAGTGCGTTGCCACACGCCTGATTTGGCGAGTGGCATCCGTGGCGGCGCATAAACGGCCCACCGCCGCGTTTGTGGTTCTTATCGTCAAATGCGTCAATGTCTGCGCGGTTGTGTGTGTTTCCCCTCCCCTGCGTTTCGGCACCCCGTGGGAATTTTTGGACTTGGAAATAGAAAAACGTGTGGGAGATGATTCCTCTTTGGAAGAGCTGCACCACAATGTGGCTCACCATCGCATTGTGCACATTTGATGAAATCCTCATCGGGGTGTTACATCAGCGAAAAGACACCGAGGTTAGCGGTTGTCTATTTTTGAATGAGAGTCATTCACAAAGGAAACGCCGCCGTCTGAATCCGTTCGCTGCAGAGATTTTGAGAGGAGGGGAGGTGGATCTGGGAATACGATGTGAGACTGGAGACACCTCCGATGATGATTCGGCACATACCAAACCTCTGCGCTGATTTATGCAGACCCACCGAGAGTCTACGTGGACGTGGTCATTGTGCGTGTGTGTTTATGTGTGAGTGTGTTTGTGGTGATAGGGTCCCGGTGGCCTCAAGTGCAGACGCAGCGGTCTGGACCCCATAGAGGAACACGCCAGTCGCTCGGGGGCCCGGCTATCGCCGACTGGCCGTCTCTGCCTCACGCGATCAGATGAGCCCACCCGGCGGGGATGCTACGGCTTCATTTTGGCCTTGTAAAGATTAGAACAAAATCGATAGGCTGGGATTTCCTGTGAAGCTTACAAACGTTTCAGGAAGAAGCTCCAGAATATCTATTTGGGTTTCCGCACGTTCTTTCCCGACCCCTTTCTTCCCCACACAGATGAGGTGAAACACACACGAAGAACATCCGCCCCATTGCCGCGCGCGTAAAAGCCGACCTGGAATACCGTCAGAGCTCGCATGCGGCTTTGGTTTTCAGGGAGGCGCGAGGTGTGCTGGAGCTTGACGTGTCTTATCTCACGGGGTCATCCTGTCTATCTCGTTCCGATCTCAAACTCTTGTCAATCCACCTGAGCTCGGTCGCTCCCAACACCAACGCACCAGCTGTTAAACCGCGCTGCCCCGAAAGCAAAGCCGCCGCTTCCTCGGCACTTTGGCTGACTTGACAGGCTGCCTGTCGTTTTGTCAGTCCTCAGGGGTTATTTTCATCCGGGCGATGTAGGAGCTTGCCCCCCCCCGAAGAATAGTTTTACATTTTTACACAGTGTCAGATTTGATCCCTAAAATCCATTTGGGAGCCGAATCCCCCCCCAAAATAGAATACGTTTTTATTTCCAGTTCGTTCAGTGAATGGACGGGTTTGTTGATTCGACAGAGGGAGACTGTCAGGCCTCGTCTCATTCCTATTTGTTTACACGTATTGCTACAACCCTCAGCTGGTTAGTTTGACTTCGTACAAAGCCTGGAAACGATAATGTCCCTTCCTTTTTGATTTGGCTGATGACCCTTCCCTCCTGCGTCTGCTACCTTGACTTCTGGCCCTTGTGTGTTTTTCCGCCGTTGCGATTGTCTGATTGTCTACACCTGCGGCCCCCCTTTACCTTGTGGATATATAGTCCTCGTCTTCCTTTCTCACTTTGTCTGTCGTGATCCCGTCCCTGTCGCGTTTGTGTCCTGATTTGTCCCCTCGTGGCCCCCTTCGCCTGGATGTCCGGTAGGGAGTTCTTTTTTTTTGGGAGGGATTGGGGGGGGGGGGTTTGTTTCCCGCCTGCACTCAGCCCCCGTGCATGCTCTCCGAAGCTCATTAAGTAAACCACCATATCGTGTTTGTGTATTCCACATGAAAACCAACGTGTAGGAAGGTAATTTCACCTTTTTACTGGGAGTTATGAAGAGGACTATCGGATGACTGTGAGCGGTAACCCCACAACCACACACATAGTTTTGGACACTTTGTTGTTGTTTTTTTCTGGATTCAATTGAATGAATACTGAAAAAGAATCCTTGAAGATTTAGATGAGCTGCTGTCTTTGGACAGAGCAGATCTAGCTGCCTGCGAAGCAGCTTTTGGCCTTCATATGTATTGTACACGTGTAACAGCATTCCTTAGAATACAGTGTAGAATTTAAATGTAAAAAGATTTTTTTTCTGATCACGCCAGGGACGCAACCTACTCTGTGAGGTGAGAACACACGTCACACTTTTGAGAAATGGACACCTGACACCTTTTTGAAAAAGAAAAAAAAAAAAAAGCTCTCCCGTCAGAGATGGGAACATTTGTGCAGCCTCGTACGTATAATTTAAACGCACGGCACTAAAAATACACAACCCACTGGCTTTCGCCTGGGGCTAGGTGTGGTGTTATGTGGCCACCACCCAATAATCAGGTCCTACATGCAGGGCAGCATACCTTCAGCCCTTTGTCACCGGTGGTTGATGCACAAGTACAAACCATAAAGCATTTGGACATGGGTTTTTTTTTCTCCTTTCATTTGCATGCATTTTTTTCCCCCTCCAGACTTGGGCAAGGGCTGTGATTGAAATGTTGTGATATTTCAGGTAATGAATGTGCAACAAAAATCTGCATAGAGGCCACCCAGGGACGCTCGCTCCGGGGCCTCTTAGAATAATTACTATTGATCCCTTGCCATCTCTGGCTTCAGGAAAGAGGGACAGTTCATTGAGCGGCGTTGGAAGGATGTGAGAGTGGGGGATTTCGTGAAGGTGGCCTGCAATGAGGTCGTCCCCGCCGACCTCCTGCTCGTGCACACCTCGGACCCTGACGGCGTCTGTCTCACGGAGACCTCCAATCTGGACGGAGAGACCAACCTGAAGCAGAGGAGGGTGGTGCCGGGCCTCTGCATCGCTGTAAGCAATATTTCTCTCACCTATTCAATTTCTCCTTCACAAGTCTTCCATCCCCATTCGTTCAGTCCAGCCTCATCTTTAAACCCTTCCTGTAGCAGCAGATGACGGGAAACATTCCTGTCTGCTTGCATGCCTGGATTGAGTATGTTTAGACCACAAGACACCAGATTAACGTGACGTCATTCTTGAAGTTGGAGGCCAAGTGATATGTTTAAAAAAAAAAAAAAAAGAAACTTTCCATTCAGCCTTGCATTGACTATCCGCATCATGCTCTTGTCAACCAGCACCCCGCCTTTCAACCTGAAAGCTTCAACAGCATGGTGGTGTGTGAGAGGCCCAACATCAATCTGAATCATTTCAAGTGTTACGTGTGAGTATCAAATACACAGATTGCGTTGATCAGCGGAGCAAAACTAATTCCGACCTGCACTCTCCTATGCCACCGGAGGCGTCGCGCGGGCTGTAATAGAGCATCGTCGATTTCCCCGGGCACCGCGGGTCTCACAGCCACGGTCGACCCGTGCCGTCCGGGCGTGGCTGTGAAGCGGGAGAATTGCTAATGTGTTGTGTGCGTGTGTGTGTGCGCGTGTGTGTATACACGAGAAGTGAGGAATAGCCAACAGGATCTGACAGTACAAAGGAGCTCTCCCACTTTGTCTTCCGCAGCGAGAGACCCGATGAGGAGAAGGTGGGCGCTGGACTGGAGAGTCTCCTGCTTCGAGGTTGCACAGTGAGAAACACGGACCATGCTGTCGGCTTTGTGGTGTACGCAGGTACACGCTCCGATTGTTCCCTCGCTACACTGCTTTAACCTTGAGCTTGTTTTGGGGGTGAAAGTTCGGGGTCAGAGAGTGCACTTTTCCCAGAAACGGCCCTAAATAAATCTTGATATTTACTGTAATGCAGCTGTGTGCGACTATACTGTTTTGCGCCAGTCCATCTCAGTGGGACTTATATATTTGCAGAAATATTGCAGAGGGCCCGAGCTCTGTGTCCTCGGTGAAATCCCTGGCCGTGTTATTTTGCCCTTGAATTAGATGGCCCACGAAGTTTTAATGTATGGGAATCCATCTTTTCTGGCGTGGCTTTCGCTGACCCTATGAAATGTCTGCCGGGCAATAAAACCGCCCCCTTCCGATTTTCCCGCTCAGGGCACGAAACCAAGTCCATGCTAAACAACAACGGGCCGCGGTACAAGCGCAGCAAACTGGAGCGGAAGCTGAACATGGACGTCATCTTCTGCATCGTTCTCCTCTTCGTCATGTGTCTCGTCGGGGCAGTAGGTCAGTGACGAAGTGCATAACTTAGCCATGAAACCACGGTGCCGACTGGTTCGTGATTAATGCTTTCACACTGATGAGAGGATGTTTAATTTCCAATTTTAAAGAAATGATATCAATATAAAAATATATAAATCGACTGTCACTTTGGACACAGGCCCAATCTAATGGCCGGAGAAACGGGGGAGGAGGAGACAGGGGAAGGTGTGGTGCCAAAAATAGCTCTCCTCACCGCGTGGGGGGTGGGTGCGATTAATCCCTCTGTCCTCCGCATGCAGGTCACTTCGTGTGGCTGCGGGCGCTCCCCGGTGTGCCCCCCTACCTGGTCCCCCAAAGCACGGGTCTCCTGGACAGTCCCGGTCTGTCCGGTTTCTACATGTTCTTCACCATGATCATCCTGCTGCAGGTGGAGGCGTCCGGCTGCGTGTGACCATAGAGTAATCTCAATTTAAATAAAATGAAAATTAAATTAAATGACTCCGCTCTCCTCCCCATCTCCTGTCTGGTTTACTTCCGCCCCCCTGTATTTTCTCACCCGTCTTCCCCCTACCCTCCTGACGTCCATCTTTCCTCTCATCTTTCCCACCCCTTCGTCTTTTTGCATCCCCCCCCCGCCCCCCCCATTTTTCTCTCCTCTCTTCCCCAGGTCCTGATTCCTATCTCGCTGTACGTGTCCATCGAGTTGGTGAAAATCGGTCAGCTCTACTTTATCACCAACGACCTCGAGCTGTACGATGAGGACACGGACAGCCGCATACAGTGTAAGAGCCTGAACATCACCGAGGACCTGGGACAGATTGAATACATCTTCTCAGACAAGACTGGCACCCTCACGGAAAACAAAATGGTGTTCCGGCGATGCTCCGTTATGGGCACCGAGTACCCACACAAAGAAAACGGTAAATCCTCCCATTAAGACAAAAATCGAAATCAGCGTCCACTGGTTTCAATACCCCAATGTATGCATATATAGCATTATGAAAATGAGAGTATTAGGTCTCATTAGCGGTATGACTGTAGAAATAATGATGCGAGTGAACTGTGTAGTCTTGTTCCTTAAATATATATATATATACACACACACATGGCGCATTTTGTATGCATCAACATGGTTTGGGGGATTTTTGGCAGCCATACGCCTAAATGTCCTCGGTGAACCAGAATCTGAGGAGGACGTCATCTTCAACCAGCGGCCACTGCCCTTACCGACTGGATGGTCCCTGAGTGCTGAGGACACCGACCCGGAGGCCAAACATCACCACGCTGGCAGCCGAAGCAGGAGCAGGGGCTCCAGGGGGAGAAACGTGGCTTTCAGTAGTCCACTGGTAAGATGATCGGGGAGAAGGGGCAGATTCACTCTTTCTTTTTGAAACTGTTTTCCGGGACTTGGGCTATCGGTGGGTGGCGCACGGATGCATTCAAAAAATCCAAATGATAAGCTTGGCCCCTATTTTCATGTCTGTTCACACTCAGAGGACCTCCAGCTGCCATTTGTTTACCCAAATCTCACCCTTCCTGGTGTCAAAAGGCCCTCATGGTCCCAGCCCCCACCGCAGATGGCCGAGCTGCTAGGCGTCGAGCGATGAGCACATCCATCTTGGCTCTACGTCGCTCCCGTGTCTGTGACGGCACATATGGTCACGCTGGGCGCCGCTCGGCACAAGCCACCGACGTCACACCAACTGTACACGTGCCCTATAGATTAGTCGTGGCTATCTTTGCATACAGTACAGTCGGTCTGTGTCTATTTCCGTCCACAAAGCCAAGAGCAGGGGCCCGGAGAAACGGGCGGAGACAGAGGATGGCAGCGCGGGGACCATCTTTAGCTTTCCCTCATGCGGCGTCTCTGACAGAGCATAATGTTGCATGAATGAAAACGTCATCCCTCCCTCCCTCCCTTCCATCTGTCCTTCCTGTAATCTTTCATCGCACGTGCAAAAACAAACCCTGGAGGAAAAAGGTTAACGGCTTTAAACTTTTTTTTTTTCCCCTCTCAGTCCTGCCGCATTAGAGCCGTGAAAGCTGAGTGTAAGCAAGAACGCGTTTATCACCGCGCGCTTTTAATTAACAAAGTCATTAACTTCTACTCCAACAGGAAACTGAGGTGATTCCAGACAGGAAGCTGCTTCAGCAGATTAGCAGGCCAGAGTGCAGCGGCGGCGGCGGCGCCGGCAGGCAGATGGATCCCTACCTGGACTTCTTTCTGGCTCTCGCCATTTGCAACACTGTGGTCGTTTCCATGGCAACAGCTCGGCGACAGAGGGTGAGTGCCCCGTTTCCTGTGACCGGGGATGGGATGTACAGATGAAGGACACAGTCAGGAGAGAGGAGCTGGACGAAGGATTTGCTCAAAAAAAAAAAAAAGTTTTCATCAGATGCACCCCAACCGCCTCCTTTATCATTCTGTGATTTGCCAAATTCTCATTGGCGAGCAAATTTGCTGCAGTACCGCAGTGAAATCTCCATATGGTAATCAATAACGCAACAAAAGATACATTTCATGAATCAGATTTCCGGGATTGTTTCTCCTCTTGTTCTCCTCTGCTCATCAGTGGTCTTCACTAATTGTTAGTCAGCTTTAAAATCCCACTCGCGTTGAGTCTTGACTAAATTAGCCACGTTTCCTTCCTTTGAGCATCAGCTTCTCCTGACTGTGCTGTACTGAGGCCTGGCAGATGGGAGAAATCTTGGTTTTCCTTCCCCCCCTGAGTTTACAACCTTAACTTCAGGGGAATGGAGTGGAAATAGATGACAACGTTTGTGTTTCTGGTCACCTACACGATATGTGATTGGGTTAAACGCTTTTCGTTACAGGTCAGTTGGGTTGCCCAATCCAGCCAGACAAATAACCCCCTGGATACCGTATCCAACCTGGTGAGAAAAACAGGATCTTTTCGCCATTTTTTCACCTCGTGGTGGCGCAAACCAAAGCGCTCCTTCACCGAGGACGACTCGGTGGTGGAGGAGGACTACTTTAATCCTCCGGCGAAAACAGAAGGGACCGGCGACGGGCTCCACTCGTGTTCGCTTCACGCCTCGCCGCAGGGCGGCGACGCCGCGGCCACCTCGGGCGACCTGAGGTACGAAGCGGAGAGTCCGGACGAGGCGGCCCTGGTGTACGCGGCCAAGGCGTACGGCTTCACCCTGCTGGCCCGCACCCCTGACAGTGTGACGGTGAGGCTCCCGGCCGGGACGGACCTGGTGTTCCAGCTGGTGGACACCTTGGCCTTCGACTCCAACAGGAAGAGAATGTCTGTTCTGGTGCGACACCCGATCACTGGAGAATTTGTGCTGTACTCCAAAGGTGCAGACTATGCCGTCATGGAGCTGCTGGGTGCACCGTACGCAGGTGTGTGATCTTTCATGTATACAAAGACATTAAGCACTCAATGATTTGCATGTACGAGTCAATCCCGAGTCGCAGAAAAAAAGAACATCTGAGTCATGAATGTTTTCCTCAGAGCACCTCAGTGGGAGACATAAGAACGTGGCGGCTGATACGCAGCGTCACCTCGACTGCTACGCTCGGGAGGGGCTACGCACACTTTGCGTGACCAAGAAGGTGTGTAATCATATGAATATTTATCTTTTTTTTTTAAATTATTATTATGCTCTTCCACACCAAGAGCTCCGTTTTGTGTCTTCGCCGCATGTGCTGCAGATTGTGAGCGAGAAAGAGTACGAAAGCTGGTCAGTGAACAGGAAGCGAGCTCTGGCCGCCATCGAGAACAGAGAGGAGCTCATCATGGACACCGCCATGCAGCTGGAGACAAATCTCTGCCTGCTGGGTAACGCGCCTCGGCCGCACGCACGCGCCCGCCAACCGCAAGGAAAAGTTGGCAACATTTTTAATCCGTGACTTTGGACACGTATCCTCCCGTAGGGGCGACGGGCATCGAGGACCGTCTCCAGGTGAGCGTCCCAGAGACCATCGTGGCGCTGCGGGAGGCGGGGATCCAGGTGTGGGTGCTGACTGGCGACAAGCCGGAGACAGCTGTCAACATCGGCTACGCCTGCAGGCTACTGGAACAGGAGGACCTGGTGATTAACATGAGCTGCAAAAACAAGGTGAGGAGGCTATTGGATATTGAGATAGTAATAGGGTATGTTACTCACGATGTAATTCAAAAAAAGGAAAAGTGACTCTTAAAGGAAGAATCAATATCATCAGCTATGCCAAAAGATATATATCTTCCTGTCTTAGGATAGAGGTCCATTTACTTTAACTACTCTTTGTAAAAATTGTTTATATAGTTATGTACAGCCGCTAAATTATCCCGTATTAGCCCGTTATCTTTTTATACCAGAGCTTACTTTTAAATTGAAATTCTATTTTTATGATTATATTACTTCTTTTTTTTTTTACTTACTATTGTGTACTTGCACTGCTGCTGAAAACGGCAGCATAAGGAGTAGCTCCCCGAATGTCATTGTATCTGACACGATGACAGTAAAGGCTATTCTATTCTCTTCTTCTTCTTTTTAGTTTTTAAAAGTTTTTCTTTACATTTCCTAATTTGCCCTGGATAAAAACACTGAGGCAGGTAATACAGTAAATGACACCTAATTTGTATTTCACATACATCAGATGAAGTCACGATGTTTCCAGGCATAGGGCTTCAACCCACGGCTCGTCTCCTTTCCATTTAAGTGGCCACCATCTTTTTGACCAGTTTAACTTCAAAGGTCAAACCCCTCACATTTCCATCTGCGAGCGGTGAGGGGCCCCTGCTTCTCTGAGGTCATTAAAGAGCTGGTAACACGGGAAAGGGTCCTTCATCGCAACCTGACCATGCCTAATCATCCCCGGGTCCTCAAATAGACTGAAATTCTTGCGGATACGCGGGGAGATTTCTGGAGCTGCCGCGGCCCTCAGTCGGGACCGGTCAATGATGATGAATGGAGTGGGCTACTCTCATCACAATACCTTGCGCTTTCGTATCTAATTACCAGTATAATATCCAGCCCCTCTGAGGAAATTCCCCTTCTCTCATTATCCAGAGTGGGGGGGATATTGGTAATCAACTTTTTTAAAATTTATTTACCACTGTAACCCCACGAGCACCTGAGAGATGCACCCCCACGATAACCCCCCCGCCCCCCCCCAATGAAATTTAGCCGGCATTAGAAAGATCACATGAATAGATCGCAGGATGCGACCCATTTTTTTAAAATCACGTCAGTTTTTCCTTCGGCTAAGAGGCAGGAGTTATTTACAGACAAACGGAGAGAATGCTGATGGGACCAGATTCCGGCAGCTGCTTATAGTCTGCTCGTATATAGAGTGATATATTGTACCAGCAGATATCACAATCTGCAGAGGAATTGTGTTGCCATTTATTTATTTTTTCTTGTAATTTAATTTCTTTGTGAGAAATGTCTCCTTCAAACTCCAAACCGCTGAAGTTCAATTGTGTTTTCATTTTCTTTTTGTTAAGCAAGGACTACATCGTGTGCAACATCACGTCACCTTTGTGAAAGCACAACGGATGTTTATTTCCGTCATTGATTCATTAGTTGGAGTTCGGTTCGGACCCCATTCATTGATTAAAGACCAACACTCCCCAACTCTTCTTCGGTTAACCTAAGTGGCCTGTTTTATGAAACAAAAAATATATAATTCAATGACTCAAATAATACATTGTTCATGAAACTCTTTACAAATCGAACATTGCCACATCTCCACAGAAGAAACGACGATAATGTTTATTTCCAGCTCATTTGCAAGTCCACCCTGGACTGCGCTTTGGAGGAGGTGAGGAGGTACTGCGAGGACCCTCGTAATGTGGACACCACCCCGGACATCTCCCTGGTCATCGACGGACGCACCCTGACCATGGCCCTGGCGTCAGACCTGCAGAGCCGCTTCGTCGACCTGGCCAAGCGCTGCCGCTCCGTGCTCTGCTGCAGGGTCACGCCCTTACAGAAGAGCCAGGTGGTGAGGGTGGTCCGGGAGAAACTCAAGGTCATGACCCTCGCCGTCGGTAAGAAATCTATCTCGAGCTTGTGGCACCATTTCAGATGCATCTGCCCTGGACCCCGTGGCAAAATGCGGTCATAGGAAAAGAAACTTTACGAAGACAACAAGCTTTAAACACTAAGGGGCCCAATTCAATCCGTTTTATGACCAGAGTGAACACAGAATGTTTCCTCTTAGGTGACGGTGCCAACGACGTCAACATGATCCAAGCAGCTGATATCGGCATCGGGATATCGGGTCAGGAGGGCATGCAGGTGTGAACCCAAGGTGTTAGATCAGAGAAAATCAAGAATACTCTCCCGGTCCGAGGCGCACGATGACTCGTCTCTGTCTGTCCTGCAGGCCGTCATGGCGAGTGATTTCGCCATATCTCGCTTCAAACACCTGAGAAAACTGCTGCTGGTTCACGGACACTGGTGCTACACGCGACTCGCCAACATGATCATTTACTTCTTCTATAAGAATGTGGTGAGTCTTTGGTCTTCGGATTCCCCCCCCCCCCCCCCCCACGGATCGATCGGATCTGCTCGTCCAATCACGCGCAGCGCTTCCTGTTTCCCAGGCCTACGTGAACCTGCTGTTCTGGTACCAGTTCTTCTGCGGCTTCTCTGGCACCGCCATGATCGACTACTGGCTGATGATTTTCTTCAACCTCTTCTTCACCTCGGTGCCACCCATCATGTTTGGGATAATGGACAAAGACCTTTCTGCAGAGATGCTGCTGGGTGTTCCTGAACTGTACAGGGCGGGACAGGGTGCAGGGGTCAGTGACACCGGCACACTCTTTAGTCCTGAGAGAGAAAAAAATCTATGTGATCCTGTTTATTGTTTTACTTTTCTACTACTGTGTGTGTGTGTGTGTGTGTGTGTGTGTGTGTTCGTTGTTTCAGGAATACAAGCCTTCCACTTTCTGGTTTTCCATTCTGGACGCCTTCTATCAGAGCCTGGTTTGCTTCTTTATCCCGTACTGGGTGAGAAAAAAAAAAAATCGTGCAATGGTTCCGGTTTCCGTAGTGCATCCCCTCAGTTATCCTCTTTTATCCGCCCTCTCCCAAAAACTTGACCACATGTGTTTTCCTCCCTCAGGCTTACCAGGATTCAGACATTGACGTTTTTGCCTTTGGAACTCCTTTGAACACAATTTCTCTATTTACTATCCTGCTGCATCTGTCAATAGAGATCAAAGCCTGGGTGAGTGCTGAACTGATGGATATCTACTTCTAGATATCATCAGGGCTAACCTCCAGTGAGCCTAAACTCTTATCATTAAATTGTTGCAGTCATGCATTTCAAGGTGATTTGTGATAGAATTGTTTGGGTAACATCTTGAAACTGACTCTGCATCCCATTATTCACCTGGGGTTTTAATTATAGGCTCAAGTCACATCTTTTAAACTGATGAATTGCCACTGAAAGTGTGTCTCTTATTGCTGCTTTATGAATTTTCTCGCAGACTGTGGTTCATTGGGGGATCATGCTGGGCAGTGTGGCGCTGTACTTCACCGTCACGCTGGCCTACAGCGCCATCTGCGTCACCTGTAACCCTCCGTCCAATCCGTACTGGATCCTGCAGAGCCAGATGGCCGACCCCATGTTCTACCTCATCTGCCTCGTCACTACAGTGGTGGCTCTGCTGCCCAGGTACGATCAATAATTTTCCAAATAGTCCTTCCTGATGCCAAGAAAAGAATGAGAAATACTGTCAAATGTCAATTGCGACACTGACATAGAACATGGTGGGACATTTTTTTTGCCTCTTTATAGATGCAAACTAAAGCAGGCTGTTAACATAGAGAGAGGGAGAGATTAATGACTTGCAATAAATGTTGCTGCTATATTTTATGCTTCTTAATCATAACTATTAGGGTGCCAGACCACCCAATACAGGAGGAAGTGTTTAAGCGAATTATAGTGAACTACTTTTAGAAAGACAGGAATAAATAGCTACCGGCCTACAACGCTATGCTGTTAATTTACTGCCGAGACATTTATTCGAAATGAGTTGTGGATGGGTTTCTTTAAAAAAAAAAAAAAAAAAAACTGATAGAGAAAACATCATCAAATGCTTACAGGGGGCCTGTTGAGCACATGGAACAGGGACTGCAGGTAATGAATGCTGGTCATCACAGTTTATAGGGTGTCGACTTGGCGGTCTTGATTAGAAAATTCAAACAATTATGTGATTATGAGAATTTCAGTAAATGAACCCAATCAAATAACTAGATGCATTTAGTGCAATTGTTGTGTCTGCTCTATTTATGAATATAAATGTGTGTGTGTGTGTGTGTGTTTGTGTGTGTAAACTTTTCTCTTATTTTAGCCTGTTGTGTAAAATCACCCTTTAGGACTTAAGCATATGTTCGCAAGTTATGACCTGTGATGAGGGATCCCAAATACTAAGACTTTTATATATAGTACACAATTCTGCCCCATTTAAACCAATGTATTATGATTCCTTATAATTGTATTAGGTTTTATATACAGTATATCATGCTGGAGTATGCATTGGACTCATGCAGATCATTGAACGCCCTGAAACGTTGAGGTTGTTTAAATGCATGGAGATTTGCGGCGGTTTTGCAATTAAATAATGTTAATTGTGAGGGTCAGGAGTGGCTGCACCACAGCTCCGTCTTCCTCTCGGTTGGTCGATGCGTCTGAAAGTGCTGGTATTTAGAGGGAATGCTCTGATTTACATCAAAGGGCCGCATATTTTTCACTGGCCTACTTTCCCACCACCACACTCTCTCCCCCAGGTACATGTTTCACGTGCTGAGGAACTCTATCGCCCCCTCCCCGATCATGCAAGCCAGGCATCTGGACCGGCTGGACCCCTCCTCGAGGGGGCAGTGGATCAAGGAGTGGAGGGGCTTCAGGGGCGGAGGGCATGTCAAACGCTCCGGGCTGTCTACCCCTCCCTCTCCCACCGTGGATGCCCCTGCCGACATTTGTCCCCAGTCTCCCACTGCCTCTGATATCACAGAGGATGAATTTGCACTGAATGTCATCACTGAAAACTATCAGAGCTCTGCCCACATGAGAAACAAACATGTGTTGGAGACTTGAAAAGCGAACGTAGCACGGAGATGGTTATTTATTTAGAAAATTTTATATTTTAAGAGTAATGTCTTATCTGAGGGGGCGGGGGGCGGTCTTATGTAAATGCATCCCGGGAATAATGCTGGTGACAAACCATCGATTGAGGTGACGCGTTCATTCTGTAATGAACTGCCTGACAAAAAGAATGGAGGCCCGCTCCTCCTTAGCCTCCTCATAACAAGCTGCCACACTGAACACATAAGCCTGTTACTTTCCTGATGGGTTTTCGGAGCACGGTGGTAACCCAATTAGTCATGCCACCCACCTCCCCCACCTCCAAAAAAAAAGTGGCACTTTTCCAGAACAAAATGCTCAGCTGGTTTAATATATTCTCCTCACCTAGATACCCTTAACAGTCACAATGCATTCTGTCACTGACGTAAGTATGTGGTTCACAGATTTTCCTTTTCATTTACCGGTATAGGAGAAAAACGTTTTTTATAGGCTGGGCCTGTGACGAGTTGTAAAAAGGATTTGTTTTCCAAATAGAAACAATCAAATGTGGTTCCCTTTCCGTGTGTGTTTGTGTGTGTGGGTGTATGTGTATTGCTTCATCTTATTTCAGATGCAGCATAGAACAGGTAAAATGGTAAATTCAAAGGAATCTGAAGGGCAGGCCTCCGCTTCAAAGACTGATGCTTTTTTTTTATGGAAATGGAGTGTGCACAAGCCAAATCCACTTGTTAAATGGGCTGAGTTATCATTGGCATACCAGTACTTCATTATACAGCAGCAGCTCTGCTTATATAACGTCCCATTGCCTCCAGTTAGATCACTGCTGCTCTCTAGCGTTGGAAGTGGAGAGCTGAAGAAAGGTCAAATGGGACAAAGTCATAAAAACAGATCGGGATTCATTGTATCAGAGCAAAGGGAACACACATTGTTGATGAACGACATTTTACTTAGAATTAAGTGAATCAATAACACATAGTAAATATAACAAATGGCAGTTTCACTAAAGCAGATTTCTTCACATACATGCTAATCACATGTAATCAAATTACCACAAAGGCCTGTACGTTGCTTAATTAAAAATGTAAAGACAACCTATAAAGACATTTAATGACAAATCCAAACTTTTAACACTGTTTTGCGTTCATTGTATTTGTTTCTGGAGGACTACTGGACACATTTAGTGGCAATTTCAATTCATCTAAAAGCAATCATGCTATACTGTGATTGTGCTGTTTTACCTGACAGAAGAAAAATCAGCATGACCACTTCCAACTGAGTTTGTCATATTTATCCTATGACAAAAGATGTAAAAACATTTCTTCTGTGTTTTGACTGACTGCCCTGTTATTTAAATGTAATTTAAATGTCAAGATGTCAGTCAAAACATAAACAGACAAACACACAAAAGACCTATTGTGTCTATCATGAATGCGTGCCTAACGGAACTGGAAACTCTAGTTCTCTTTGCATTACAGCTGGAGCTGGGGGCACTGAATCCAGGTGAAGTCTCTCTTGCTTAATCTGAATATAGGAACCTAATACAAATAGCAATTGTAATAAACCACTTTTCACCGTAAATTAAAAGTTTGACGCATTTAACACAAGCAACCAGCAGAGGGCGGATCCATGTCCTTTACACACAACGGCTGAAGAAGAAGGGTCGCGTTAAGTATTTGTAGGAAAAAACATCCTTTATGCATTTAAAACACCTAATAATCAGATTACCATCATGTTCTGTAAAAAAAAAAAAGGGGGGGGGGGATTACTGAGCTGGATTACATTGTGAAATGAAACCGGATATGCTACTATGCAGCACATAGTGGACACCTGCGCAGCGCGCGCCACATTTCAGTTGTAAAACAAATTAACACGTGACCGCCGGGTGTCCTCGAATCGATTGAAAACATAGTGTACGCCGAGGGCGTTAAACAGTCATCAAACGGCTTATTGTTATATTATTCATCACCATCATTGTGGCTGCTGCTGGCGAGCAAAGGGCATTAGGTCGATGTCTAACTTCAAGAAACATCTACAGGTAAGAAGAGTAATCGCTAACGTTTGCTGAAATGCACAGCAGCCAGTGAGCTAAGGTTAAGTTAAGCGAACCTGTCAATAGTGCTCCTGCCGATTTCCTACTCAGAAATACTTGGGACTGCAGGGGGGGGGGGGGATGCTGACTCTGCATTATTATGCCTGCTCTTTGCTGTAGTCCACAACCATCCATTTTTTTTAAAATGTTTTGTAATACCCATGCACAACCCAAGCTTTACAAACATTTCACAGTAAAACGTGCAAGTGTGGGCACTCTGAATTCAAATAACTTGTATAATAACCATACGGTAAGTCCATTGTAGTCTTGTATTTACCTGACAGCCTTCCACTCCGGCTCCAGCCCTACCAGATGGGCATCATATCGGGGAACCACAGGCGGCCCAGGTGCTTGGACACTTCACTGTGGATCTGCTCCATGTCGTAGCTGCCGTCCGGGATCAGCACCTCCTCCATGATCGACAGCTGAGTGAGTCTGCCGCCGCACGTCTTCACAAACTCCACAAAGCCACCGCAGGTCACCTCGCACTCGCCCAGCCCGACGGCCGTCAAGCTCTTGCAGCGCTCTGCGATACGGATCAGCTCCTCGTCCAGAGGCTCCAGTCCGTTGGCGCACACCACCAGCTCCACCAGCCGGGGGCAGTTCAGTCCGATGCGGCCCAGCATCTCTTTGCTCACCGCCGGGCCGAAGTACAGGTGGGTGACGGGGGTCTCCTCGCAGAAGAAG
Organism: Colistium nudipinnis; assembly: GCA_016785305.1. NCBI lineage: Eukaryota > Metazoa > Chordata > Actinopteri > Pleuronectiformes > Rhombosoleidae > Colistium > Colistium nudipinnis. Next base: position 737,848 of record JAFBJU010000814.1, read on the forward strand.
GGCTCAAACTCCTCCTCGTCGAGGAAAAAGTACATGACCACGTTGACCTCGGGTGAGTGTCGGACCAGGGCCTCCCAGCTGCTCCTCTTGATGGGGTGAAAGTGCGCCTGGACGGGGTTCTCGCTCGCCACATCGATGCGCAGGTGCTCCAGGTGGACGTGCTTTTCAGTGGAGAGGGCCAGCAGGAGCTCGTCGTTCAGGAGATGGTAGTTCAACGTCAGCTCTCTCAGACCATGGCACTGGACCGCCACAGACAGGATACCTGGGGACAGAAGGAGAGGTCAGCAGGTCGTTCTTAACAATGTGTTTGGCTTCCATGTGCTATTTCATAATCACAAAGTACAGCAACGTACGGCAATCTGATGACTTAAAATGAAGACGGTGACTGTAATATCACCTTTCACTCTCCTCTAAGTTCCTGTAAACTCTCCCTGTGTTGACTCATAATATCGAAACAACAAAATCCATAACAAAAATGAAATATTGACCTGCTGGGGAGACGTGAGGACAGCTGCTCATCTTCAGCAACTCCAGTGTGTCGCTGTTGTTGGCAACCAGCACCTTCAAGCACAGGTCGTCCACTGGGGTGTCATCAATCTTGATAGAGGACAGGGACTTGGAGTTGACAAACACCACTGTCAGCGCGGACACAAAGTGGGCCTGAGGAGGAACAAACAATGCTGAAAGCATGACATCTCACCTTGAGCAGTTTTTGAAATCACAGATTAGCAGAATGCTTACAAGAAGCACAAAAAAACGTGTTACCCGACGCACTTGATGTGTGTAACAAGTACGGCAGCACTAAAAAAGTTCAGATGCGCATACCTGAGACACCTCCATGAAGCTGGGCCGTGCTGTGGAAATCAGCCCCAGGGTCTTGACGGTACAGTTCGCCAGCTGGGAGAGAATGTCACAGGCCGCTTCTGCAGATTCTATACAGCTGTCCACCTGAATTGCCAGCAGTGATTCACCATTTTCACACAGGAAAAAAAAAACCCCACATGAAATGAGAAATTGGAATCATCTCAGTCTGTGTGTGTCAATTCTGCTACTGCCAAGACAGCTGATGGGTCATGTTTGATTCTGCAGCAGATGGTTTTGATCGAGGAGGATTTAAACATTTTTTTGTTATGAAAAGAGGAGGAGGCCAGAGGAGGCGAAAGAGCAGAAGAAATGGGCGTCATCTAATTTTACCTTAAAACTAACATACTGCAAGTGCTGGGCGTGCTTCTTGATGATCTGCTGAATGAGGTCAGGGTGAGTGGAGCGCAGGTACGATGTGGCCGGCTGATTGAGCTCAAACTCGAACCTCCTCCACAGGTCGGGGGTGTGAAACACGTCCTTCCAGCCGCAGCACACGGACGAGGACCTGGCCCGGTCTATGAGCGGCAGATGCTGGAAGATCTGCAGGACCACGTGGTGCGGCAGGTTGCCCCAGTCCTCGGCCGGAGACGGCGCGTAGCCCGACAGCCCTGGCTTCTGTCTCCTCGCCCTCTCCCCGTGGGAGGAGAAGCTCTGGCCCTTTGAATGGAGACCCGTCCATCCGCGCTTCATTCTGAAACAAAACTGCTCACTGTGGGAACGCGAGAGATCAGGGATTGGTCAAAATCTACTGCCACAACCACAGTGCATGAAAATACATATATATATGCATCATTTTGATTTCAGTACAATATCATAAAATGATAGTGAACTGACTTTGCCGATTCCCTCCCAGTTTATCACAGTATGGATAAATACTGGCAGCTTTTCAGTTGAGCTAGATTAATGTCTGTTACTACCTGCACAGCATATGGTAATTACCTCCCAAGGCTGGTTACACTTTCAATAAGCATATTAACACTCTTCAGCAGTGAATTTAAACGTCTCCAAATTCAGAAATATTTATTTCTAATGTCACATAGAAACATAAATATTTTTATACAATTCAATAAGACTCAGATAATGCTATTTTATTAGACTAACTCCTCCTATGATGATTTTTCCACTCTGCAACTATACTTTATAAATCCTTTTTGTCACTGAATTTAATACATTTCCAGATCTGGGAGGATCAATAGAAGAAAAAAAACATGTCTCCTTTTATGTTACTACACACATCCGTTGCTTGCAGGCAGCTTCACAATGTTCCCAAGAGATCTTCACTGTATCCAATGGGTCACATTAGCATAACAGAGCCCATCTCCATGTTGATGAGATGGTCCTATAAATTAATGAACTATTTTAAAAGCTTGTTTTCAAGGCAGGCAAAACTTGTGTTGTTTTTCCAAGAGCTGATCATTTCCCTTTGACAATCATCACAGCGATACAGGCAGTATCTATGAGTAATAGAATACTAATTAACTGAAAACGCAATTAAAGAAAACTCACCTCAATTGCTCTTGGATGAAAGATTCAACGTGAAATTGATGCTGAATAAGATCTTTCCCAGTCTTGTGGCAGCAACCTTTCAGTCACTCTCATTATATACTGTGGTGTATCTGCATGCATGAATCACCCACTAGAACCTCCACCTCATCTCCTCTGTTTCATCCATTCAGCGGTGAGCTTCACAAATGGAAGACTGTCACTTTCCACAGCATCGCAGTCTCGATCTGATTCTGAGCCGGCAATATCTTGTTTTGATTTCCAAGGCCTTATTTTATATATAAAATACAAAATTAAACATTGTTATTAGCTCTTATAATTACCCCATTGTCATATTATGGTCAAGTCTCTGAGTGTTAAAATGAAAATTGAACTGAGCTGAGCTACATTGTATTGGGGAAAAGGCACTTACAGTTGTTAGTTTTATTTTAAATGAATGAAAAGATTCAACATCTAATTAGGTGACATCATATGGAGGATATCAAAAAAACAACCCCTTCATTGTCAGTTGGCTCAAGCTATAGTATCTATTTTCAGCTTTTTATGGCAACCTTCTGGTTTTGGCTATTTAATCCATCATCTCCGAATCTGTTTATTTTAAATATTTTGTATCATTTAAAATCCCATTCTTATTTAAAGCTCATTGTCTCTGTTCCGCTCGGAACTATTGAGAACAAAGTGCGTCGTAACCCTGCCTCCTCTAGGACACTGAGTGTACCCGGCGGCGCGCTGCGCATCTCCGCCTCTATGAGGTGTAAGCGGTGAGGCACGTCGGCGTGCGGACCAGCAACACAAACAGCTTCCCTGAGCCGACTTTAGTGATTACAACGGAGGAAAAGTGTGACTCGAGCTCACGCCGCTGTTCCCACGGCTCCTCCTCACATGATGCCGCGGAGTGTCAGCGTGGCTCTTTGTGCACTGGTGTAAATGGAAGAGGCTAGCTAGCGTGCTAGCTTAATGTAGCCACTCAGTCTGACAGCCGACTCCAGTAGCCGGTGGCTAATCGGGGACTTTGTTCTGAATAAGGTAAGAGTTGTGTTCTTTTAACTCCCGAATGAAACGCAGTCTGGGTTGTGCGCGATGGGCTTTTGGTCTAGCGAGGCTAAGGAATGGTGTGCTTTCTTGTTCATACTGTTACTCAAAGGCAGGCAACAGTTATTTGAAGTTTATCACACTGTTTAGCTCAGGCAGGCTAATTTACTGCTAGCTGCCTTAACCGTGGTTACATAGCAAAAGCAGGATCACCTTTAACACGAGTCAATTTTTAAATGGATTGGACCGGTTTCTAGAATTATCGTTGATTGGAACCATACTACACCCAAACGGAGCACATCAAACAGGGTAGAGCAGACTTGTTTGAGCACTCCTAAAAGTGTGTGGATTGTGCTTTTGTGAGAGAGATCATTGTGTTAGCTTGTTCTTGTCATGTAAACTGTAGACCCTGTGACTACAGGAACAGCTGAGTTTGCTCCCTGTCATGATTTCGACATCCGGCGTCAAGATATGACATTCAATCAAAGAAACGTGACAATAATAACAACGTGATAACTTAAGCCCCATTGGCTTTACCATTTCTGTGTCCAATACGTACCCAGTAGTGTGTTCTGGTCATGTGGAAACGTCTGAAGCAGTTGGTGTGGCATATTTGCATCGATTCTGCTCCCAAGATGTGTGCTTTGTTGTAAACAACTGGTGAAAATATGGAGTGTAAGGAATATTCTTTGGCCTGTTTGTGGCTCAACGATTTGAGTTTCAGGTTCATCAAATGTTTTATTGAGAAAAAATGTTCCTTATGCCTATAATGATATTACAAACGTGTAACTAACAAATGTGTTTGTCACAATGTTTCAGTTTCAATTTGAAAAGGGAACCGGTGTATTTCATCAATTGCGCCTACTCTGTGATGCTTTCAAGACGGACGACAAACGTTGCTCTCCTTGTGTCCTTTTAGACGAAACAATCATGGCACAGAAAGTCCGTCCATGTTCAGTGTCCCTCAAAGTGGACGGTATGACATGCGGATCCTGTGTCCAGTCCATAGAGCAGCGCATCGGCTCTCTTCCAGGAGTGATACACATAAAGGTAACGGAATTGTTTGCACATCTATACAATCGCTTCTTACATTTACAATTTACATTACACTTTGTTTTTTCCCATATTGAGGCGCAGAACTTGCTGACTCAAAACGCAAACGTGCCGCCTCAGGTTAAAACAGCAGGAACTGAAAATGACTGCCATGGATGTTGCAATCAGGTTTTTGTCTCGGAGACGAGGCAGATATGTGGAGATCATCATATTAAGTACAATTTCTGAGCCATAGGGTAATGCACTTTGATTTATCCTAGCTGGTTTGATATCAGTTTAGCCAGTAGCCAGACATTAGAGCTAAATTAGAATGGATGTGACCTGTTGTTTTGGTTTAGTGCCTGTTTACCCCTCAGGCTGAGGTTAAATGAGAAGATAATGTAATAGGCTGTTCCAGATAGAGCGGTGCCCTTTGCAGGGCTGTGACAGCAGGCCAAAATGCAGGAAATGGGAGAGAAATGCCTGGTCCATTTTATGGACAAGCCTGGAAGGAAAACATCGATTTTTCTGGGTAGCAGTTATTGTCTCATTCCTCTCCCAGTCTTTAGTTATCTGAAATAAGAGTGAATTCAACAAACAAGCACATTCACCCCCTTACTACTGAGTCCGCAAAGGTTGAAACATGCAGCTCAGTCTGGTGATCCCAACGGTGTGTCACATGTTCGCTCCGAGCAGGAGAGGTAGAGCTCGGGGCCATTATGCTGACGGAACATGCTGTGAGCTCACAAAGACCTTTTACCCCCTTTTAAAAGTGTCAGGTTTCCTTATTATGAGACGTAGTTGCATAGTTTCACCATCATGCTGTCACACAGGGCAAGAAATGCCGTTGCACAGTATGATGTATGATGAAGTCATTTAAATTGATGGAGTCAATATAACTTATCTATATAAGCATGGTGACATTAATTATAAACTGCTTTCAGCAATCTGTCAAAGGCAAACAAACCTGCATTATATCTTACTGGTGTTACTGGCTTACTAATTCACTCTGAGAGAATTGTACAAATGCTTTAATTAGACTTCAATTCATATTTGTTAGGGTTATTTGCCTGATAATTGGTATAAAAAAAGCTCGACTTGAATGCAATTATTGATAGTTGTGTAATGATCAAGCTTAAACAGATATCTTTTTTTTCTTCTTTTTTTTTTTACGTGGGACTTAATTGACTTTACTTGTATTTTGTAGGTGTCTTTAGAGGAAAAGAATGCCTCCGTCTTATTTGACCACAACCAGCAGAGTCCAGAGTCTCTGTCGGCGGCCATCGAGGACATGGGCTTTGAGTCAAGTCTATCGGAGTCCGCCTCGGCCACACCGGTCTCCACGGACACCCAGCTGATATCCACCTCAGGCTGGACCAACGCAGCCCAAGAGGAAGCTCTGGGGAAGTTATCCCAGATTCAGGGAGTGCTGGATGTTGGAAAAAGTCCGGATCAGACGGGTCTTTGGGTCACCTTTGTTCCCTCCCTGACTTCAGCGGTGCGCGTGAGCGAGTCGGTGGCCAGCCTGACACATATGGAGGTCCTCGCGCCCGCCAGCCCCGTGCCAAAAGGCCCAAACGTGAGCTCATCTCACAGCAGCAGGGGAGGAGGGGTGGCCCTCCTAAAGTTGTGCATTGATGGAATGACATGCCACTCCTGTACCAGCACCATTGAAGGGAAGGTCGGAAAACTGAAAGGGATAGAAAGGATCAAAGGTAAAGCTCGTAAGCTTCTAGTCACACATTATCTCATTCCGTCTGAGCTTTAAGTGATGTTGTAACCGAGGTGAACTGTGTGAGAACGCATGTCATCCTGGTTACGGCGTACCTCTTGTCAGTCTGTAGGTTCATCACTAATTCATAGCTCAGAGGAACGCTTCCTTTTCTTGTGAAATCATTGAATTTGCTCTCTCTTCTTCCACAGTTGTTTTAGAATCTCAGGAAGCCGTCGTCGTGTACCTGCCTCACCTCATTGCTGTCCAAACCATCATCGACCAGATCGCTGTGGCTGGCTTCAAGGCCTCTGTCAAATCAAAGCCCCGCCCTCTGCAGCTGTCTCCCGGTGAAATGGAGCGTTTGGTCGACTCCCATAAAACGACCCTTTCTTCACCGTCGGAGTCTTCGGAGGAGACGGAAGTCTTCATCGACATAACACTGGTCATGCTCGGGGTGAAAGGCATGCACTGCCGTTCCTGCGTGGTGAATATCCAGGACAATATCTCCGCGCTGCCCGGTGTCTCCTCGGTGGAGGTCTGTCTGGAGAAGGAGAAGGCTTCCATCTGCTACGACCCTCTTAAGGTCACAGTGCCTCAGCTGCAGCAGGCGATTGAAGCGCTGCCCCCTGGGAACTTCAAGACTCAACCCTGGGACTCCTCGGGTCCTTTGAGTCCCGTCTGCGCATCGCCCATACCTGCCTTAGCGTCGCCTCGAGCCGCGGCAGCAATCCAGGCCAAAGCTGCCGCCTCACAGCCTTGTTTCACCCAGCCTCTGGCCTCTGTAGCCAAAATCCACATTGAGGGCATGACGTGCAACTCCTGCGTCGCGTCCATTGAAGGAGTGATCTCACAAAGGAAGGGCGTGGTGTCGGCTCAGGTATCTCTGGCTGATCACCAGGGCATCTTTGAGTACGACTCCCTCCTGACCACACCCGAGGAGCTGAGGGAAGCCATCGAGGACGTGGGCTTTGACGCCTTTCTGCCTGGTGAGAGGACACATTCTTCTGGTTTCAGTCGGGCACCTGTTTCACTGAGTGAAAGGCATAAAGCTGTCTGAGTTGTGTGTTCTGACTCGCACAATTTGCTGCTGTTCCTGTAATTACTGCGCCAATTGTTCTCCACAGCAACCAATTCCCTGCTGCCTTCACTAGCTCCTATCGTGTCAAAGTCTTCAAGTCTGGCACCTGTGAAAGATGCAGAGGTGGACAGTGACGTACGCAAAGAAGACCCCCGGGGACGCAGCAGAGACCAGCACTCTAAATGCTACATACAGATCGGAGGGATGACCTGTGCTTCCTGCGTGGCCAACATTGAACGAAACCTCAAGAACGAGTTAGGTCTGTAAAGATTAAAACAATATATTGGTATAGTATTTCAGTAGCTATCACCTGGAGCTAAAAAGGAAATGTTTAATGTTGCACAGGTATCCACTCAGTTCTGGTGGCACTTATGGCCAGTAAAGCGGAGGTGCGGTATAACCCTGAACTCATCGACCCTGTGAAGATAGCCGAGTGTGTGAAGGAGCTGGGCTTCACTGCCTCGGTGATGGAGAACTATGAGGGTTCAGACGGAAACTTAGAACTAGTGGTGAGTTGACGTAAGGCTGTATTGACGTGATGTTTGAGTAGTTTAATAGACTCATCCTCAATGTGAAATCCACTATAATAAATATTTCCATCATATTTGATTAAAAAAAAAAAACAAAAAAAAAAAAAAACGTAGACTACATAGTGCCCGTTTTTCAGTAGATAAAATACTCCTCTTCTCCCTTCAGGTCAGAGGAATGACGTGTGCCTCTTGTGTTCACAAAATTGAATCCAGCCTCATGAAAGAAAAGGGGATTATTTATGCCTCCGTTGCCTTGGCAACCAACAAAGCCCACGTGAAGTACGACGCAGAAATTATAGGGCCACGCGACATCATCAAGCAGATCGAGGTACTGCCGTCTGCCGCCGCGAAACGTTTCATGCATTTAAAGTACTAAATGACATGGGGTTTGCCATTTGATCACTACTCTTGACTGTTATTTTGTAGAATCTCGGGTTTGAAGCGTCCTTGGTGAAGAGAGACCGCACTGCCAGTCACCTGGACCACAGCAAAGAGATCCGACAGTACGTAGCACAGCAATGCAGTGATGACGACGCATTTCCTTCGGCATTGTGTATTGTGAAGTGATAAAGTTAGAGAATAAAAAAATATATATATATTATAAATTAAACTCAACACTCACACATTATTTTTTGTTGTCATTCTCTAAGGTGGAGGAAATCCTTCCTGGTGAGCTTGTTTTTCTGTATGCCCGTCATGGGCATGATGATCTACATGATGATCATGGACAACCAAATGAATGTTTCGCACCAACACAATGCCACGGCGGAGGACCGCAACCATTACCACTCCACCATGTTCCTGGAGAGACAGCTGCTCCCAGGTCTCTCCATCATGAACCTCTTCTCCTTCCTCTCCTGCGTCCCTGTCCAGGTAGATCACGGCAATACCCAGGAAACACCGTGTGCCATTGGTATGTTTGGGCTTCCGTGAATTGAACATTTTCTGGTTTCTCTCCTCAGTTCATCGGAGGTCGCTACTTCTACATTCAAGCCTACAAAGCAGTCAAGCACAGGTCTGCCAACATGGACGTGCTAATAGTTCTGGCAACCTCCATCGCCTTCACCTACTCGCTGATCGTCCTGATATTGGCCATGGTGGAGAAGGCCAAAATCAACCCCATCACTTTCTTCGACACGCCGCCTATGCTCTTTGTCTTCATCTCTCTGGGACGCTGGCTGGAACAGATAGCCAAGGTGTGCCTCCTTCTTTTAAGGGATTTTCTTTGGCATGAGCTGTGCCGCGTAAAAAGGTCAAAATGAACAATTTTGAAATTGATCATCAGTTGGAGATTGTTTGGTGTGGCTCCTTTTTTCAATCCAGAGCAAGACGTCCGAGGCTTTGTCCAAGCTGATGTCGCTACAGGCTACTGAGGCCACCGTGGTCACTCTCAGCAGTGACATGGCTGTTCTCAGGTACCTTTGCGCTACACTCGCTGAGATAACAACATATATAAATGTTTGCAGTTGAAATGTCTCTACCAAGCTCTTAACTGCTCAATGAGATGCATAGACTTCATAAACAAGCTGCAACCAATATTTCCCAGTAAGAATAAATATACAATTTTTTGCCGCTTCCGGCCTTGGACACAGACTTAATCTTCCGTTTGTTGTTCAGTGAGGAGCAGGTTGATGTCGAGCTGGTGCAGAGGGGTGATGTGGTGAAGGTCGTACCTGGAGGAAAGTTCCCTGTGGATGGGAGGGTCATCGAAGGACACTCGATGGCTGACGAGTCTCTAATCACAGGTTGGTTGTTTTAAATGTGTGAGACGCTGAAACCACCGTGATTCGGGCAATTTCTGCCAAGGTTTCATCCAAAGGTTTTCCTCCCAAGTTCCCAGCTCCTGTGCTCTGATTCCTCCGTCCCGTGGTGTTTGCTGAGCAGATTTTGCTTTGTGTCTCCAGGTGAGGCCATGCCAGTGACTAAGAAGCCCGGCAGCGCTGTGATTGCGGGCTCCATTAACCAAAATGGCTCTCTGCTCGTCAATGCTACACACGTTGGCATGGACACGACGCTGTCCCAGATCGTCAAACTGGTGGAGGAGGCTCAGACCTCCAAGGTGAATTGTGTTCCGCGCTCTTTGTCTACCTGCTTCGAGGATTGACATGGCTGGGGTGCGTGACTTCTGACATTTTCATTTTTAGGCTCCTATCCAGCAGTATGCGGATAAGATCAGTGGCTACTTTGTACCCTTCATCGTTGGCATATCCCTCCTAACGCTGGTCGTCTGGATCATCATTGGGTTCTTGGACTTCTCACTGGTGGTGAAATATTTTCCCGTGAGTCTTCTTGTCAGTCTAATCGTAAGACTCTACAGTGTAGCGTCAGGACATGACATACTTTACATTCTTCTCTATTCCTAATTATCTAAAACTCATTATTGTTATCGCATCCGAATTTAGTTCTATTACGCATTGCTCTTCAAATTTCTTCTCTCCAGTAAAATTACAAGTGATTATTTCAAACTAAAGCTCACAGCCCTCATTTCCTTTGCAGGGTTACGACAAGAGCATTTCCAGGTCGGAGGCAGTGATCCGCTTTGCCTTCCAGGCCTCCATAACGGTGTTATGCATCGCCTGCCCCTGTTCCCTTGGCTTGGCAACCCCGACAGCTGTCATGGTGGGCACAGGAGTCGGAGCCCAAAATGGCATTCTGATAAAGGGAGGAGAGCCACTCGAGATGGCCCATAAGGTGCGTTAATGGCGACGAAGCACCTCTGGTGTTGTGTGTCGCCTGCCAGTTATGTAACAGACCAACTGCCATCATTTTAACACTTTGTGCCATGTCTCTGGTGTAGTAGCTCACCAAATCGCATCACTCGAAATATATGAATCTTTATGTGATACATCTATAATAACATGTATGTATATCTCCTTTGACGTGCAGGTGCAGACGGTGGTGTTTGATAAGACGGGCACCATCACATACGGTGCGCCCAATGTTGTCCAAGTCAAGATAGTTGTGGAGGGGAACAAGATGCCTCGTTCCCGACTTTTGGCCATTGTGGGTACAGCCGAGAACAACAGTGAACACCCTCTGGGAGCAGCCATCACCAAATACTGTAAACAGGTGGGACCTGCGCGCGCCACCCTTCGGTGAAACCTCCAACTACAGCTCTTTTACATGACCTGGTTTTGTAAGTTTGACGTTTTGCCGTTCCCGCGTGCAGGAGCTGGGCACAGAGTCCATTGGCGCGTGCACAAACTTTCAGGCGGTGCCGGGTTGTGGCGTCAGTTGCCAGGTCAGCAACACGGAGACCCTGCTGAGGCAGGCCGACAGCGACAGCGAGGACAACAACCAGCGCAACAGCATCCTCGTACAGATCAGCGACTCCCGCGTGACCCCCAGCTCCCATCCGCTCATCATGGACCCACAGCCACTGAGTAAGATGGGAAATCATGTACTCCGACAAGTAGCAAATGTTAGAATCAAATTCTTTCAACTATGAATTAAACTAGTGACGGAATTGGACGGGTTTGTTTCATTTACCTTCGCATTTCTTTGTCTAACCCATGTGTTCTCTGTTAAGGCCCCATCCAGACAGCGACTTACACCGTCCTGATTGGAAACAGAGAGTGGATGAGGAGGAATTGCCTTCAGGTCAGGCCTGACATAGATGAGGCCATGACGGAGCACGAGCGCCGAGGACGCACGGCTGTTCTAGTCGCTATAGATGGTAAGGAGCCGGCTTGAAGGCCAACATTTTATTTATTTTTTTGTCATGATTGTCGACTGCGATTGAGTCACATTCTTCTGGGGGAAAAAAATGTTTTATTCATGTTGTTAAATGTTTTTATCGGTGTGTAGACCTGCTGTGTGCGATGATTGCCATCGCTGACACCGTGAAGCCAGAGGCTGAACTTGCCGTACACACTCTGATCAGCATGGGTTTGGAAGTTGTCCTGATGACCGGAGACAACAGTAAGACGGCACGGGCCATTGCTGCTCAGGTATGACGCGTGTGTGGGTGTGCCGCTGGGCGACGTTGACAATGTGGGTTATTTGTGTGTTTCCATTGGTCGATATTCCCAGTGTGAAGGGTATACCGAGTATGACGATCATTTTTTTTGTCCCCGGGCCTGTCTGTCTCTGCTTGTCCTCCAGGTGGGTATCAGGAAAGTGTTTGCTGAGGTGCTTCCCTCCCACAAGGTGGCCAAGGTGGAACAGCTACAGCAGGAAGGCAAGGCAGTGGCCATGGTGGGCGATGGTGTAAATGACTCGCCTGCTCTGGCCATGGCTGACGTGGGCATCGCCATAGGAACCGGGACAGATGTGGCCATAGAAGCAGCGGATGTGGTGTTGATCAGGGTGAGAGTTTGAGCTGAGAGGGTTTTTGTGTTCGACAAATTGCCTGTCGGAAATGCATTTCCTTGGTTTACCCATCAGCCACTGCATGAGTGACGGTTCTTCCTGGCCGCACCGAGGCAGCGTGAATGTATTGAGTCGCAGTGAATGCACAGTCCACACGACAGTGTCATTGTTTGATTTGTCTTTTTCTACAGAACGATCTCCTGGATGTGGTGGCTAGTATTGACCTCTCGAAGAAAACTGTCAAAAGGATTAGAATCAACTTTATATTTGCCCTCATCTACAACCTGGTTGGCATTCCTATTGCTGCTGGTCAGTGAAAATCATCCCACTGACGATGATTATCAAACCAAATTTGGCCACAACAGTAACATGAACTTTATCGTTTTACAGGCGTGTTCCTTCCCATTGGTCTGGTGTTACAGCCGTGGATGGGCTCTGCTGCGATGGCCCTGTCGTCCGTCTCCGTGGTTTTGTCCTCTCTTTTACTCAAATGGTAATGAGTACATTGATAGCTTCTTTTATCTTTTTCTTTTTTACCTGTGTATTCTGCATATTTTCTTAATGACTAAATAAGTTCTGCTCTGCGCCTTTGTACAGTTACACGAAGCCCACCGCAGAGAAGCTGGATGCTCGACTGGGCAACAACAGGCGGCAGGGGAGCCTGTCGGACGTCAGCATCCACATCGGCATGGGCGATGTGCGTCGGCCCTCGCCCAAACTCAGCCTGCTGGACCGCATCGTCACCTACAGCCGGGCCTCGATCAACTCCCTGCGGTCCGACAAGCACTCGCTCAACAGCTTGGCTCTCAGCGAGCCCGACAAACACTCTCTGCTGGTGGGGGAGGCGCTGTGCGAGGAGGAGATTTGCTGAATACGCAAGGCCAGCGATGGCTTTTGCTCGCTGTAGTAGATAGCAACTGCATTTTATCCAAGGCTGGGCCACGCCGACAATGTGACCTTGTGAAACGGTCCATCTGCTGTAGGTGCCTCCAGGGTAGCCCTGTTGACATGAAGAGAGCCCGTATGGCCCTTGGTCTCTTAAGGCTCAACCAGCAGGTCACGTGCACTTCAGAGCCTGATTGTTTCTCCGTCATGTTTTGTTGAAGTAACTGCCTTTCGGGCGCATTGTTTGCCCAACTCGTTGACACTTTGGTCCTCTGAGATCCTGGGTAGGTCTTGAATCAGGTGTCCACATCCAGGAAACGGAGTGAAGATCTGCTCTAAAACTGTGGTCATTTGTCAGTACAATCTTTAACATCTATCCAAAGACATTTTATCGGTGGTGCCCCTTTTTAGAGCGGACGTTACAGAGTTATATTTAATCTAATTTTCCTAAAAACAGGAAATTATAACAACACTGTTGTATTATGCTATGCCAGAGTATTTATATTACCCTTATTTATCTTCTTTACAGTATATCCTGTGTGAACGATGAAGTTGTTTTTCCTTTTCACTCTCCATGAATGTTTCATTACTAAACAAGCAAAGACATACAACCTCCATCTAAGAAGTCTTGTAACTTTCTAAAGTTTGTGCAAAATGTCATTTTAACCCAAGTGCTCGTTTAAATGCCTCCTTGCCAAAGCCCAACACATTCCAAAGATAGCACTACACAGATTTTACCTTAGCTATGATGGGCACAGAGACACGGTCAAAGCAGAGGAAGAGCAAACTGAATTGTGACACTAACAATAGTCTGGTCATTGATTCCTAATGTGTGGACCCTCTGGTTGGTTAATTACACAAGATGTCTGCCAGTGAATGTGATCTTTATTCAACGTTGAAACAGAAGTTACTATATTAATGACGCTGTTTGTACTTTGATTATTTTATTTGCCAGCTGCGAAGATCAGGTTTATGCTATGAACAATTTGTAATTGCATTTGTGTGATAAATGCATTTGTCACAGTGGGCAAGAATGTGTGTTACCGTGTCTAAAAACTTTGTTCAGTAACGCAACTTTGCTCATTTGTTTTCATATGATTATTATCCATGCTGTTGGTATAAAGGAACAGGAAACTGAGTTGGATCAGCAGACTAAACCGCTGTGTCCCAACAGTTCCACCAAATTATGTTACTGAGGAATAAACGTTGATAAATTAAGTGTTTTTTTTTTGTAAAATCAAGAAAATCATATCGATTAACAAACAGAATGTTTTTCTATTCACTTGCAAACACAATGTGGTTTGTAATTACAAAACACGATTTAAAAGCTAATGCGGTTTGTTTTGCACCTACAAACACACCTTAAAAACAAATGCACATGTTTATAATCAATTATGCCTCATAAACGAATAGCGTTATGCCTTTCATACGAGTAGGCCTACCAAAAAATATACCATTTACACACAAAAAATATTCTGTGACTCAACAAATGTCAAGTGACTTCTGGCACAATCTTTGCACCCTTGTATATAACTCACTAATTGTTTTCTCACTTCTGTACGAATTGTAATTCAGCTGGGCCACAACAGCAGGTGGCGCTGTGAGTAAATTCACCGGCACCGGGAAGTCAAGAGGAGCTACCAGTGCGTCACTTCCTCACTGTCCACTTTAGGAAAGAGCCGACGCGCGGCCTGCGGGTCTATGACGTATTTCCGGTAGCGATTTAAATCCCCGGCGGGTAAGGCATAATGTTATTGTCGCTGTAAAAGCATCCAACCGGAACGTGTCCATCGCCGTGAGAGATCCACTGTGCGGTAAGTGTGATGTTTCCGTGTTATTGTGTGTTAGTGGCGCTCATTGAGTGTGGCACCTGGCAGCCATGCGTGGACACACGCGGTGTCTTGGTCCGACAATAGAACCTTGGCCAATACGGCACGAGTACATTGTGTAGAATCTCCTCTGTATGTGGTTTGTGCATATATTATTCACATGTACATTTAGATGTGAAATATTCAGAGTCAGGTTTAACGTTTACCTCATTGTCTACAATCATGCATGTCACCGTTTGGATATTTAAGTGACATGACCTGAATATGCTATATGTTGAGCTGAGTTTTTTTTTTTTTTTTTTTTTTTTTTGTATTTGTATGAAATGCAAAAGGCTATTCATGTATGAAGCACTATTTATTAGAAATATTTAGTGGTATTTGCTTGTGTGCTGCGTGTTTGTACTAGCAAACAATGCATGGTTTGGTAGTCGTGTTTTGATGAATGGAATGTTTGTAAAACAGGTTCCGTTTGTTAGTTAAGTTTTGCCTTGATTTTAACAACATGTTCATTTCTGGTGCCAGTATGTTATTTCTATGGCCCGCATTTTGAATTTGTCCATAGTGCTTTGATAAATGTGAAATTAAAATTACTTCAGTCCATGATTACATTCTTCATAGTTTATCTGAATATTACGTTTGTGCCTTGCACTAAAATGCTTCTGTTGCATTAAGCTGTGGTGTTCAGTTTAATCCACAAGATAGTGCTGTGGAGCCGTATGTTTTCAGATGAATAAATACCAGAAACAACATTTTTCCATTATTCATTTATTTCATCCCGTTAGTCAGAACATTACATCACCCCAGTGAACTGCAAAACAATCAAATACCATTTGTTATACTCGATCTCTACCACTTTGGATGTGGTGACGGTTTATTTGGTAGGTTGAAGCGTGTCACCATGTTTTTTTTAATAGTTAAACACATTAATGGGAAATTCGTTTTTATCAGACCAATTTTGAGGGGCAAAAAACAACGTATTCTAAAGTTCAGTCGAGTTTCAACTTTTCTGTCTCGTTTCTAAACATTTTAATGAATAACAATGTAGTCAGGAGACTGAACAGATTTAGTCATTTTTAAAAATGTGCAGCATTTTAAATCTATTACAATATTGTGCTTTTCTGGACTAATGCACCATATCACAGCTGTAACTGGAAAATGCTACATTCCATTACCTTGAACACCAGAATTACAAAACTCACTTCAAACCAGCGAAGAGGGAACCGCTCCAAATCCGCCTCGACTCTCCGGGAAACACTGACCATCCAAAATAGATACTTTTATGGCAATATAGGAGATTTACAGTATATTAAACATTAAAACACCTCACGGAAATTACACAGCATAATGAGCAAAAGATGCATGAGATGAAACATATGTTCACAAGCCTTTGATTTCTTCATATGTGCATGAATTGGACCAATTATTTCAGTGTCCACTGGGTCCGTAAGATGCATGTAAAGTTAAACATTAAAATACTTGCGGTGAAATGGGTTGCCCATGTCCATCTGTTTCACTCATCCCTGATTTAAAACATGTCAAATGATATATCTGGCACATCACTGTACAGTCACAATTGATGGTGCCGCAACGTACAGTAGCTGCTCATGCAGCACAGAAAGGCCACCAGCTAAAAAGGATGGCGACCTTTTGGATGTAATCTGCTACTGAGGCTGTTTGAACTGACTTTACACACTAACATTATCATCTGAATACTGACTACTCAATTAAGGTAAAGGAAAAAAATGGTTAAAGTAACCACTCGTCTTCTTGCCTGAAAAAGTACTGTAGTAAGCATGTCTCGCAAGTTAAAATGTGCCACTTAGCAGGAATAATAAAACTTCTTATGACGCTGCAGTAAGGTACAGAAGAGAGTATGGTGTAAGGCATGATTGAGTTATTGAATATTTGTGGGATCGAATACTGTAATTAACTCGAGGAAATTATGGAACCATGTTTTGCTGAGGTCATCGCTATCGACATTTACTGTGACCCCCATTCGTCTCTCCTGAACATAGCCTCGGTGTGACTACATGAACAGAAAAGTATTGTTTTTCGAGAAGCAAAGGTTAAATCCTAGATGCCTATACGAGGAGTGGTTTGTTCGTGCATGTTTTCCAAGCAGAATAGGTAGTACGATAAACACTTATTATTAAGACATCAAATAGCACCGTGTTGGCCCCTCGGTGGTTGCCACCATTATAGCATCACATTGTATTGGGTGGATCCCTTGAGAATTGTTTTGTCAGATGTCAAGTGTCACTCATTTGGCAAAATCATGTGACTAAAAGCTCTTTCTCTGAAATGACACCATCAACGCATTTGGCAAGTGCATGAACTGCAGAGGTCTGACTAAGAAAAGTTGAGATCGGATTACAATGAAATGTAATGCCGGTCAGAAATCAACTTCCTGACAACCTCGGGTAAGGGAGAGTATGCAAAATGATTTGGCAGCGACAAACGATCAACAAGTGACCAACGTAAAATAAAAATAAAGGTCCACTTTAAAAGCTAAACACCCGCCACTATATCTGTCATGATGCACATTATACTTTTCATCTAACCGCATTGGAGAAAAATCTTTAACATTTACAGTAAAATCACATTGACAAAAGCAAACGAGTCATTACAAAGAGACTGACTGAGAGAGGGAGTCCTCAGGTATCCATCTGAACGGTTGAAGTGAGGAGACACAAACGTAACTTTGGCACACTGAATGAGGAGGGCTGGCAGGGAGGCGAGGAGCGAGCCTGCAGCTGTGTTATGGCAGTGTTTGGACCAGCGGGCTTCGCACTCATAGACCCTTGTTGAAAAACACCCTCTCCACCCCGGGGTGGTTGGCCCGGATTTTCTCCTGCAGCTCGGGCTCCAAGCGGCTGACTGACATGGAGCTGCATTTGGATGGGGGGGGGGTTAATGGCTCAATCACAGGCACTGCAGGCGTATTATGCAACACTTCAGACACGAAAAGAATCATGCAAACGTTGCATACTTTGTTCTCGAGGAAATACACAGTTGTGACTGATATTTCCTTGGAAAGTTAAAACTGTTTGACTCACCTCTTCTGAGGGAACAATGCACAGCAGAGTGGGGTGGCAAACACCAGGCTGAAAGAGAGACGCATATTCGTGAATTTTCTCACATGCGAAAGCTTTATAATTGCATCAATCTATCAATTGAGCTATCGAAAGGATACCAGTCAGCAAAACACGCCCGCCCGCCTGCTGACCATCACTGTTTCACCAACAACACAGCTCCATGACTGAGCCTTAGATAAGACTTCTAAATGGGCCTTTAAGAAACCAATTTGTCTTAAGATGACATTCCTCTTCAGTTCCCTCCCAATAACATAGTCAGAAACATTTAATTTACATAAATCTACTGAGGTTACATATAGTTGTTGTTGTTGTTAAATATTAGGTTGCAGTTTCAAAGGAATTTGACATGGCGGCTTATCGGGTGGACCATCTCTGACAACTCACCAGAATCCCACCAGGGTGACTTGAATAGGTGCACTCATCCATGGGAACCTCTGAAAAGACCAGGCAGAAAAAGAAAACGATGAGGGGGACAAAAGCAGCTGTGAATTCTCTGCGCGGGTGGCCTTGAGTCCTCTGTGCCCTTTTTTTTTTTTTTTTTTACCCCGACGAACAGGAGACACATGGCAGAGACGGTGCGGAACATGA
This sequence comes from Colistium nudipinnis, assembly GCA_016785305.1. NCBI lineage: Eukaryota > Metazoa > Chordata > Actinopteri > Pleuronectiformes > Rhombosoleidae > Colistium > Colistium nudipinnis. The sequence continues at coordinate 756,309 of JAFBJU010000814.1, forward strand.
GGTTCCCACCAGTGAGCTGAAACAGTGATTACGTTTTAAATGATGGGCAATTGTAGCACCAATGTAGCCAATTCAGAAAAAAAACACATACCTTCAGAAAGGCCTTCTTTTCCAAATGGTTCATTAAAAATGGTGGGATGGCTGTGTAGAAAAAGAGTATAATTAAATCATGCACTTTCAAATAAAAATGTGCACAAAGACAGTTGAAAGTTGGTGGTTCCAAATGTGTTTCTTATCAAACGATGCCATCTCCCAGAGTGGGGTTAACCAACCTCACAGCAGGCGTCTCAATGATCTAATGGGGCAAAGAGATGCCTACCCATTCCTGGGGAAGCCATGAGGATTCTGGAGACCACGACCTGAGAGATGGCCTGCTGTGCAGCTTTCGTCGACTCCCCTATCCTGTTGTCATTCTCATCTGTGATGGGAATGCCATGTTTAAGTTCTCTGAGGACAAACGGAGAAAGATAAATCAGAATCAGAGGAATTGTAATATTTGAAAACAACCAAAAGAGAGAACACCAGTGCTTTCCCCTCCTTACCTTTGCCTCATCAGCGGGATGTTGATGCAGTTCGCGGCCGCTACAGCAGCAAATGGCACAAACCGTCCAATCAGAGGTGAAATATGCTACAGTACGAAAGAGGGAGCATAAAAACCGGGGAAGAAATGAGAAGCCTGGTTTTGCTCCGTCATGACATATTACATAATATCAACCCGCACAGGTTCCACATTACACTTTGATCTTTCGGAAATCCAGACTTATGGCACAATGTCACCATAAAAGCAGTGAGCGTATCAGCATACTGATAAAAGAGCATGAGCCCGTAAATAATGTGGCTTTTATACAACAAGCTGTTTGTGCGTGGATTACTTTATGTCAAAAAAAATAACAGACAAAAATGAGATCTGGAATGGGGTTAGATGAACCGATACCTTTGTTAGTGCATTCAGCCCAAGAGCGGTGGCAACTGCCCCTGTGGTGGCAGACACATAAGCGGTGCCGAGCTGACTGTGGACAGAAGAGTCACCGGTCACGTCGCACAAAAAGTGTGTCCACAAAAATATATAAACATGTGCCAATGTCGGAGCCAAAATGTCTGCCTTGTTACCTGACGGTGATCGGAGCGTCACCGCTCCTGTTGGTGTAGTTGACTATTGCGTTGAAAGACTGATTGATCCACTGCCAGAGCAACACAGCTGGAGTCGTCCTGCAAGACGTTTAACAGCAGAGTCACAATCGAGGTGCGGTAGTACCGATAAAGATAATATTTTTGACCAGATTCGCGTTACAAAGAACCGCTTTCCAGCCAGCCTGGTGGTTTTATTCGAATAATGTTAAATATGAATTAATGGATAAAAAATAAAAAAAACTGTTTCCCACGCCATGTGTCCTTTCAGTGAAGTTATAGTTTGTGAAGTTGCACGATTCTATGGAAAAAAACATGTTGATGGATTTATCTGATTTATTTCCGCCAAAGATTCATGTAAAAAGGTCTCGTCATGAAAAAGGCCAATTAATGATGGTAATCGTTCTACTAGTAAAAGGTGCATACGAGTATACATGTGAATCTATAGAGCTGAGAAGTCTGATCAGATGGACTGGTTCTCACTTGTAAAATGTCATCATGCATCCCGTGATCGTCATGTTCATTGGAACCTGTGCTGACATGCGGCCAATCAGGATCATCTTCTCCCCGGTGTCGGGATGAAATGCGGAGTCGAAGATGTATTTGGCTCTCCACAGCTCATCCTCCGTCAGCCCTGGAGAGACTACACCTTGCCTGAATGATGGTAAAAAGAAGCATGGAGTATGATTATTATTTTTTTTATATATATATATTTTTAAATGGCTGACTTTGTTTCGGTGGCCTGCTTTACCTGTAGTCGGTGATGACTTTGTGTGCGTGCGCCAGTTGTTCATTGCTGAGGAGGATGTTCCTGGGGTCTGTGACGGTGAAGAAATGCTTAGCCCGACCTACAAATGTGCCCTGGTCCCACCGGGGCTCCTTGATGTTTATGGATGTGGATAGCTCGGCTGCCATATTTATCTGGGGGAAAGAAAAAAATAATAATCATCATATCGGGTCATCTAACGGTAAACAGCATGCATGCATGATGCCTCAAGATTCAAGGATTTTCCCAATATCTTTTGGAGTAAAAAAAAAAAAAAAAAAAAAAGGAAGGCAGAAGGAAAGGAGGCACCGAGCTGACTTAAAGCACAAATTCTCTGTCATGTAAAATTAGCAACTGAAGACAAATTCTTACGAAAAGCGATGTTTCATAACTGCATTGTGTAAGATTGGCATTAGTCCTGGAATCCAGGGCCGTGTTCCTCTAACGCAATGCAAAGTAAGTATAGACACAACTCAACAGAGGAGGAATAAAACGGCCATGTTGCCAACTCAGCATTATGTTGCTATGGCGATGGGTGACCTGTCACAAGCCTTGTGAAGCGCTAAATTGCAAAGCCCTATTATGGGAACACATCACCCCCCCCCCCCCCCCCCAAAATGTCCCCCCCCCCCCCCCCCCCCAATCATGTAAAATTAGCAACTGAAGACAAATTCTTACGAAAAGCGATGTTTCATAACTGCATTGTGTAAGATTGGCATTAGTCCTGGAATCCAGGGCCGTGTTCCTCTAACGCAATGCAAAGTAAGTATAGACACAACTCAACAGAGGAGGAATAAAACGGCCATGTTGCCAACTCAGCATTATGTTACTATGGCGATGGGTGACCTGTCACAAGCCTTGTGAAGCGCTAAATTGCAAAGCCCTATTATGGGAACACATCACCCCCCCCCCAACCCCCCAAAATGTGACTGAAAAGAAAGGCAGCTCTTGGAAAGCGACACAGCCTGCCTCTGTGCATGCATGTTGTGGACTAGACTCTGTGAGTTGAACGCACTGTTATGCAAGATTTGGGTTTATCATTTCACCACGGTTGAGAATAACCATAATACCTAATGGATTGTGAATCCTCCATCCGGAACCCATAAATATAAAGGTCTCATCTGTGATGAGTAGAGGCTGCACTGCACAAAACGGCAGCATTGTGGATGTGCCTGCAATCTGCCCATTCCTCCCAGTGCGTGGGGGTCACAGTAACCCAGTCTGAGCATGTTTTTTTATTTTATTTATTAGTATTTTTTTGCTCCGTGCTTTAGCGGGAAACCAGGGGCGACACCACGACACGAAGCGAGTCTGCACAAGTGCCTGCTGCAGCAGCAGCAGCAGCAGCAGCAGCATGATGAAACTCCACCTGGAATTGCACCAAAGATGGCTGCTGGATTGACAACAGAGCAGAAAAGGAGGCGTGCTGTCGCTTTAAATTGAATTAAACTTCATGGGGTTCTCACGAGATGGCAACAGCCAACCCCCCCCCGAACCTTCTCTGAGATGATCCAATAAAGCAGCAAATCACTGCATGAGCGCACGATCACACAGAGGCTGCGGGACATGACGAGCTGTTAATAACGCCTATAATAATCTGATCCCCAATTATTGATGGATGTTGTCACTGTTGAACTTTGGACCGACACGGCCTTTGAGCTGAGCTGCTTCTTGCCCTCACTCACGGCCAATCAACGGCGGCCTGCGTGGCTATACATTAACTTGGGATCCTAAACAACAACCACCCCTGATCAGAGTGCACCTCAACACAACCCAATCGCGAAAAAACGTGGCCCCCTCACTTCTTGTGCGCGCGCGCGTGTGTGTGTGTGTCTGACATATTATTATTATTATTTTTTTTACTGTACAGCTTCTCTCTGCGAATGGTCACGGTTAATTGTTCAACCCGACATAGACCAGCCAAATCTGGTCTATGACTGCGTGTTGCTGTGCGCGTGTGTGTGTGTGTGTGTGTGCGTGCGTGAGCAGAGCACCGACAAAACATCACCAAAGAAAAGAAAAAATAAATATATACACGTGTGTATCGTTATGTTTGACGCGGCCAATTAATCGCAGCTCGATATCCTCCGTCCAGCTGTGTGCTCCAGATTCAACTAGTATCAGCCTGCCACATCCACACCGTCTGACTACAGTGTTCCCATTCGAAACACAGGTGCATGCTCCCCTGCCTTTTCTAATGTCGATGGCATCGTGAATTCATGCGATAAATATGTGGAGTCAGGCTACTTACTGCACTGTGGGCTCCAGAGGTCCGCAAGAGGTGTCCCTGAAAGACTGCGGCCAGTTAATTCAACACGCAGCAGCGTCAGCAAAGCAAGCCGAAGCACAGCCCCCAGTGACGGGAAACTCACTGAGGAAGTAAAAGTCCTGACTCAAATCGACAATACCGGTGACACATGCTTCGGGGATTACTGTAAATGACATCGGGGGGAAGGAGGGGTACTCTTAAAAAAAAAAAAAAAAAAAAAGGCAAGATGATTTCCTGCTTCACTGTAAACAAAAGTGAAATCTGAAGTGTAAAAAGAGGAGACGGATATCAAGTGTCGTTTCACGTGGTCCTTTAAACGAGCCTTTTATTTTTAACAGCCAGATGAGGAGCTCACTTCCGCCGACGCTCCGACATTCCCGCTGCTTTGATTTCATGAAATCATCGCGAGCGAATTCACAGCCGCAGTAAAGTAAATAATCATTAACTGGAACGCTGCAGCATCAACACACACACACACACACACACGTACAAACAGTTTTTGTTTTATCAAACGATCAACATTATTTGATGTGAAAAATGAATGTACATAAGCCAATCATTCCAACGTTATTCCCATGTGACCGAGTGATATACTGCATACCAGCAGTTATGACCCACTCATGTTTCATAATCCCGATATACCAAATGCAATCTTTTAAGAATTAATAATAAAAAAATATATATATTCACATGAATAATAAAATTACCCAATTTCATCCACAATCACACGGTAATCCTGCTTATCAGGACGATTCCCCCCCCCCCACCCTAATCTGAGCTGATTGTCAGGTGTGTTTTGGATGTCTGACTCCATCTAGTGGTGACAGGTGAGAGCTGAAGAAATGAGTGACGAAGCAACTTCAGCCTTTATTTTGTATAGTTATGGCTGCAAAACAATTATCTTAATTTTACAACTGATGCAATCTGTACCAATATTGCCTATATACTGTTTGAATCACATTAACTCTCGGAAGAGAAAGTGGAGCAGAAGGAGAGCTACTTACACTGAAACAGGATATTATAAAAAGAACGTAGTCTGTCAGTACCATGTGATTAAAAACCAAATACAAAAGAGCAAAGAGAACATACTAATTGTTGACATCTAACCCTATCATCTCACTTCACAAAATAAACTGTTGCGCCTCAGTGACAAAAAGAAAAGGGTGGATTTGAGGCCATGCCAAGTGAAAGGTGTAGTGTATTATACCGTTTTAAATGCAAAGATGACTTACATTTATTTTATATTTTTTGTAGTAGTTCCTTCCTTTTCCAGTCTTCCTGACAAACCAGCAGATATTGTTAAAGTAATGTTTATAATAGCAATTAAAACTAGCAATAAAAACATCATGCACAGAGAGGAGAAAGTTGGAAGAATGGTGGTCTTCAGTTTTATGTGATAGTTTCCATTTCATTGTGATTATGGCACATGTTTTTTTTTCTGGTTCATGGGATACTGAAAGCATTTTCTTCACACCTATGTGAAGCTTGTTTCTATCTGCACCATCTTTACAGAAAATAGTCTGGTGTGCGCCGTGTCACGTGGGGTTCTCCTCTGCGTGGTGCGGGGTCAAACTGTAGGCTAAAAAGAAGAATTTAAAAAACACAATTCATCAACTCGCACCTTTTTTTAAAAGATAATATTCATATTAACACAAAGTGTAAGAAAAAAACTCCTGCAACCACTTACAAGGAATATTTCAGTGTGTCATCAAGTTCCATGATTGCTGCCTGGTTTCCACATCGATAGCAGTAGTTTGGTGCACTGAAGATTGTCACTACATTGCGGTCGTGGCACCAATTATAACCCTGGATAAAGAGATTACTTGTATGTTACCTTTGTTAAATTCACAACATGTAATGCCATAGCCGCTTCAGGAAAAAAAAGAAAAAGAAATGATACCTCCATCACAAGCTGGTGTGCTCTTGAGACCAATGTTAGGCCGTTTGCGTGGTTGAAAGTCTCTGAAATGTCCTGCCCGAAGGTGTAACCCGCGCCACGGGGTGAGATGCCCCAACCTCCACGGTCATCTGGGTCTGACCATAACAAGTCACACATGGGTCCCTGAAAAAGGACGGAAAAATGGATCCTCTCCAGCATATTGAATGTGCAGAAAATTCACGATGCCCCAAAGACCAAATAGACGAATTCAGAATCCTTGTATGAAGCCGGAATAAATTCAGTATACTGACATGTCAGTTGGAAGTTGTTGTCAATAAATAACGAAGTGGAAGCATCCTTGGGGCTTCAGTCATTCGCAAACTGTGTTATGTGTTTAACATATCTAAATCCCCACTATTGTGTGAAATAACACAATAATAATAATTACAAAATATTTCAACATGGACAGAATTTACCTCATGAGGGACCTCCTGCAAGCGATCCAGCGCTCTGATGTGCTCCAGTGTGTCTATTGACGGGGACAATCCACCGTGAAGGCAGAAGATCTTCAAGAAGAAAGGAAAAAAGTAAACACAGGCATGCCACAGTGCTTGTGTCACATGCAGATGCAACAATCTCACCTGGTTATCGACTAGCGCAGTGAGAGGCAGATAGTCAAACAGGTCTGTGAAGTACTTCCAAACATTGGCGTTCCCATATTTCCTCAAGCACTCGTCGTAGAAGCCGTACACTTGTGTGATCTGTCTGCTCTCGTGGTTGCCTCTGAGGATTGTGATTCTTTCACGAAACCTCACCTAGAACACCACACAAATGCATAAACAGAAAGCAACAATACTCCGTCGCTTCAGTTTATTCTGAACTTTTTTTCTTTCTTTCCACCTTCAGAGAAACCAGGAGTGAGACCGTCTCCACGGAGTAGTAGCCTCTGTCGACGTAGTCTCCCATGAAGAGGTAGTTTGTGTCCGGAGACTTCCCTCCTATCTTGAAGAGCTCCATCAGGTCGTGGAACTGACCGTGGACATCTCCGCACACCGTCACCGGACATCTCACCTCCTGCACGTTGGACTCCTTGGTCAGGATCTCTTTGGCCTGAAGAGAGAAACACGGGGATGATGCTGATTAACACAGAGTTTTGGTGCAGTGTAGGAGTGCACAGTGGGTGTGAGTGTTGCACACGGGGGGCCCTGTTAAAACGGAGCAGAGGATGCTGAGCAGGGGTGGAGCAGGATGATGCACACGCAGGACACCGTTTGCAGTGCCAGTGCACTCCAGTGGCGAAGCGGTACCAGGAGTGGGCGTAGCTAAGTCATCCCTCCTCCATCTTCTTGCTGCCCCGCATGCTGCTGCAGTCAAATGGTGCGCGTGTTTGCCCCCGGTGCAGGGCCACATGCATGAGCTGACGTAATAACCCGGGCAAAGATCGTAAACAGCCATGGCCTGGGGCAGCGTTGGTGAACGCCGATGGCTCACCCTTACCTTCTCACACAGGACTTTGACCTGATTCTCCGAGAGCTGCTTGCACTCGTTCAGCTGTTCGATCCAGCCGTCCAACTCCTTGGTGAATGACTTGTCGTCCATGGCTGGCGAGACGAGCAGCTTTAAGTGGAAAAACTAAATCCCTCCCGACGTTTGGTTTGGATGCTACGTCCTGACAAGCTACCTGCTCATTCGCAGCTTCTGTGCGTGTGTGTGTGTGTTTGTTTGCAGGAGAGAGAGCGTGTGTGTGTGTGTGTGTGCCGATAAAAAAAAGATGCGTCAGCCGCCCCGTGTCCCTGCTGTTCCTGTGGTGCTGATCGTTGTGTCGAAGTCTACATCATATGGATCTGATGGACCTCTCCGTGTTATTCCGTGCAGATTGACGCTCATGCAGACTGAAGACGCAGCTCAGGTCCAAAGCGAAGCTGAGCAACAAATCATCCCTACGTCATCCCATCTCCGGCGGGCCCTTTAAAAATGTCTCCATGACATTAAACTCCTGTAAACTCTCATTACTGTGTTGTTGTCTTTTGCCATTTGCATACTTTTAATCCTCTACTTCTCTAACACGCTTGTTGTTGTTGAGTTTTCGAACCTTATATAAAGGAGAAATAGTTTCTTGAGCTGCCCCCTTTTGGAGAACGGGATCAACCATCAGATCTTCGGCCAAACATAACGTCATCAAAAGTAAAATGACGCAACAGGAAGGGTTAAAACGAGGGGGTGGTGGTGTATTTTAGGATGCAGCTAAATCCAAAAGAGTAGCATGTGTTGGAGGATAACTAAGTTGGCACAATTCAACTGTTGATGCTCAAATAATAACAGACACGTCCCCTGTGGTTAAAGACCAAAGATGCATCATATTGTTGGAGCGAAGGAATTAAGTATCACCAGCCTAGGAGCACTGTATGGGTCCAAGTCAGTAACTGTAGGCAATTCAAGAAAGCATTATTACATGGCACAATATCAGTAAATGCCTTTGAAAACAGGAAAAGTAATTTTAGAGGAATTCTATAAAAGAAATACTATGACAGTGTTTTTTGAACAAATACTAGCCTATAAGATTTAACTTAAAAAATATAAAATTAAAACTAAGAAATATAGTTTCCATTTACCTCGTAATGTGGCTGAAATGTGAATATGCCACAGTTGCTTAAACGTTGCAAAAAGAAAATGTTTAACCTTGACAGGCAGCCAGCTTCTGCCTTATTTGTCCTTGACCCCAGATGTCAAATCAAACACTGAGGCTGTGCTACTTTTAGGCGGTTACCACACAGAACAGCTACAAGTTTCATTTGGATGAAGATAGAGCTAGTTTATTGTTGGTTTTCTTTGTATATGTATTTTCTCTTAATAGCTGTTGCTTCTGTATATAGTTTCATTCATTCATCATTAAACAACTATTATATGAAGTTCAAAATAATATTAATAATGTTGAACTTTATCAAATACAATTTATTACATTATTTAGACACCGGCCAAATGTGAAAATTATTTTAGAAAGTGCCCTGCGCGAAAAACTACATTACCCACAGCTACACTTCTTCCGGTGAAATGCACATGCGCAGTTATTCGTTCTACTCGAGACAGCTGTAGGAGAAAATGGCAGCACACATGCTAGGACAGCAGGTAAGACATTCAATGATTTTGGTGATATTTAGTTAGTATACCATATTTGGAATGGATGTGTCATTGCTTAAAAACACGTGTAACGTTTTATATTCCCTGCGATGTCCAGGAGGTTTCGCGAAATGACTAAGAATTGTATATTTGCCTTTGCACTTGAATGACTGCTAAAGGGTTAGCATACCCGCTAGCTGTCGTTAATGTTTGCAGCGTGTCATATGCTCAAGTTGTGGTTTCTGAATGTTAAAATTGTATATATTTTTTTGCAATTCAAGGCCCGCCAGTTCAGCACGTCTGTGCTCAGACCGGCACTTGTGAGGGTAAATAATCTGCACAGGGCACATATCCACACACTCCATCCATATACATACTACAGAGAGAAACGGGATTAGTTAGTGGTGGCAGTTAAATTGATCTCTGTGTTCATTTCCTTCCAGCCTCCCATTCAGGTTTATGGAGTGGAGGGCCGCTATGCCACTGCTCTGTTTTCAGCTGCCAGCAAGCAAAAGAAACTGGACCAAGTGGAGCAGGAGCTGCTTAAAGTGTCTGTAAGTCAAACACAATGATGATGAAGATTGAAGTAGTCTTATGCATAACGTTTTTATTTCGAATAGTTGTGGGTGAAAATGCGTCAAATTAATTAAGTATCTGCTTAATGGTGTGATTTGTATCTCTTTTGTAATGTAAGCAGCTTCAATGCAACCTGCCTTTCACCTGGTGAAATAACTTGCTCACCTTTTGCTGTGTCTCATTCATTTTTCAGACCATGATCAAGGACCCCAAGATGGCCAGCATTGTGATGAATCCTCATGTAAAGCGCAACATCAAGCAGAGGGCCTTCAGTGAAGCTCTTACAAAGGCTAAGGTTTCACCCCTCACCGTCAACCTCATCAGTGAGTGGTTACTGGCCAGGCCAAAGTGGAACCACTGTTGCTATGCTTCAGCCTCTGTCATAGCATTATATTATATTCTATTATTTTGTTAACATATTATTATGATAATCATAGCTCAAAAAGAACATTATATATTCTATGTGCGTATGGTGTGGGGGTGTATTCTTCATACATTAGTTTCAATAAGTTTTATATTATTCTTTTAGGCCAGTGTACATTACAGGAAATTGAGTTAACAAGTGTTTCTTGGCATTTATTTCCAAGTAAATGTGATGAGTAATACAACCATGTTATTCAATGAGTCATAAATTTACTTTTAATAATTTTTCTATGGTGGAAATGAGGTTATGTTCCTGTATTTGACACTCAACAGGACAACCTACAGTGCAAGACCAGTTGTATTTGACAGACAATATATTTTTTTGAACTAATGTAATACAACTGCTGTGTAATATTCCAACTCAAGGCTCTCAATTGGTGGTGCATACAGCAAGACAGCAGTGAATCCATCTCATATGTATACTGCTTTTTGTGTTTCAGATGTTTTGGCCGACAATGGTCGTCTGACTAACACTGCTGATGTTATCACTGCTTTTGGCAAGATGATGAGTGCTCATCGTGGGGAGGTCAGCTGCACAGTCACCACTGCTCAGGTATGAAGTGGTTGCACATATTTAAATATTCCTTTTCACTTAAAAAAAACAACCTATCACATTTTAGTCTCTTAAATGTTTTATTTGACTTGTTGCCTGTAAACATATTTTACAATTGTGTTCTGATTATTTCTTTCAGCCTTTGGATGCAGCTAATCTTGCTGAACTGAAAGTAGCTCTTAATGGATTTCTGCAGAAGGGGGAAACTATCAAGCTGGAAACCAAGGTACTGTGTAAATACACCAGAAACACATGTTTGCCATCCAAGTTTCACAGTTGTTACTTCAGATAATGTAAACCAAATCTGATCCTAATTTGCTGATATCTCCTTAACATGCTTTCACTCTCTCCCCAGTCGGATGCGTCAATCCTTGGTGGCATGATTGTCAGTATCGGAGACAGGTATGTGGACATGTCCACCAAAACAAAGATTCAGAAGCTGAGCAAGCTCATCAAGGAAACTTAAGTCCTGTGGACTTGGTTTTGCAGAAGATCAGAGATGACCACAGCTGGAAAAGGCTGATAAATGTATATTGCTACCTGTTCTAGCACTGCAGTTGCTCCATAAATACAGTGTATGTGCTTCAGTTCAAATTGATGTTAATAAAAACTACAAAAATGAGACCTGTGTTTCTGTTGTCATTGACTTTCATGTGTTCATACTCCTAACAAGGGGAAGTTTTTTTGTTTTAACAATAGTAGAACCGTTTTAGACAATGAAGGGGCTTTTGTGGAACCAATGCGATGAAGACTCGACTTCTAATAAAAGAACACGACAAATTACTGTACAAACTTTGTTATTTTGATACCACCGAGGCACTTTGTGGCGGTGTCTTTGTTTAAAACGAGGCCGAGCCACCTTGTGTGATCTGCGTTTCCTGGAATCCTCACTGCGCATGCGTGCTTAGCGCATCCTGTTTTATTAATTTTTTTTTCCAGAAGAAAATGGCTGCTTCTCTCATCTAAACCTCTGCTTAAAGGATTAAATAAACCTAGAATTGGTAGCAGAAACGGCACTTCCGCCTCCGAACATTATTCATGGACGCGAGCACGTAGCTTGTGCGGTGTACGCACGAAGATGTTGTGGTTCTCGGTGAAAGCAAATGTATACGACTCGATATTAACCCTTTGCAGCTCAACATCCTCCAACAAATGAGGTAAGAACATTTTACGTTGTGTTTCCCAATGTTAGTTAAGCATGTCCGGTGGATTTATTGATATGTCATTTTGTGTATATATATTTTGCCCACTATAATCGTAGTTTACGCCGCTTTGTCTTGACGTTACTATGTTTTGCTTAGCACCGATAGGAGGGCCTGTTTACTCCGACAAAAGTAAGCTATGGGTGATGTTCCTTTGGGTTAGTGACTGTCAGGATAAACGTGTGTGTGTGGCCGCTGTACCTCATGTTTTGTTTCTCATTACTCCAACAGAAAAATGATGCATCAAGTGACCAGCAGCAACAGTGACTATTGTATGAGTGGACTGGCAGAGGACTGTCATCCATCCAGCCACTTTGACATATGTAGCCCGCAATCCAACAAATTCTACCCCTCTCCAACAAACCCGGGTTTGCAGCTGTCTCTTGCCGGCTTAGCCCCTTTGCCACAGGGCATGCACAAAGCCATGGCATGCCAAATTCAAGACACCCAGAACGACTTCCAGACTCAGACAGTGAGAATCAGAGGCAATGAGGCTCCGGGGCCTGACGGCTCCAAAAAGAAAAAGGGCATAGTGAAGTCAGGGCGGAGAGGGAGACCATCCGGCACCACAAAGTCTGCCGGTTACCGTACAAGTACTGGACGTCCACTTGGAACCACCAGAGCGGCTGGGTTTAAAACCAGCCCGGGGAGGCCCCTCGGTACCACCAAAGCAGCAGGCTATAAGGTCAGCCCCGGCCGGCCCCCCGGCAGCATCAAGAGTCTAGCCCGCCTCAAGAAGCTGGAGTTGGGTGGTGAGAGCGCCAAGAAACTTGACTTTAATAACTGCAGTGTTCCTAAGAAACTAGACTTCACCGCATGCGATGTTCCACCTTTTCCTTACACCATGATGGAGAAAAGAGACCTCTGTGAGCCCAGTAGCAAAGTGGATGAGACCAGAGAATAGGTCTGCACGGCAGATTGTGGGAAAGACATTTGGGTGCAAACTAGCGAGAGGATGCTGAGGAACCGTTTGTCTCATGTTTTAGGAAGTCAACTTTGTGACTCACAAATGTCTCTGACCAAGTTTCCACTATTCGGTGTTTGACATTGTATTCATCCTCTCAGACCCGCACAGACATATTCATCCTTTCACAGTAAATGACTGAATCAGAAGTATGCAATTGCAGTTTGGCAGAGATGCATGCATATGAATAACTCACACCAGTAGGCAAAGGCAAAAAAAATCATATTTATCAGTATGTGGTTCAACCCTCACTCGAGAGTGGATCTATTTCCCCCTCAACCGTTTTGAGTTGTGACATGTTCTGTTATTCTGCTTTAACATTTCTAAGGTCAGACGTTTGTGACATTTTATACATTTATAAAAAAAAAAACAGCCTAGGTATTCTGCTCCCCCCTGACCATAAACATGTAGATGTGTAATCGTTGTTTCTGTGTGTTGTCAAGTTGAATATGAATTTTATTTTGTGATATTATCCTGCATCATACCACGAATGGGAACGCTGCGATACATTTTTAAATGAGCTTGAACTGATTGCATTATATCCTTTTGAATGCAGTATTTGTTACTTCTGCACATTGTGATCATAGTTTGGATTATATTGCCTGTTTTTGTCCCCACACTCACTTGATAAGCACTCTCAGATTTACATGTATGTGGTTATGCTGTTTATTAGGGAAAAACCTCACAAAACAGAAAAAAAAAATGCTCCGTGAAATATGTAATACATGCTAATGTGTTGTACGTGCGACCAAAATAAAATAAAAAAATAAATAGTTTTTCCACATAACTTCTCCACCGTCAATGCATGCAATCCTCCCTGCAGTCACTAGAGGACTGGTGTCCTCAGACAATAAAAGTCACCTTGTAATAATACCTATATGTACCAACTGCTTAAAGTAAATCACTGTCTATTTCAAGTCTCATTCTGTACACGGTGTGTTGAAACGGTGTGCAGTCTTGTTTTTTTTTATCTTTATTTTAAAATACCATCACGATCCACGCGGGCTGTCAGGGAGGGTGGGAGGATAAGTAACTTCTCGAATCCGTCTGGTCAGATCGACCTTCTACTGAAAACATTGGGTAAATAAGGAACCTAAAGTTGGTTAAAACAACCACCCGGAAAGTAGAATAAAATAATCTGCACCGAGGTAACCTCCCCTGCCGTCAGGTCGGCGTGTAACTGGATTTTCTTTGTTTGATCTCCAAGGACTGGCCCACTGCGGCGAGTCTATTGTGCACAACACGTATGCGCGTTGGTGTATATTTATCCATCAGTAAAAAAAAAACGCGCACCAACTTAGTATGACTGTAAGCTCATGTTGGGTGAAAGCCGTGAGAGAAAGCAGCGCTGGGTCGAACCGGAGCAAACCCGCTCATTGTGACACAGTGACTCCTTCTCTCGGTGGTTTTCCTGAGCGCCTGGCGGCCTGTTTCCTCATGTCAGAGGCAACATGGCGCGCGGAGTTGTGGTTTGGAGGCCGTGGAGACGCTGAATGCGCCCGAGCCATCATTTTGTGTTTTTGATCGGCGTTTCGTTACGCGCACAGTGACACATGTGGGGCCTTTAGGTGACAATCGGGTTCACACAACAAATAAACACACGGTGCAGACGCGCAACAAACTGGGCACATCTCTTCAAACGCAGGTCATTCATTCATTGGCGATTTGCTGTGAGAACACATTTGTTGTAATCCAACAACCACTAGGACACAACTTCACCTGGATGTGTGCGTGCGCTCGCGGAGGAGCGCGCGCATGTGTGAGTGTGTGTGTGTATGTGTGCGCGCGCGCGGAGGGTGAGTGTGTCACGGCCCTGTGCAGACGGGGGGTTGGGAGCGGAGCCGATTGGTCGCTGCTCACCAACACAGTCAGTCTGGGCTTGTTTTAACATTAACCGGGGGGCACTTCGACAGCAGGCAAAAAAAAAAAAAAATCATGTACTAAAATAAGCCGCTGTGGCTTCTAAAAAAAAAGGGGGGGACCGGCTTTGGCACCGCGAGTTTCGCCGCTGTGTTGTTGTTTGCAGCGTAATGGAGGTTTACGCGTTATTTTGTGTTTTTGAAGTGACAGTTTCCAGAGGGCCGCCGCCGCTGATGAGGCGGTGAAGTGCAGAGAATGAGAGCGGTGCCTCGGCCTGCTAGTGCTGCTGCGGCTGGGATTGTGCAGATCCGCTTTGACAAACCGAGAAAAGCACCACACCACCACACGTCCACTGTTGGCTTCACGGTGACCGACCAACAAATGGTGAGTTCTTGGCGTTTGTGCCGCGTGTTGCTGGTGTTTGTGAACTTAGCCACCGTTTTTTTTTATTTTCGCGTGTGTGTGTGTGTGTGTGCCTCTCTCGCTCTCTCTCTTTGGGTCAATAGCGGCTTCCTCTGTCGGTGTGTGGTTGTAGCTTGTTTGTGTGATGGCTGTGTGTCACTACCTCCACTCCTCCATTGACTGACTGTAGTAGGCAGCGATCGCCATGACCCACAGTCACCAGACAAAGCGGTTGTGCCATTTTTTGATTGAGTTTGTGAATGAATTGTGTGAACGGAGTGGGATGTGTTTTGTCTTGCGCCGACCGACCGGCCTCTCGTACGGAGGCCATGCAATGTCGTCTTATTCGTGTGTGTGTGTGTGTGTGTGTGTGTGTGCGCGCGCGTGTGTTAGTGTACGCTGCCCCTTGTTCCTTCAAAGGTTGCTGTCGGACAGGATGTGGTTGTTTCTGCATTATTTTTGATGTGACTGTCAGCGTGTCTCATTGTAATCTACATTTTTCAAACCACTATATGGCCCCAGAGATTCATCTTCATTGAGAAATCTGAATGGCCCATTTTCTTCCCTTGTCTAATCTGCCTCTTTCTCTTTTTTGATTTGACAGGATATGGCCATGACAACATGAATCAGTCGTACAGACAGCAGGCTGCTGGGGGCTCCGTGTTTGGTTCAGGCCAGCCAGAGCTGAGGCCCCGCAATGGCCTGGGGAGCACCTCCTATGGAAACCAATGTGGCGTTGTGAAGCGTGCGCCGGACCAACCTGTGCAACCGCCATCCTCCACTCTCAGGCAGCCGGTCTCCCGGGGTTACAGTCCCTTGAAGAGGCTGCAGGACCTCAACAACGGGGTCAACCGGCCCGACCCCGAGAGGGACCGCCATCCCAGGGACCGCCATCCGAGGGACCGCCATCCGAGGGACCACTTGCGCTGCGCAAGCCCAATCAGTGACAACGACAATGAGGCGGAGGATGACGACGATGATGAGTTTGAGGCGCCGTCGGTCCAGCTGCCTCCTTCTCCTGGCAATGAGGATATGGAGCCCTTTAAGGTGCTGCAGGACGTGAACAGGAACGGCTTCTCGCCGCGGAGTCCCGGCAGCCTGGAGGGCTGTTCTCCCATCCCCAATGGCTACCTGCATTTTGAGTCCACGCTGTTCGACAGCAGCGACATTAAGGAGGAGGACGTGGAGGAGCTCAGCAGCCGTGAGGACCTGACGCCTTTCCACCACTCCCGAAAGTTGAGTCGGGAGCGAATGGTTGCCGACAGTAAGGCCCCGTGTGACACGGGGGCGGAGAGGAGAACTTACAAACCCACGGTTTTTAACCTGATGTCCAAAACCATATCTGAACTCAACCCCACACTAAGCCCCAGCGCACTGCCAGAAATCACTATGAGAGATGGGTGGAGTTTGGGTGAGGAGTCAGACAGTGATGGTGAACTTGCCTCTCCTGTTGACCCTGGAGTCATTTCACCTGGGGGCACCAACTCTAATGTGAGTCTTTAACACCTGGTTTACTTATGTAATAACGTTTATTGGTGTTGTGTGTTTCCATGGAAAACATTTAGAAAGGAGTGCCTATCCACCAACTTGTACAGCCACAAGCTTTACCTGTTACTGCCACTTTTAGCGACGTATTACAGCCCATACAGGGAGGTAGCAAGCTGTTAGTAGGTAGATTTTAAAGTCTCTCTCTTTTTTTTTTTTTTTTTTTTTTTTTTTACTCTTCTGTTCAGTCCAACAGCCCAAAGAAAAGGCCTCTCCCAAGTGTAAAATACCTGGAGGGAGACTTGGTGTGGGCAAAGTTCAACAGAAGGCCCTGGTGGCCATGCCAAGTAACCCGCGATCCAGACAAGGGCACTTACACGAGGATGAAAGGTGAGCACTTGACGTGCACATGAGTTCATTTCCCCTTTCGTTCACCTTTACCTGGCAGCAATTCTCGTGTAGGTTTACAATTATGTGATTTTTCCTCTGTTCCAGTTCCCAGTCCCCGGCCTTGTCGGATGTATTTCCTGGAGACGGTTGGGGAGATTATGGAACGCGCGTGGGTCCCGGCGAGTGCCGTTCTTACTTTTGAAGGAGGCCATCAGTTTAACGACTTGCCTGTGCTGAGAAGGAGAGGGAAGCAGAAGGAGAAAGACTACAAGTATACGGTATGTATATGAATTAACCTATAACGTCTCATCTGAGCTGACGGTGAATATTCTTACCGAATGAGGATTCTGCCTTTGGCAGATACCCAAAAGTTTGATGACAGCATGGAAAGTCAGTGTGACGGAAGCGGAGGCTCTGCTCCCGGGTCGTCAAAGGAAGACCGAAAGTGTCCTTTCAGTTTCGTCTAATGGAGAGGGACGTGGGCCCAGCCCACTACTTACTGAAAAGCTACAGGAGGCCCCCTGTCCCTCTGTGGTTCCTGGACCAACCCCATCGCCAATGATGCCCCCCAGTGAAAAGGTGCATCATGTCGTACAAAACTCTGCCAGTCAGTCCAGTAAGGGCAAAGTATGCAAGAGGAAGAAGAAATGCCTGTCGGACATATTTGGGCATATCGTCGGGGGTACCAAGGAAACGTCTATTGTCACGAGCGCGACGGACGCGCTGCATACGACAAGTGCTGCACTGAAAGAAGAGCCAAAGGATTCACCTTACGCTGACCTGGATTCCGTTCCCATGCTGCATCGGCCTAAGCGCGCGACAGCGTCTCCGGCACGGAGCGTCAACCGGGCGGTCAGAAAACAACAGGGTCCAACCAAAGCTCAAACAAAGTTTACTGAGAAGCTTTCGAGCATGTTGGGAAATACTTTGACATCTGAAGACACAACATCAGAACCAAATCTGGGAATCGGCCACGAACCGCCGCGCAGTTCGGCCGAGAAGCACTCTATGATTCTTCCCGCCAGCAGCGGACTGATGACCAGGGCTCTGCAAGCCGAGGAGGCGAGCGATGTTAAAGACGCACTGGGTGCGAGCCAAAACTCTGCAGACGCCCACGAGGACGAGTGTCCTAATAAAGTAGCTACTACTGCGCCCATCAAAACTGAAGCGTCTCCCGACTGGGAATGCCCCGGCAACGCATCGGCCCTCACCGGTCACAGCTCGCCGAAAAGGCGCGCGAGGAAGCCCGATAAGAAGCTGATTCGTAACGGCTCCGTGATAAAGCCCAAGTGGGCGGACTCGAGCGCACCCCTCGAGGTCAAGACGGAAGATGTGGTCCTGGATTTATCCTCTGCCTCCTCCCCGTCTCTGTCTCCGATGGACGCCTTTCAGGATGTCAAGGAGCTAATGTTCAAATCTCTCGTGAAGGAGGACAGCGGTGACTCTGAGCTCGCTGCGTTTCGCCCCGATTCCAATTACCAATTCAGCACCTTCCTCATGCTGCTGAAAGACATGCACGACACCAGAGAAAAAGATGGCACGCCCCTCACCGTCCCGCCACCGGCTGTCCTGATCAAAGAGGAGCCCCTGATCGTCCCGGCCGCCGCGGGAGGTGACCCGCTGCGGAGTGCCTCCGATGGTTTCGCGCGGGGGATCAAAAAAGAGAACGGCTGCCCGAGAAAATCCAGAACGCCCCACAGCTCGGAGGCAAAGACCAAGAACAGGACTAAAGCCATCATGTCCGCAGACACGTTCCACTGTGAAGACTTTCCCGTTCGCTCCCAGACCGGGAGCTCGGACAAGCAGCGGAGAAAACAACGAGTGCCCGCCAAGTTGAAATCCAGCATACCCGGCTTGTCTTCGGACCTGGCCGACTTTGCCTACGGCCGGGAGTTTGTCAGCGGGCACGCCGACCTGGCCCACCACGGGTCTGGTCTTCCCGTCGCCACCGCACCCCCGGCCGGCTACCCCGAAAGGAACTCCGAATCCAAGGTGGCTCCCAAGAAGCGCTGGCAGCTGGCGGAGGAGGCGGCCGGGCGAAGGGGCGAGGTCACGGCCGAGCCGTCCGCCGAGGTGAACGGCTCTCACGCCGCAGGAGCATCCCCAGACCATCTGGATCCTCTGGGGCTCGAGAGGCAGGAGGACTTTGACATGCACTTCGCAGAGACGGACAGCACATCAGGTGAGACGCGCACACCGCTCCCATTAAGGCCATTAAACCCCATGTCTGCACAACCTAATCAAAGTGAGTGTGTGTGTGTGTGATGCAGGGCAATCGGAGAACAAACGTCTCCGGAAACCGACGAAGAGGCTCCTGGAGTCCACTGAGGGGTTTGAACAAATATTTGCCCCCAAAAAGAAATCAAAGAAACACACCTCCGAATCCCCCAGAACGGTGAGTTTGTGTTTACTCTGGTTAAAATAGCCCAGATTGTTTAATGTCTTCTCAGGGGGGTGTTGAGAAAATACACTTCACTTTGGATGAAATATATAGTTATTTATTTATTCCATTTACGGTTGTACATTCAGACTGAATCACACAGAATAGACATTCTAGATCTGGCACATCGGTCGAACCTCTTTTGGCCTTATCCATGAATAATAAGACTTACCAACCTGGTACTTTCAGAATTTGTATCAACACCCTTTATTTTTAAATCAAAACGCGTATTTGATATCATCTTACTTTGTTTGTTTGTTTGTTTGTTTGTTTGTGTGTGTGTGTGCACGGCAGACATCGGGGATGGCGGCGCTCCGCGACCCCAGTACGCCGCCAGGCATCTTTACCTCAGCTCCGTCTTCGGTCGAGCCCGGAGAAGATCCGGCAGAATGTGAACAGAGTCCATCTCGGGATGAGCTTTCATTGTCCCCTCCCACAACACAACCCGAGGCAGCAGAAGAAACTGATCTACCTCCTGAATCGGGTAAATAGGTTTTCACTAATATCATTTTAATTCCAGAATTTAGAATTTAAACACTTACTGTGCGAGGCAGACCGGTGTTGCTTTGCGGGCTTTCTTTTTTTTTTTTTTTTTTTTTTTTTTTTTCAATTTAAAAGTTTAGTCTTTTTTTTTTTTTTTTTACAATTTAACAGATAACTTATTATTGAATATGTTATTACTGTAGACACAGGGTCGTTAATCCAAGAGAGGAAGAGGCCGAGGAAGCTGTCGCACAAGGTTCTGGAATGCACCATAGAAGAAGTGTCTGTTGCTCCTACAAAAAAGGTTTGTTTGGGTCATTTGACACTGGGCTGTATTTGTGCGTACGTACTATTGTCACATTTTTGATATTCATGGTTTGTTTGTTTTTCCCCAGGAACAAAAGCAACAAAGTGGACTTACCTCAGAGGTGAAGGTGTCTGTCAAGAAAACTCAGGTTTAAAAAAGAAAATAAATAAATCTACCACTATCCTCGTATTGCATGAACAATAAATACTTACATTTGTTACACAGCATTTGATCATCCCTAACCTTCTCATATTGAACAGGATGAGTCTGTGAAGGTAGAGAAGCCTGCGGCCAACGCGCCCTCTGCCCCTGCTACTGTCTCCCAGCTCTTCGAGAGCACGGACGTCCCCGGCGCCCCCCCCAGCCCCCGAGGATCTAGGACACCCAAGCAGGAGACGGGGCCGGAGGCGGAGGCCTGCAGCACTCAGGAGAAACCAAACGTACACACTGGAACACTATCTGCCAAACCCGAGGTGTGAATTGTGGCGTTGCTCGGCTGCAAAAGCCAATAGTCATCCGTCGGAGGAGGGAATCTGTACACGTACCAACTCCACCCGGCACGGCCACTAACCGCTCTCCGTCTCTGCAGGTTCACTCTGCCGCTTTGAACGACAGCCTTGCGTCCCACGTGGACGTTAAAGGGAAAATAGGGCCCACATCCTTGAAGGAAAATGTTTGTCAGGTGAGGTGCACGAGTTTACATATTTGCTGTTTACCTCTGCTTCCCGGGGGCCTTGGTTTCTTAAACCTCCTTCATTTGTCAGGGCTAAATACTTGGCATCTCTCTTACCGCGTTTGTTTGGGTAGGTATGTGAGCGGACCGGAGACCTGCTGGTGTGCGACGGCCACTGCTACGGAGCCTTCCACCTGCCGTGTATCGGCCTGTCAGTGGCTCCCAGGGGGAAATTCCTCTGTCACGAATGCGACACAGGTGAGCGCGCCCCGGCGGTGTGAAGGCGCTGACCTGTCACGGATCATGCCGCGCCTGTTCCCACATTGCCCATTGCGTTCTTTCCAGGTGTCCACGCGTGCTTCGTGTGTAAGAAATCCGGCGACGGGGTGAAGCGCTGCATCATTCCACTGTGTGGGAAGTTCTACCACAGCGACTGCATATTGGCCTACTCCGCAACCCAGCCGCACAACAAGGGCTCCCGCTGCCCTCTGCACGTGTGTCTGTCCTGCCACATCACCAACCCCCTCAATGTCTGCAGCACGAAGGGTAAGCGCCGGTGCTGCCGCCGGGGCAAAAGCCCAATGACCTCCTGGCCTCCTGCCTGTCCTGATTTTGATGAGATGAACGCTGCGCCCCGCACCCCATTGGAGTACAGTTACTCTCATATTTCAGTGAAAATACTACGGCTTATACTGTAGCCATCACTATATTTTCTACACCTGCTGAGCCTTACTGTGCGCTAAGTTGCTCCCAAGACGTCGCCCTCATCAGCGCCATCCTGTGGTGTTGATTGCATGGTGCTTCTGCGTTATGTTTTTTTTTTTCGTTTTACCAAACTCTCAACTTGTATTTCAGCGGTAGGAGTTCACGAGCCAGTTTGCCTTTATAAATAAGGGGTTGATCGGTTTCCTCTGATCTCACTATTTTAGGATTTCGCCACCTAAGCTGCTGTAAGCGAAAGCGAAAGCCGTTTGGTGCGTGACCCAGCTCTCAGTGCAGCAAAACAAACAGTGTGCGTGTTATTTTAGATTCTGGCCATTTGAGCTGGCTCTCTGAAATGGTTGCACAGGCACAGTAAACTAAAAGTGATTCAAAGGTAAACTTGGCACATTTAAATGATTTACCGAGTGTGGTACGATCTCGGGTGTTATTGCCGTTAAAGGTCCCGTCGTGCATGGATTAAGTTGTTTGGGCTCCTCCGTGCTTTTCATTTCAGGTCGGCTGGCTCGGTGTGTGCGCTGCCCGGTGGCTTATCACGCCAATGACAACTGCATGGCAGCAGGCAGTCTGGTGCTGGCAAACAACAGCTTCCTCTGTCCAAACCACTTCATTCCTCGCAAAGGCTGTAAGAACCATGAACACATAAATGTCAGCTGGTGCTTCGTCTGCTCTGAAGGTGAGTGGTTTTGGTTCACGGTGGATTCTTTTTTTTTTTTTTTTACTTGAAAAAACACAAAAAAACTGTTGGTAACGTGTGCATCCTTACAAACGTTATTTATTGTAGTTTTGGAACACTTTGTCATCCCATAGATTTAGCACAATTTCTGTCTGCTAACAATATGTTTAATATCGTCCCAGTGTACCTGTACAGATTTTAACTTAAGAGGTCACAAACCATCTTATGTCAACAGAGGATAATTTATATATTTATGATCTTCATTTATAATATTAATGTATGCACTTTCTAAAATTGTTTCCCTGGGGCACTGGGCCTACCGAGTCGTAAATCAATTTGTGTTTGTGTCCCATCCTTGTGTCCTCCCGCGTGGCAAATGTATTTCTAAAATCTGCTTTTCATTCCATACGTATGCCTCAATCTTTTTTTTTTTGTGCAAATTTGCCTTCGAAACCCTACAGAAGGCCATAGTATCCTCAAGGATAGGTCTCAAATATGCTAATTGAGCTGAAAAAAAAGAACAATGTTATCATAGCCCCAATGAGTATGTTGTGTGTTTGCTGTGCCTTTGTAGGGGGCAGTCTGCTGTGCTGTGAATCCTGTCCTGCTGCTTTCCATAGAGAATGTTTGAATATAGAGATGCCCCAGGGCAGTTGGTTCTGCAATGACTGCAAATCTGGAAAGAAGCCTCGTATCAAGGATATACTTTGGGTCAAATGGGGACGTTACAGGTGAGGGCTTAGCGTTGCCTACCCTTACACACAGTAGCTTTAAGCAACAGCTAATGTGTTGTAATTTGTTCTCATCACACCTGGTTTCCTCCAACTCTTTAGGTGGTGGCCTGCGGAAGTCTGCCTGACCAAAGATGTCCCAAATAACATTCTGAGGATGAAACATGAGGTGGGAGAGTTTCCGGTGCAGTTCTTTGGCTCCAAAGATTTTGTGTGGACATACCAGGCCCGAGTCTTCCCTTACATGGAGGGTGACACGCAAAACATTGAGAAAATGGGGAAGGGTGCCGATGCAGTGTACAAAAATGGTATGTTTACCTTTTTCCATACGCGCATATGAAATTCTTCTTTCTTTGCACAAGTGTATGCTGTAATCATCTGATTGACGATCGTGTCTGCTTTTGTAGCTCTGGCTGATGCCGCTGAGAGGTTCAAAGAGATCAAGGCGGAAAAGGAAATGAGGCAGCTTCAGGAAGACAGGAAGAACGACAAGAAACCTCCTCCATATAGACACATCAGGGTACTGTGTATACACCAAATATTCACCCATGCTGATCTGGGCTTACCTGAGGCCGGTTCACTCGGATGCACTGTATTAATATTTCCTCATTCTCGCAGGTAAACCGGCCTATTGGGAAGGTGCAAATCATCACGGCCGACCTGTCTGAGATCCCACGATGCAACTGTAAGGCCTCTGACGAGAACCCCTGCGGCATCGACTCGGAGTGCATTAACCGCATGCTGATGTACGAGTGCCACCCTCAGGTGTGTGCTGCGGGGGAGCGATGTCTAAACCAGACCTTCACCAAGCGCCAGTACACAACTGTGGAGATTTTCAGGACTCTGTCCCGTGGCTGGGGTTTACGCGGTGTGGCAGACCTTAAGAAGGTAGGTTGGGGGGAGGGGGAAATGAGACACGGCCACTAACCAAATGGGTATTTAATAGTTTCATCATCTGTTCCATCGTCTTAAATCTCTGTTGCTTCTCAGGGAGCGTTTGTGAGTGAATACGTCGGAGAGGTGATAGATGAAGAAGAATGTCGAGCCAGGATCAGACACGCCCAGGAGAATGACATTTGTAACTTCTACATGCTTACACTGGACAAGGTGAATTTCAGCAAAATGATTGAAAGCACTGTCCTGCATGGCACATCTTAGCAACCCTCTAGATTCAGGTGGTTGGTGCAATGGTACTCATATGGATATTATTCTTTTTTTTAATTATTCCAGGACCGGATCATTGATGCGGGGCCCAAAGGGAACCAGGCTCGTTTTATGAACCATTGTTGCCAGCCAAACTGTGAGACCCAAAAGTGGACTGTGAATGGAGACACCAGGGTGGGGCTGTTTGCTCTACAGGACATCCCACAAGGTTTGAGTGATGGCCTCTAAAACACCTTGGGTGTTTTGTCTGGGAGGGATTTAGAATGCCTGTTGTGTAATTCATTCAAAATATACATGCCCGAGAGCAATGTAGAACTAATGCTGCAATTTCTTCAGGTGTGGAGCTGACTTTCAATTACAATCTGGAGTGTCTTGGAAATGGTAAAACGGCCTGTAAATGTGGAGCACCAAACTGCAGTGGTTTCCTAGGTGTCCGGCCAAAGGTAAAAGTCCAGAATTTATCATGTATAGTGGTTAAGTGGATCGCGATGACCATTGTTTCCAGAAACGTCAATTTAAAAGAGCTGCCCTGTAAACCGCCCGTTCTTTCAGAACCAGCCCCCACCAGAGAAACTGAAGGAAGGCAAAAGAAGGGTCGGCATGAAAAAGAAGACCAAGCAAGAAGTGACCAAGGAAAGGGAAGATGAGTGCTTCAGCTGTGGTGACGGGGGACAGATAGTGTCCTGTAAGAAGCCAGGCTGCCCGAAGGTCTACCACGCCGACTGTCTCAACCTGGCCAAGAGGCCTGCAGGCAAGTAGAGATAGAGATTTAGTAAGGATCACCCTTTAACCCAGTATAATATACCCTTCCAGTATATTTCTACCACCAAAAGGGCGTGTTGCAGTCTGAATAGTTTTTTAGACTTACTCAAATTTCTAATATCATCAGGTACTGAATATTTTTATAGTTCAAACTTTTTAAATCACAAACATCGTTGCAATTTTGGCTTTTAATCTGAGAAAAAAAAAACTTGAAATGCATTTTGACCAATTCATTTTTTATTGCACCATTGATATAAGGTACTTTTTTTTATTTTATTTAACCCTTGTTTGGTGTTCATGCTATGTATACATTCTGGAATGACAAATGCACTTTAATGACGCTTATCTTGTCTCCAGGGCGGTGGGAGTGTCCATGGCACCAGTGTGACATCTGTGGAAAAGAGGCAGCTTCCTTCTGCGAGATGTGTCCCAGCTCATACTGTAAGGAGCATCGTGAAGGCATGCTCTTCATTTCCAAGCTGGACGGCAAATTGTCCTGCAGTGAGCATGACCCCTGTGGCCCTGACCCACTGGAGCCGGGGGAGATTCGTGAATACGTGCCCAACACGACCTCTGTGAGGCCCGGGGCCATGGCTGGGCCTGTCACTCCCTCGCTGGGCCCAGACTCCAGAGAAAGCAGCTCCTCTTCCCCTGCTGGCCAGGCTGCGCTGGACAAGCACGAGCCTCCCCCTCGTCTCTACATCAACACAAAGACCGCTACCTCGAGTTTCGTCCCCTCCAACATGACATACCTCGCAGACAGGACTGAAGGGAAAGTGTTTTCCAGTCCTAGCTCCTCCAAGGATGAGAGAGAGGATGGGGAGGTGGAGGATGGCGAGGTGTGCGGGTTAGAGGTGGAGGAGGTGGAAGATGACGACGATGATGATGATGATGATGATGATGAAGCAGAGGAGGAAGACGATGAAATGGAGGAAATGGAGATAGTGGAAGATGAGGAGGAGGAGCCGCTGTATGGAAGTGACCTGCTGGGAGAAGACGAAGAGGAGGAGGAGGAGGAGGAGGAGGGGGAGGACGATAACGAAGGAGGGGATGTGTACGACACATGGGCCGATTATGTGGATGAAGATGCTGAGGATGGAGAAGTGGAGGGCGAGGACTTGGAGGAGTGGGGTAGAGTGGAGGACGATGTTAAATGACTCAGTCCATTCATTCCATTTTAACTACTCAACAAAAACTTTCAATAGACAAAAAAGGGACAAATAGAGTTCAATATTTTGGTACCTACTTGAACGCAACACTGCCTTCACTTTGGTACAATATTGCCTTCTCATCCACTGCTGGACTGAACGTGGTGTACTGGTGCTTAGGCTCAAGGACTGATTCAGTCCTTCTCTTTATACTTCTGTCTGTATGTTTATCTGTGTCTGGTGCTGTTCTGATCTTTTGTTCTTTCTCTCAATATTGTTTACATTTTTTGGACTTTTTTAAAATATGTTGAATATAAGAAAAAGGTAAAAAGGTTTCACTCGACCAAGCTGTCATCATTATTACAGTGATGATGTCATTACTGTCTTAACCTTGTCTTTCTATTTACAAGTGATAAGAAATAGTTCCTCTGGTTCATGTTACAGTTAGAAACAACATTACCTGTACGGTGCATCCGAGGAGTACAAAAATAAACCCACTGGAGTCATCAAGACTGAAATCGTTATTATCAAGTAAAACAAAAATATGAAAGATTCTCTGAAAATTGGTTTACTGTTTCTATGAACATGATCCTCATCCTTTTTTCTCTCTAAAGAGGTAGGTCAGAGTTTAGGATTGAACACAGAGAAAAATAAAGTGATGCCATTACTCTGCAAAACCTAAAATATGCATCACTAACATTGGTTTTACACCCATCACTGCTCTTTCATTACCTTAGAATACAATTAAAGTACTTATTCACTTGGTTTCCAGTATATTTTCTTCTCTTAACAGTCACACGTGACAGAAGAAATGTTTGTGGAGAGTCAAGTATACACTTAACAAGGTAAAGTGAGATTTAAAAATAGATAATTATTCGGTTTAAATGTAGGAAAATCTAATTAACCATATTAATAGAAGAATTCTCTATGTTAAACAATACTATGTTGAAACACACACACGCCACCCTATACCCTAAAATACTGTGGATTAACTGTATACAAAATGATCAGCAAAAGGGAAAAAAATCAAATTAATTTATTGTGAACAATTATATCAACAACTGTCCTGTGCCACACTAAGAAAGATAATAAACTAAAATAACAGCGGCTGGATGCTGTAAACAGATGGGTCCTGTAGGTGTCGCTGTGTATCACAGCCATAGCGTCCACACCACAGAAGTAGAGAAAGGAAGTGACGGCGCTGCAGATGTAAAATGGCGCCTGTGGTACGTTAGTCAAAACATAAGCGACGAGCATCAAAACAGCCAGATCCAGAGGAAAGATTCGCTTTTCCGGAGAAAAAAACTCAAGTGATATCTGTTGTTGACCATACTAAGGTAACCAACTGTTCAAACAGTTTACCTAACTTTATAAGAGTCACTTATTCCAGGTTTGAGTCGACAGTTAGGTTAGCTTAATGCTAATGTTTAGCTTCTTTATTATTACTGTGAGACCCATGCTGCCTATAAGGTCTTAGACCACATCCGTGATTTTACTGTATGTAGCTGGAACAATATGCTAACGCTGCTAAACGTACGCAAGGTGACATCACAGGTGGCATGACTCTCCCCTGGTCAGATAATGCTTTTGCTAACCTCCCCGTCGTAGTACAGTTCGGTGTTGGCCATTAAATAAGGTGTATTTGTGGTGGCAGGTTCAGTCATGACGGAGCAGCCCAGTGCCAGCGCGGAGGGCATCGTGGGCCTGGATGAGCCCAAGAAGATGACCAGGGAGGACTGGAGGAAGAAGAAGGAGCTGGAGGAGCAGAGGAAACTGGGAAACGCTCCAGCTGAGGTGGACGAGGAGGGAAAGTAAGATTATGTCCGGACAGAAAGTTGGTCCCAATACGTGTCTGAGAATATGCCTCGGGTTACTAGTCAACATGCTTTACAAGAGGAGATTTCAAAGTTTGAATCGGCAGCTTAGATGCGACAGCGATGAAGGTGAAACCCGTTCACGTCACCCAACAACTGCTGAGTGTCATGAAACCAATCAAGCATGTACAGACTTCAATTGCTGCTGACTACTCGCATCATTTTCTTATGCTTGAAACTAGGCTTAAGTTGAGCTCTCTGTGATGACCTTAAGTTACTGTGTGTCAAATGTATTTATGTTGTGCCTAATAAATGATATACAATATTTCCAATGAAGTTACAGATGATGAATAGGGACCACTGCTTTCTTTCTCCAGGGACATAAACCCGCACATCCCACAGTATATTTCTTCGGTGCCATGGTACATCGACCCTTCTAAAAGGCCCACGCTAAAGCATCAGAGGCCACAGGATGAGATCGAGGCTCAGTACTCAAACATTGGAGAGTGGTATAAGAGAGGAGTGAAAGAGGTAAGCATGAGTAATTGAGTTGCTTTCATGCAGGTGTGACAAATTAAGTGTTTAGTTCATAGCTCTATCTTGTGTCTCCTCACAGGGTTCCTTGACCACTAAATTTCGAAAGGGAGCTTGTGAAAACTGTGGTGCCTTGACACATAAAAAGAAGGACTGCTTGGAGGTAAAATGAACCAACCACTCTTCAATCATCCACTGGAAGATTTCCTTTCACAATATTCAATACACAATATAGAATGCTATAGCCCTTGACTTAAATGATGACCACTAATATTCAATTCTGTCCTCTCAGCGGCCCAGAAAAGTTGGGGCGAAATTCACAGGCACAGGCATAGCGCCAGATGAACACTCTCAAGTTATGCTTGACTTGGACTACGATGGCAAGCGGGATCGGTGGAATGGGTATGACCCTGAAGAACATCAGCGCATCGTGGAGGAGTACGCCAAAGTTGACCTGGTGAGTTGTAAATTCATTGGGCTTAAATTCTGAAGGAGGTTTTTGGTATAATTTGATATTTTATATAATTTGTTGAGAAGGCCATACATCTGAACGACCATAAAATCCTTTGTTTTTGCAAAGCCAATCCTAACTCGGAATCACAACTGTATTCTCATTTGCTAGTACTGGACATTAGTCTGATTTGGTGGCACTATCGTGATCAAACCTGTCATGGTAATTTGTTGTTTAGTCTAACGTTGTATTTATCTCCATCTCTCAGGCCAAAAGGACCCTGAAGGCACAGAAACTTCAGGATGAGTTGGCCTCTGGAAAACTGGACCAAAATGTAACTGTTCACCTCAATCATGCCATGGTTGTATTTGTAATTGACTGAGAGAAAATGCACTTGCTTATCTGCAAAACTAACATATAATTCATTGAAGTGAACTTTCTCTGTAGGAATGGGAACATGACAGCGAGGATGAGGATGAAGATAAATATGCAGATGACATTGACATGCCTGGTCAGAACTTTGACTCCAAGAGACGAATCACTGTCAGGAATCTGCGTATCCGAGAAGACACGGCTAAAGTAAGACACGCATGACTGTACAACCCTATTGTCTGTGTTGAACTATTATTTTAATCCTAGGCTTTTCTAACTGCGATGATTTAAAAAAAATTATAAAAATAAAATAAAAAACATTTCTAGTATTGAAAATGTTTCTTAGTGGAGATATTTGGTTTTCCACTGTTGGAACCTTAAGGTAATGCTATTTCAGTCAATAGCCTTAACCCATGTCTGTTTCTCACAGTACCTGAGGAATCTGGATCCAAACTCTGCCTACTATGATCCAAAGACTCGAGCTATGAGAGAAAACCCCTACTCCAACACTGGCATGAACCCTGATGAGTAGGTTAATGTTTTCTGAAACCTCAATTCTCATTGGTTGACATGATAAAACAATTTTGAACTGTTTTTCTGACAGAGTGGGGTACGCTGGAGATAACTTTGCCCGTTATAGCGGTGCCACAATTACCATGGCTACAACACAATGTAAGTAATCAAAGCTATTCACCGGATTTATCCAAATCTGATCAACTCTTAACTGTCACACACCGGATAAGACCATGAAATAACCTTCACTCACAAACAAAGGCATGCAGCATTTGATGTTGCTGGTAACAACTGTCAATGTGTCATCTTGTAATAGTGTTTGCCTGGGAGGCCTACGAAAGAGGCTCAGAGGTGCATCTGCAGGCCGACCCCACCAAGCTGGAGCTGCTCCACAAATCCTTCAAGGTCAAGAAGGAGGACTTTAAAGAACAACAGCGGGAGAGCATCCTGGACAAGGTGCATGTTCATTGTGGTCTGAGTCTTTGAGCGAACGTCTTTGGGTGTTGGACTGCTCTTTTGAAATAGCAAACAAAGATGCATTTCTTTGAGTGCAACGTAGAGTAGAGGGACCTTTAAGTATTCATACTGGCTGATAACTGACAATGTTTGTTCTTTTGTGTGTGACCATCAGTATGGAGGTCAGGAGCACTTGAATGCTCCACCACGGGAGCTGCTCTTGGCCCAGACTGAGGACTATGTGGAGTACTCTCGTCACGGTGCTGTACTTAAGGGACTTGACAAGGCTGTTGCCCGCTCCAAGTATGAGGAAGATGTGCTCATCAACAACCACACGGTGAGAATGGAAGAGAAGACTTATGACTTTTGTTTGGCCCCTTTTTACTGTATGTTCTGAAGAAACGTGTTGTTCTGTTTTTAGTGTATCTGGGGATCATACTGGAAGGACGGCTGCTGGGGATTCAAGTGTTGTTATTCCATGGTCAAGCAGAGTTACTGCACAGGAGACGCTGGAATTAAAATTGTAAGGCCTTTTGCAAATAGTACTCAAAGTGTCTGTTCCATACACACAGAGCAGCCATATCATTATATTCTCGTTAAGTCAGTTTTGCGGCTTACATGTTGACTATCACATTTTTTTTTTTTTTTTTTGATCTCACAGAACAGCTCAGAGTGTGTACCGTTTGAAGAGGGACTTATTGAGCCACAGGAGGAAGAGCCGCCCCAGACTCTGCTGGAGGTAAGTGATGCAGAAGAGCCTTTCATTAGCTCATGTTACTGATAACGAGCAGTGCTTAACGTAGATCTCACTTCACGTTCATAAGATCAATGCTTTATCACTCATCAGATGCACCGTGATAAGATGATGAAAGAGAAGAAGAAGAAAAAGAAGAGCAGAAAGAACAAGAAGCGCGAGTCTGACAAAAGTGATTCGGAGGATGAAGAGAAGAAGAAGGAGAAGTTGAAGAAGGTAGTAACCTTGACTTGATCTTTCACTTTCTCTGTTTTGGGGTCATTTCTGGGACTGACACAAACCTTCTGTCTTTCTCTCAGGCCCTTGATGCGGAGGACAAGCGTGTGAAAAACGTAGATGCAATAATGCAGTTGGATGAGAGGAAGAGGCCATACAGCAGCCTTCACGAGGTGAAGGCGCCCACAGAGGAAGAGATGGAGGCCTTCCGCATGAAGCGCTCTCGGGAAGATGATCCCATGGCACCCTTCCTGGGACAGTAACCTCTTCCTATCCCTGCTGACTCCCCCAAACTCTCCTCACGAACTGTACCAGAGCAGTTGCTCGGTGAAAAAAATGTCTCCGACTCCTAAGGCGTAACTTTCATCATATAAAGTTGGAGCTAGAGGCTGCAGCCTGGATGATGCAGAAACTGTGGAAAGTGTTTCCATTTTTGTTCACGGCGCCTCTGGTTGATCATACCAAGGGACATTAATGATTTTTGTTTTTGCTTCTACGTTATCATTTCCACAAGAAAAAGAAATGTAATATGTTAGAAGTACGTTTCGGTCAAATTCTGAAGTGTAGCCACCTTCAGCCTTAATAATTATTAAGGAACTACTCTTACTGGGATTAAAGCATTTTATAAACAAAACATATTTGTCTGAACATATTATTTCCCAAAGAAAATGTTTTTCTAATGTTAACTACTGCAAATGTGTCAGTGTTGGCCATAAGGCTATTTCTTTTTAAGGTTTCTAACATGTTTTCTACCGTCACAGATTTGGTTGTTTTCACACTTTTCTCTGCATCACTGTCAAAAACATGTCTGTTAATATTCGTAGTACAGTTTAAACATCGCTGCTGACTGCTGTGCTGTGCGGATAATTTTTCAATTGCAACTTGAGACCAGCAATGGGAATGTTATTATTTAGCATTCTGTAGCTGGATCTGCATTGTGCTATGGAACAAAAACTGAAGCTCTGTTCTATACTTTTAATTGTGCCTGTTATCTAACATCCTGTCTTCCCCCTGGTAGGAGTTTGAGCAATGATGTGTCATTCAGCTGTGCAACACTTTTGCGCTGACTTGAATACAATGACATCATGGTGAAAGTATGTTTTGGCAGTGTACTTGCTAAAACAGGGCGGATGTTGTGGACCCCATGATTCGCCGGGCTACTCATCTCTCTGCAGCGCTTCTCTTGGAGAAAGTTGTCTTACTTTAGTCTTGGAAAATCCTGTAGGAATGTTTTTGTTCGCAAAAGCAGAAGAGGGCCTTGGATAGTGCCGAAAAATGCCCACTGCTCCTAATTTATCATCTGGTAAGCTTTTTTTTTTTTTTTTTTTTACTTGCGTAACATTCCCTCTGCTAAAACGTGCTGTAGGCTACTCTGCCTTTGTCTAACCCATGCATAGCTATCATATCGCCTTTCACTGAAAGCCTGCAGTTATTGCGTATTTTTTATATTTGCAGTTAACTTATTGTTGTACGACGGATAACGGCTGTAGATTGCCTGCATGTACAGTGCAGTTTTTTTGGCTAACACAAATATGCACCATCAGATTGTAACTGGCACACGAAACCCAAGTCTAATGTATTCTTTTAAACGGCTAGCATGTTCCTCTCCACAGTGACCAACATGCTCCAGATGGGTGTGTTGTTCTGTTTGCTGTCAGTTGTCGTCCCCCAGTCCAGAAATTCCTTGTCCAAGAGAGGACACAACATCACCATTCACTCCTCCCAGCTGGTCTGTAGTTTGCCAGGTCCAGCTGGGCCAGCAGGGAACCCAGGGGTCCTGGGATCACCGGGGACCATGGGACCCACGGGCCCCCCGGGGAAAGATGGCCCGGATGGCCAGGACGGGGAGAAGGGAGAAAACGGAAAAAGAGGTCATTCCTTGCTCGGGTCTCATGCAATCTGTTGTTATGGTGCTCTTGATGTCAAACACAACGTGTTCTGTTTCTGCCCTCTGCTAACCACATTTTTATTTTAAAGCCAGCACCACTTTAACGTTAGGATTCCACATTTCCTATCAGGGCACTCAGAGGTGCAATGTCTTATTAGGCAGCGGATTTTTGTAATTGCAAGATCTCGCTTTAAATCTAAAGCCAGCAAGTGTGATTCAACCTTGTTCGACTGTAACATATGAATTGTCATTTCTGTTGTCAGGTGACCCAGGAAGGACAGGAAATGATGGCAAGCCTGGGGTAAAAGGCCGTGAAGGCGTCATTGGCAAGGCTGGACCCCGGGGTCTAAAGGGTCTGCGTGGAACACCAGGGGTGGCTGGGAAACGGGGACCAAAGGGAGAGCTGGGTGACGTGGGCCAGGAAGGGGCTCCCGGGGGATGCAATTGTGGAAGTGCAGCCCGCTCAGCCTTCTCTGTGGCGATGACAAAGAGCTACCCTAAAGAGCGACTGCCCATCCGCTTCGGCCGGATCCTGCTGAATGAGGGGAATCATTACAATGCCAGCAGTGGGAAGTTTGTCTGTGCCGTCCCTGGAGTCTATTATTTCACCTATGACATCACTCTCGCAAGTAAGCACCTGGCCATCGGGCTGGTGCACAATGGACAGTACAAGATCAAAACTTTTGATGCAAACACAGGAAATCATGATGTGGCATCTGGGTCTACGGTTCTCCACTTGCAGAATGGGGACCAGGTCTGGCTTCAGATATTTTATTCTGAACAGAATGGTCTCTTCTTTGATCCTTTCTGGACAGACAGTACCTTCACTGGCTTCCTTATTTACGCTGACCAGGAGATTCTCAACGAGGCTGATAGGAAAGCAAATTCTAAGGATGACAATTAATTCTGGAAATCTTGACAAATCTTAGTTTTGATCTTATAACTGATTGTGTTTCATTTTCATGTTGTTCATGAAGGCGGGTTGTTGAATACATTCTAACGCTAGGGGGCACCCAATGAAGGAATAACGTGGGAAACAAGTTACAAAGGTGAGCGTACAATTCACATTCAACCTCTTTACAAAAAAGTGTAACAATATAAAGATATTAAATGACAAATATAAATTCACAGGTCTTCAACCTGATTGTCTGGATTACCAACGAGTGTGCTTAATTTCAAACCATTAAGAGGTCTGAATAGCCATATACTGTAGCTGTGTCTCTCGGCTTTAACCAATTTTGTGATTACAAAATGATTCTCAAACGTAGTCTTTTAAACTAATGAAATACACTTCTAAATTAGCTAGATGAGCCAGATCAAATACTTAATATTTCTGTCTATTTATGAATTGTACGGAATAAAACATGAGAAAATAACAAGTATTTTAATATTCGTATTTTTGTATATAAGTTTTTATTTCACTCATTGTTGTTACCTTCCTATTTGCATTTTTTGATTGTATGTCTTTGTTGACAATTATTTTATAGCCCGTTCGGAACAATATGTGGGTCATTAAAGGAAAGGGCATTTAATATTTTTTAATAAAAATCGATCTGTTTTAACAGTAGCCATAAAACATTTAGGAGTGTTTGATTGTAACGACTTGGCCTAAGTATGGGTAATTCTGTAGTCCCCTCGCTGACCTCTGAAGGACTACAACTCCCAGGCTGGTGGAGGAGGCGTGTCCTTGACGTCGGGCGCACGAGCCTCACACCGCAGCAGCAGCAGCAGCAGCTGGTGCAGCCGAGGAGGCGACTTTGTTAGCGCGGAGCCGCCGGAGCTCAGTCTGCCGGGAAAAGTATCAACATTTCGGGAGTAAAACGGCTCTTACACCGCGCCGGGCCCGGGGTTTGGAGGTGGCTGACATTTTGTGAAGTCGCCAGCGCGTTGGAAGTTTCTTTTTCCGTCGGAAAAAGGAAGAGGTCTTTCTCAAAGTTGAAGCCGAAGAGGAGTTCTCTCATTCAGGATGTCGGACTGAGACAAAGGGGTCTGGGGGGCATTCCCGTCGGAGCGGTGAGTGGCACGTTTCATAGCCGGGGAAAGTTAGCCGGGCTTTGCTGTGCTTGTAAGGAGGGATGAGTGGTGTGTCCGTGCAGTTGTCTGTTTTTTTCCACAGTCCGTCGCATTGTGTTGTTTAAGCGAGGCCAATGTTGGTGAGCTCCGGGGGACAGTTAACTTGTGTAGCCTCGCTGTGTGTCCGCTGTCTCGTGGTGCAGACGCGTTTTGAATGAGGAGCAAAGTGTTGGATTTGTTCGATTTGTGTGTCGGCCGCGAACAACCACGTTCAAAGTGTGTACCAGTGAACGGCACCATTGATCCATCTGACCCATAGCAGGCATTGAACTGAGCCATTTAAATGCCCAAGTAGAGAAAATGGCCTATGCAGCCAAACGAGATCTCTGTGTTGGGATTAGCAAGATGGTCTAACAACTTCCAAATAGATCAAATTTAACATCATGTACCACCTAACTTACAGAATAATCAAACGTATCTATAGGATGAAATCCCCGCTCCCCCCCACAAAAAAAACTAAAAAACAACGGAATGAGAGAATTTAACTTTAATTGACTTTGATCGCTTTGATACTTTCTCAGGGAACATCCTTGTTAAAAACGTACTTGTTATTATTATTCTCTTCCGCCTTGGTCCATTCTGCCAGCCTGTTGAAAGTGTTTGAATCCTGTCCCAGCAGGCAAAACTTGATTCTTGAACTCCCCCCTGGATGGGAAAGATGGAGAGGGAGCTGCAATGGTGGAAAGGACAGCTAGCCGCAGATATCCATCAGTCCCTCCGCATCAAGGTGAGTCTGTTCATGCTTTTTACTTTGATGGCAGAGTGTTGACAGTAAATACTGTTCTCACTGTATGTTAAACAAAAACTCAGAAAAAAGAAAACACCCTTTAATTATTTACAGTATGTCTAGCCTTCCCATCACACAGCATTGACCTGAAAATGACCTGTGTTCTGTATATTGTGTTACTGTATACCTAAAACAAATCATTTAACCTGTCACATTTCTGAATCAGTGTTGATGTTTTAGAAAAGAAATGTCAGCAAAAAGGTGTTGTTTCTAGTTCCCCCTTTCTTTTATTAAAGTGCTATTTATGGGTTTTGAACATCTGTACAACTCCAATGGGCCCAGCGATTAATCAACGAAATAATTGGTTGATAATCAAAGTGATCTATAATAGAAACCACACTCTTAATCTGTTAATCTAAATCTTGAATAACATTTTCACCTTTCTCTCATTTTAATGATTAGACAAGATGGAAGTGAATAAGTGGCTTCAATCGACTAAGCCGCAGGCTTCATTCTGATATTCCGCACATACCACATGTTTTTATTTTCAAAGTTGGAAAGGACAAATAATTACACGGGCCTGTTGTCTATTTAAACATGATCTAAATTAGATTACAAGCAGGAGTTAAAGCTAATTAATTGAGAATGTCTTAATTAACTTTGAAGCATGATCATATTTCTTCCCACGTGTCCCTTCTAATGGAGACATCTGTCACTTGATTGGCATCTTCTAGCTGAGGCTCTCCTGCCAGCTTCACACACACAGGGATAAATACAACCCTACATTTTTTGTTAGACATCGGGTGCCTGCATGTGTGAGAGAATGGGGTCTGTGGTGAATTGGATGTTTGTGAGTTTCACTGTGAGTCATTCTCGTACACACAGTTCGATTCTGTTTGCTCACACTGGACAGTGACTGACTCAGAGAGCTGTCAGGCAGACGCTGTACACAGAGCTGCAAACCAAACACACCCACTCTTTTCTTGTATACCATAATGAAAGAGAGATACTGTGAGTCTAATGTTATGTTTTGATCTCCTTATATCAGCAGTTGGTTAAATCTTAAGCAACAGGCTCCCTGAAGTGTGTGTGTATATAGGTGTGTAATGTAATGTAATATTCTCAATATTGTGCAAAGTTAGAAAAAAGAAAAATCTGATGTAGGTTAGGTTTGATGACTTTATTATTGGTAACAGTAGAAGACAACATTCTTTATATTTGTCTCACACCTGTCTTTAAAACCATCTGCCTTTCGAGTTTTTCCCTCAGTTTCTAGATGGATATCTTTAGGATTCTGAAAGATTTTTTGGCATGTTTCCATTCTTTCTTTTAATCATACTTCAAAGGTTTGGTAGCTTGATTATTCTTCTGCTACAGGCACTCTTTTTAAACAGTCGTCTGTATGGTGACAGCAGACTTTGTTTTTCCAATGGAGTCTGAAATGTATGGATTTAAGGGCTTATGAATTGGCATGGTGATGGATGTTATGCTATGACTCCATGTGGACGCATGGTATAGTTAAATAATCATTATATGATTGATTAGGATTAGGACAAATTAAGATAACCATCAGGACAATTCGACAAGGTGTTAAGACGGTTGGGAGTGCTTTACATAACATGCATGTAGGAAACACGAAACAATACAAGAAATAAAATAGATCTTCATTATTATGAATGATGTACTTCATGGTTGTTCATCTGTCAGCTCAGGTTTTGTGAAATTGTGGAAAAGGCCAAATCCGTGTCACTGTTCAGATTTCCTGCTTGGCGCCCGCTCCCCCACAGTCTCATGCAGCCTTAATGACGTTTGCTGCGGTGATAATGCCCTGATGTGGGAGATAGTGGTTGTGTGTAGCATGTGGCAAATTATCAGACATGCAAATCAGGCCGAGGCAGCTGTGGAATCCTTAATTACGGTGCGGGTCCCCCACAAAGGCACCTCTCCACCCACCCACCCACCCCCTGGAGCCCCTTCAGACTCCAGCAGCCCCCTCCTCCTGCTGCCCTCATACCCCCAGACAGACAGATGGACCAGAGGCAGAATCTAAAGCAATGGGAGGAGAGGAGAGTTTGGGGAGGATTGGGTGGTATGGCTGGTTGTGGTCCCTGGGGGTGGAGTGGCTACATGTGGATTTGTGCGGGGGGGGGATGTGTTACTGTTTATTTTTGGATTCAATTGAGGTGTCAGTCTGAGCATCCTTGTTGTCTTAGTTGCGTTCAAAATAAACAGTTGACAGTTTGCGCAAACCTCATGGTGTTTGTGGTTCTGCCATCAATTTTGTGCTACAGTATTGACTGCAGAATGTATTTCTGTGAGGTCCCTCAGAAAGAAAACAATTTGAGCCAGCTTAAAGACGGGAATGTTCCTCAACAACAGCCCTAACATGCTGTGTATGTTTTCTGTATTTATCCTGTAATATAAGGACCCCTCGCTGTTTGATCCTAAGGAGATTAATCCCCAAGCCTCGATCTCTCGTGAAATATAAATCGAAAGCCGTTGTTTTTTGTTCAGATTCACAAATAACATCGTTTCATGAATCATCTTTTGAAAGCAAAACATTTTCTGGCATTAACAGCTTAGAGACTTATTCGAACATCCATTGTTTCTTTCCTCGCAGCACATTTTGAAACTTGAGCCATGTGCTCTCCTGTTTTCTGTAGCTGATTGGGGTGAGGCTGATTCAATGCTAATGCCCCACAGTATCTTCCTTCCACTTTGAAACACATGCAGCTAATTGAACATGAATAGGAGATGTGCTAGGGGTGAAACCTAATCCTATCTGCTGCTCAACCTCCATGCCCCCCCCCCCCCCCCCCCCCCCCCCCCCCCCACCCCCCCCCCCCCCCCCCCCCCCGCCCCCCCCCCCCAACCACACGCAAACACCACCACCTCCCTCAGCCCACCGAGGCCCCTGCAATGACCCAGATTAGCTCCGGTTCTATGCAGTGAGGGTTAATTAAATGAAACGAAACCACATTTTCTGTGGTAAAGTGAGTTTTATTCTTGATTCGAGTATTTCAGAGCCAGGTCAGCTCTCCTGACAGAAGTTAAACCCAGTCAGCAGGAGAGACGCATGCCTCACTATTATTATGCATATTCTTTACAGCCCTTGTGTTTCTTCAAAACTGCTTCCTGCCCACCCACCTCCTCTTACCCGCTTATGTGCACCCCCTCCTCTCCCCCTTCCTTTTCTCCAGGAGTTGAAGCTACCAGTCTACCGGGCCCACTCGCCGCAGATTGGCATGCGGCGGTACTTTGCAGACTTGCTGGCCATCCTCAGTAACCGCTATCAGCTATGTCCTACAGCGCGTCACCTGGCCGTCTACCTGCTGGACTTGTTCATGGACCACTACGATGTGGCCGTCAAGCAGCTCTACGTGATTGCCCTCTCCTGTCTTCTCCTAGCCAGTAAGTCAAGACAAACGTTGCAACTTCTTTCTTAAATGTTTGTTTGATGTAAAAGTAGATTTTTGATGAACTCGATGCCTGTTATTAACCTCAGACATGTGTTAGAATGTGTTTTTATTGAAGACTGCATTTTTTTTAATGCAGCACATCTTTGTGTTTTCAAATTGAAGTACATTTTTAATTAACATGTCAGTAAATGAGCAAGGCCGGCATTAATGTAAGGCATAGAAAATGTGCTATGACTGTGTGTACTCTGAAACAAACATGCATAGAACAAGGTTGATTTGAGTCTGAAGAGACCATGGTGTTTTTTTTTAATCTTTCAACTGAGCTGATCTCATACCTCAGGACAGTCGGTTCACTGTGGTGTAGATTTAAAAAAAAAAGCACCATGATGCCATTGTGGTTGGATGACTGCACCATTGTTTTAGAAGAAAGGGTTGGGGAGTGTGCTCGTCTGCAGGACTTATCTGTTTATTTGATCCTCGCTGTAATAACATTTCTGTGGCGGTTACTTTAATCCTATGCTTTGCATTTGAGATGAACTACATCCAATGCACATCTGCCACGGTCGGCCCATGTTCTCTCATCATAAATGTCTCTTTTGTTTTTATTGAAAACATGTTACGTTTCAAAGGACGGTCCGCATATCCCCATACACCCCTTAATTTCCAATAAGATGAATTCCTAGCTCCACTTCTTATGGAGTCAAAGCTCGGTGTAGATTTTTCGCCTGTGCCATAGACCTCCCGCATTGTCCTAAAAGTATGACCAAAAAAAACCCTCAGTGTGCCACACCATTACCCAGAATGACATGCTCTTTAATTACTGTCATCTCGGTCATTGTAGCTCATTTGCTTAAATCCTCAAGGGCCAGCTGCCGTGGATTTACTGAGCCGTTGTACATTTTGGAACCACTTTTAATATTAACACTTTCAACAGCCACAGACAGGTCGGGTAAGCTAGAAATAACTGAGAGTTAGATTAAGGAGTTGTTCAGTTTTGTCTTTTTTATGGGGTCTTTGGTGAAAATACAGAAAATGAAATGCAGAAAAAAAAACAGCAGCTACATCTTTTAAATTGCTACCCCTTTCTAAAAGCATATTCCAGATATTTATATAGATAAATGACAGTGAAACGATTTGAGATTATTTGTGATCACCAGCTGTAATTGGTTGCGGCTTGTTGCTGAAAAAGGTTTTGTACGTTTGTGTAAAGAGAGGTGTGTTAATCATGGTCTTGCTGATGTATGATGCAGGATGTGTGGTATTATTTGTGTCGCTGTGTCTGTCTGGTGATAAACCGACAGAGGTTTTCTGTGCATTAATGTGGCCCTGGGCATTATGGGTAATTAGACTAATGATATCGTCAAAGCAGGAGTCTGGAACAGGGGGAGGGCTCGGCGTATGTGTGCGCGAGTATGTGTAGTCACACACAGGCCATCTTTGCAATCAGGGTCGTCTCTGCGGTGTGATAAATTTGAATATGAGACATGAAAGGTTTTTTTTTTTTATATAAGAAGCAATTTCATGAGAATCTGCGAATAGCTTTGAGATTTGGCTGATGGGGTGATATCAATAGCTTTGAGATTTGGCTGATGGGGTGATATCAATATTATCAACCTAACCTGGACGGAGGTTCTTCTACTCTCCTTTATTAATCAAGTTTGTTATTACATCTTTTTATTGTGGCGTTCTATTAGTTGGCCTCGCTCCACTTTGCTCTCCTGCCTGTGACTCCTCCAGGACTCAGGGGAGTCTCTGCGATGATTGATGAAGGCTTGAAAGGGTGTTTGATTCAAAGTTGTCTCGGGTTTTTATCTGTCCTGAGGTGGTTAGGAATCTGGCCTAGTTATTGAACTGCCTCCCCAGGTCCCTCTGCCTGCCTTTGACGGTCACATACATTGGCTTTCTTCAAATATCTCTGGTTTCTGTACTTGGTTAATTAATCGCTACCTCTTTTGTGCCTCTCAGCAGTCACCGCTTAATCCTGTTACTTCATTGTGTGTGCGTTTTTGTGGATGCTTTGGTTTGTTCATGGATGAGCTCTTCATTTGCAGGAGTGAGATTTTGGTCAGCCTTTCGAACCCAAGGGGACTG
This sequence comes from Colistium nudipinnis, assembly GCA_016785305.1. NCBI lineage: Eukaryota > Metazoa > Chordata > Actinopteri > Pleuronectiformes > Rhombosoleidae > Colistium > Colistium nudipinnis. The sequence continues at coordinate 797,735 of JAFBJU010000814.1, forward strand.
TGCGTTATTGACTGTCGGGCACTTATTTAGAGACCCCACTTCATTTCTTTCCGGAGAATCCAATTGCTGAAGGAAACCAGAAAGTCCTGGAGAATTTAATCTCAACTGCAGTGAAGATGTTGTTCGTGTATTCACGGCTTATCTCCAGTTGACTTAAGTTTCCATTGTGTAACATACCATGAAGTCCTGCAGTGCTCACATCACTCTTCCTGACAGATCTTGCTCCCCGCTTGTCAGACCTCTGCATATTGCAGCTATTTGTTATGGTAAATGTCATTGTGGATGTGTGTGTGATGCCAATCAGCACAAGAATCCCATGGATTTCTTTTGGTGTTTTGTGTTTGTCTGAAGCTTCAAGTAGATGCTCTTGTGACCTAAGTTGTGTGATGTCTCAACAGTGACATATTGTTTATCCTGGATTTCATCGGTTTTCTTTAGTGAACCAGATTCAGTGGAGTATCTCTAAAAAAATTCAATAAAAGAGCATCCTATGAAATGCGGGAGAAGCTCAGCCACTACTCGGTACACTTACATAGGCCTCAGAGCTCGGGGATGAGGGGGGGGGGGGGACTGTGTGCTGAGGGGCACCTGCCATATGCTCTCCGAGTCAGGCCTCAAACAAAAGCCTGTCAATGCAAGCAGGACAGGCAGCCAGACGCTTCCCAGAGAGGGGGAGGGGAGCAGAAACCGAGGGGTGGAGGTTGCGTGTGTTTGTGTGTTCATGGTAAGAGACTTGCTGCAAGCTAACAAAGCTAAACGTGGAGATGGTTGCTGTGGCAACCTTGAGATAACCCTATGGATTTTTTTCTTGTTCTTCTTCTGATCACCATAATTAACATCCACATTCAAGTCGAATCGTTTTGCTATTTTTGCTGAACAGCTCCAGGGCCCCTTGAACTGACTGGGTTCTGGCCTTTTTGCTTTGCGCGGCTGGCTGTGTTTCCTCGTGGTTCGCTCACCTTGTCAGGGACAGGCGCAGGGAGCCAGTCCTGGGACAGGGCGGCCAGTAAAAGCAGCTCCACATCCCTGGGGGGTTGGGAAATGAGTGGAGTGCTACTTCAAAGGCAGGTTGGCTGCTGATGTTAAACAGGGCAGAAAGGGAGGGAGATGAGGTGGCCTGCAAAATGGGACATATTAGAACTGAACCACTCAGCAGGGTGCCCTGAAATGTAGATGAATACGGAACCACTTCCACCTCTACCCCCTCTCAAAGGTTTGACAGTAATTCTGATGGAATTGTTGCCATGTTCAGCCCTCGAAATTAATTAAATTATGCAGAGATGATGCGATGAATGTGAACATGTCACTATTATTTATTATTATCAGATGCTACATAAGCACAGGGGTTATGGTTGTGTTGGAGATATACTGTGCAGTCCTATTGCACAAACTAGTACATTTTGTGTTAGGTTGTGTAATGCCTGACCCGCACCCCACGTCCACGCACACACACAGTGCCAGGTTTCGAGGATTTTCCCTGGTCACCCAGGCATTAGCATCAAGGGTCAAGGGTCGGCCAAGGCGTACAATGCATGAGCCGCCAGGGCCTGGGGTGGCAACACACAGATTCTGTGATGGAGCTGTGAGCAATTTCACACTCCCAATGAAAGATGAACCAGTAAATAAAAGGAGCAGAGGAAATTCCTCCGTGGCGCTCAAGTCAAGGGTAAAAGCTGAACAAAAAAATCAATTAATTGTTATTCATCTTAAATCTTCAATAGAATCCATAGAAACATTAAACAATACCATAAATAAGAAGCATTGATTAAAAATAGTTTTAACTTTTTTTTTATTGAGGACACATCAAAACTCATAAAAAAATCAGATTGAATTTTTATCACCTCAACTGTTTTTTTAATGTGCTGTGTGGACTAAACTAGAGTCAAACACTGTTGGTTATTTGGGGAGCAGCAGAAACAAAGAGCTTTTCTTCTGTGTGAGAACACTGCTCTCGAATTTCCTCACCCGGTTCACTCTCAACCCCTCCCAGCCCTCACCTCTTCCCCAAACAGCACACCTTACCTCTCCCTAACCCCTGACCTGTAACCCCTCGCTGTTCACCCGATCTTTTCTCCTCATCGCCCTCACCTGATGGGCCCGTGAGAAAGTCAACGTGAGCTGTAGTTACAGTAAACTGTATGGAGTGGTAGTAACTGTAGATAAAAGGAGAGAACCTGCTTTTTTTCCTCCTTCCTTTCATCGTGTCGTTGCTTCCCTGCTCACTGACTGCAGATATGATCATTGAGCCTCCTGCATTCCAGGTAGACAGTACTCACAAGAGGAATGCTCCATCTCTCCCAGGCCACGTTCAGACCGACAACAGTGAAACGGTTGAAGGGGCTGGGAGGTAGTTTGCATGCTATAATAGACCCAAGAAAAATTGCAAATCTTGAACAAAAATGGGGGTAGCGAGAATTAACTTGTTCCTTGTAATAGTTTTTAGTTTTGTATTTTTTTTTCCATGACCTAAAAGTAGGGTATTGTTGTCATTTAAATAGATTTGGCTTTTGTACACTGTGGTTTGGGAAAAAAAAAACAAGAATTTTGAAGATTTCACCTTGGGCTCCAAGAAAATATGACAAAATAATTCACAGATTTAAATTAAAGTAATCAGATCCTGATCAATATATAATTAGAAGAATGCTTTGTTTCAGTCATAATCACAGTATCTATTTAAAGATGTTAAATGATTCCCGGTTGTAACACTGGATCATTTTGTTCTGTTCTCAAAAAAATGTAGGGACAGGATCCACTTTGTTTGGCCCTGATTTTTTTATTTTTTTTTATTATTTCTGGAGCCCTGTGTGGCTAGACTCCCACTGTTGCCACTCATTGAAATGAATGAGCACCCTGTTTTGTCACACAGGCCTATGATGTTCTTTTTACGGAAAGTCGAAAACACGTTTGTGCCTCAGACTCGTACTGTATTCCTGGAGGTTCCTCTGGAGCCGCTGTGCTTTGCATTTTTAAAGCCGTTGGGCATCCCGTGTCTCTCATGTTCCCCGGTCAACCGCAGTAGTAAAAGGAGTAATCACGGAGCACAATGAGGAGATTGACTCGCGCTGTCTCTCTTTGAGATCAAAAAGGCTGAGGTTGTGTGGAGATTGGCGCGTTGATGGCTTTTTATGGCTGCGTCTGTGCGGACATAGCAGACTAGCGGCAGACACAGCCCTGATCCTGAGGATATGGGGGTGAGAGAAAGGGGCGAGCGTGGACTGGGCCCTGGAACAAGCCCTTGTGGGTGTAAACAGCCCTCTTTCGCTGCGCTTCCTGTTCTGCTGCAGAGACGCCATTACTGCCTTTCTGCTAATTACCCCTCTGCCCCGTGGGGTTGCAGACCCCCACTCCCCTCCCCTCGTGTTCTCTCAACCATTCCTATCTCCTCTCCTGCTTAATGGCACGTCGCAACCTCAGTGGTAAAACTCACACTTGGTAGGAAGATCCCCACCCCCTGTCATGGAGAATTGGGCCTTAGGAGGTAAAAGAGGTCCATCAAAGATGACCCTGTAGAGCTGTTCCATGCCAGACCATCCTTGCTGAAAGGATCCACTTGCGACTGCAGCCTGGAGAAGTCAATAAAGCTGTTTTGTTGCCATGGTTTTAGGTTAGTCGTCAAAATACATTATAGTTTGACGTTGTAATCCTTGTCTGAGAACATATTACCAAGTGAAAAGCATTGTTTATGCGCAAATCTGCATGTGTTGGTTTGTTTGTATTTGGTTTGTTTAGCTTTTAGTATTTTTGAAAGGCCATTATGCCCAGTAGCCCAAACTCATGCTGACCACAATTTCCATACTGGTAGAAAATTAAAGAGCAACGTATCGTATACCACCAGCTACCAGCCATCTGCCCGGCCAGAAAAACCAGTATCTGTGCATATGTTGTCTCGAAGCAGCACAGAAATGTCAACAATATGTCCCCTGTCAAATATTGAACACATTAAGTAAACACTTAGTGTTTAATATTCAACAGGGCTGTCACAAAGTTTAACTCTACCCATTAATAAATAGTTGTATTAATACAACTTTGCTTTGCTATATTATTATACATTATATACACAATTTATGGTTCACCAAAGTTGATAAATATTTTAACAAGCACTTATGTCTGCTCATAACTAATGTCTGCGTAAACCATTAATGTTAATATACTGCTGTCACATTCCACATTAGTTCATGCATTAGGGTACTGCAGATAATTCAAAATGAATTATGTTCTCCTAAAACCAAACAAACAAAAACGACGAAATCTGTCCTTATATCTTCCTCTGGAAGCTGAGCTGAGTAGTTGAGGCACATGCTTGCTAGAGCAAAGCTCGTATCGGTGTAACCTGACACCCACCTCCTGCCCTCATTCTTTAAGTTTGAGCAGGGGCCTGTTGGACCTGTGGATTAAAAGCAGAATCACCCCTCTTCATTGGCCACTTGGACCCCTGAGGCCTCAGGGCTGTTGCTATGGAAAGTATGTCTTTGGATGGCGGCGGGGAGGGGGCTCACCATAATGGCACTGCTGTAAAGTCTGAGAGGACCGGGAGTGAGTGAGAGGAACAGAAACATATCAGGGATCGTGATTACTTGCTTTTTCATAGAAAAGAATTAGGCTTGTATAATCCACAGTAAGTGCCCCGTGCTCTGTAAGCCTATATTGATGCTTCCCAGCTTGTTAGTGTAATGGCTTAGCTTTATGGCCAGATGTTCAGTAATAGTCACCGTAATTGCTAATGCTTTGCAGACACTTGTTAAGTTCTGTGGAAGCTGGTTCTTTGATGGTATAGATGAACTAAAATGAAGCAATTCATAACCATTATCTTGCAAATGTTTCTACTCTCGAGAAAATAGGCGGGAGATTTTCTGAAGAGATGGGTAAGGTAGGACACCCGTCTTCAGCGCGACAATATTTTTACTGGGCATTTGGTTTCGATTCAAATGGAATATTTTCACCTTTCAAACAAACCTTTGAACCTTTAGATACACTTTTTTGCTAATGACTTGCTTGTCATTGGCGAGATGAGTTCCAGAATGCATCTGGACATTCCAAACTCCTTGCTGGAATGAAAAGGTCTATGATGCGAAACAACCAAGTAAGACTTTGCAGAAATCATTTGAAATGTGCACTGAACACTAAAAATGTTACCCCACCTGTTCCAGGTAAATTTGAGGAGAAAGAGGACCGGGTTCCAAAACTGGAGCAGCTGAACTCTCTGGGTTTCATGTGCAGCCTGAACCTGGTTCTCAACAAGCGGGATCTGATTAAGATGGAGCTTCTGCTGCTGGAGACCTTCGGCTGGAATCTGTGCATGCCCACGCCTGCCCACTTTATTGACTACTACCTCCATGCCTCGGTGCAGGAGGGCGACCTGTACAACGGCTGGCCCCTCTCCTCCCTCTCCAAGACCAAGGCCTTCATGGACAAATACACTCACTACTTTCTGGAGGTCTCATTGCAAGGTGGGTCTAGGCGGGTAGGATAAAAACCAGACTTTTGATTCTCCGCCAGCTAATTGCGCACTGATAAATCAACATTGTCCCCTGGTTCGTTTAGATCATGCCTTCCTGAGTTTCCGACCCTCTCAGGTTGCTGCCGCGTGTGTGGCGGCATCTCGTATCTGCCTTCAGATTTCCCCAAGCTGGACCACCGCCCTGCATCTGCTAACAGGCTACACCTGGGACCACCTCACCCAATGCATTGAACTTATGCTGCTGTAAGAGAGACACAAGACACACACGCACACACACACACACATATGCAAGTAGACTAAAAGGACTACAGAGTATACCAGGCTGGCAGACGAGCCCCTCAAAGTGTAGTGTGGAACTGGGGGTAGATGACATTAAGGCCCCAGTATCTCTGCATTTCTGTTGCCATGGTTTTGGATTATAGGATGCCTGTTGCTTAAACCTGTGGAGGCTTAGAATGTGTGCAATAATGTGGTGTGTAATTTAACAACTGCAATTAGGTTGCACATTTCTTTGTCTGCGGGTGGCAGTGTGTCTGTTTGTCTGCTTCTGTGCAAGTATAATTGTTTGCATCTGTAATGACTAATTGTGTGGCGGAAGACGATTTTTTGGTTAAGACCGGTCTCTGCTTCTGGTTATGGATTTATTTAAACTGTCATTTTTCTAACATCTCTCTCCAGTATTTACATATTTCGCATTCTCCTTGCAACACAATGATGAGCTGAGTTATAATTCACCACCAAATATATGCACGTGTGTGTGTGTGTGTGTGTTTTTTTTTTTTTTTTTTATGTGATGATGACATGTGTGCCTTTCCTTTCAACAGTGCTCATGACAATGACGTCAAGGAGGCCAACAAAACCAAATCCACTCCTCCCCACCGTGCCTCCTCGCTGCAGTCTCAGCCCCAGATCTCTCACCTCTCTCCGGTGTCCGCCATCCAGAGACCAGCTTCCTCGTCCTCGTCCTCGTCCTCCACCTCTTCCACACCACAGCTGCTCTTCCAGCCGGACGGCTTCTCGCACCTCACCCAGCATTCCCCGTCCCTGTCCCAGCTGCAGGCACTGGCTGACTCCCAAGTTCTGGGGCCTGTGGTCAACATGTCTCAGGACTTCCTTCAGAGCCACAGGATGGGGTTGCTGACCGGGGCTCCCTCCATCACCCCTGCGGTCGGGTTCCCCTCCTACCCGAGCCTGACCGCTGGTCTCCAGCCGGTCACCCGCGCGCTGCCGCTCCAGGGTCCGATTTCGGTGCAGATGGCCCTTGCGGGGGAGCCACGGCACTGTCTGAGTATGGCGTACAGTGGGGGCTACCTGGGAGCCCATCACACCTTCACAGCCGGCTGCTTTGATAGGTGACGCCAGGAGACGGAGAGGGATCGCAAACCGCCAAGGGAGCGCACTACTATGCTTTCATCCCAGCTCCCTACCGTTAAATACCCCCTCACAGACCTCCTCTCTCTCTCCGTCGGCACCGCAACACCTTCAGCATGTCCAACAGCCCCGTCCCTGTCACACACCCGCCTCAAACGCAAGCAGAGGTCCAAAGCCAAGAGAGACCCGGTGGAAGTCATCACTCTGACGTGACAAATGCTCCACCGACTCATGAAACACTGAGGCATTGCAAAAACCTTTTTTTTTTTTTTTTGCCATATTGTGAACTGCTTTTATAAATCTGTGTTATTGTGGACTGCCATCACTGTGAATGAGATAAAAGCAGCGGTGTGTTTGACCACCCACCTCATTCAGTGCCTGTTCTCAGTTGTGTGATAGCTGAGCCAATTTTAGAAGTGCACAGAACACAAAGTTCCTTTGATAAGGATATTCTGCTGCTTGATGATTTTTTTTTCCCATCTTCTTATTTCTAATCCCAAAAATGTTACACATTTAGAGAGAATATTGGCTGACATTGTTATTTGAGTCACCGTTTGAGAGAGATGAGAAGAAACAAGAGGCGTGTTGCTGACTTGGCGAGAAACAAACAGGTTATGTACGCTGGTGAAATTTCGGTTTTATGTGTCTTTAATGTCCGCATCTATTGATCCAATGCCTGTGGGCTGTGATATAAAAGGCCGAAAGGCCCCTCTGGGAGTTCCTCACCACGTAAGACCTCAAGAGGCGTCGAATAATTGTTTGGTTTGTGCACAGCAGGTGAATTCCACGGTTTGAACGCACACCTGGAGTGTTTCAGTTTTTCGTTGTTTCTCCTCTCACCGCCATTACCATCTCTCCTTTTTCCTCCTCCAAAGTCGAGCCTTGCGGCAGAGCCGTCGCGCACCTGAGTGAAAGGTGAGGCTCTCTTGATGCCGCAGGCTTTGTCGTGCTAAAGTTTTATTCTCTCCCAGCGTCCACCGCTCAAAGAAGTGAACACACACACAGAGATGTGTCCGGACCAGCGTGCTGGTGGAGAGGTGGACGTTGGTTGTGTATTGTACATATGAATTGCTGCTGCCTTCTTACGACCTGTTGGTTCTGTGTCTGTGTTAATGACTCCAATGTTTACATGAACCACTAAGTATCAGGGACTTTAAACAAGATTACTTGAATATTATGCCATTGAAACATGCCATAGCTTTTATTTATGATAACTAATTTTGTTCTTCTTTATTCATTTTGTTTGATCTAGTGTAGTTTTTTTTTTGCTATACCAACTTAGAGACATCCCATTGATTAATAATATTTTTCTTTGTACCCTTTCATAGAAACTGTATATTCCGGCTCAGGTTTAAGGCTGACTTCACGGCCTTCTCATTATTCTTTCCTATTATGCTTTAATGTGGATGCTAATGCAGCATCTCTGGGACCTGTTCCCCTTCTTCATCACTGGACCACACTGCATACTGTTCACTAAATGAATATACAAAACTGTGTGTTTGCAGTGTAATGGAACAACCTCGTGGACACTGGTTTCGCACACACACACACACACACACGCACACATCTTTAGCCCGTCGTCTTGTAATTGCTTCCAAGATTTCTAAAGCTGCAATTCCCACTTCCTGTTTAAGTATAAACGCATCCAGATTCCCAGTGCCGGTGGTTACCATGGCAATGCCTCAAATGACCATGCAGCCCAGCTTCTGGGAGGACTGCAGTGGGGCGATCACTAGCTAACCAACCAGTGTTTTCATTGACATTTTGTCGTCTTGATTAATGAGGTCGATAACTTTAAAGTACCGAAAAAAAAGCATTATTATTCAGATCATATTGCTTGACTTACCAAACCGATAGTTGAAATATTAACAAGAAATTCAATTTACAATCATATTTGACAAACCTGAGCAGCTCATAAGGCGAAATCCGCTCACCATAAATAGAGCATTTGATCATTTTCTGTCACTTGACAAATTCACTACCAAATATTTAAACAGCCCGTCGTTAAATGACCTGATCTCCAGCTGTTGAATTATCAGTCGAATCTCACTGTGTCATCCCCTTGTCCCCAGCTGCTTCCATGCTCGAGCTGTGAACCTTGAGCTCATAGCTGTAAACGTGCATCTCTCCGATGCAACAGTAAAATTTCCCTGAAAAGTGCAGCAGTCACACTACTATAAAACCAGCACATCTTTTACTGCTCAATATGTTGTTTTTCCCACCTCCGAATAGGTCAAATTTGCATTTTCAGTGACACGAACAAAGAGACGATGCCTTTATCTCGTTAACTGTCAATGTCAATGTACAGTTTTGTTATATATTTTATTTACATTCCCTTTTGTTTTCATTGTAATTTAGTTCAAGCTTTTCTTTTTTTTTTTTGGGTTGTTGTGATTTTTCTTGACAAATGCTGATGGGGTGAGCTAGTTTTCTTATTAGTCAAAAGTTCAACTTGCTCTTTCACTCATAATTCATGAGCAACCTCTCACTGGGGTGTCAAAGGTGCAATAAGTCGGTATTTTTCCCCTGTTTAAACTGACCACAGCCATCACTGTCTCGTGTACACCACTGGTTCATCTTTTTCTAACTTATTTTTGAACGATTGTGTGGTTTGACTTGCTGTAGCTTGTTTTCCTCTAGAGGGCAGTGAGATCCGAACACAATGAATATGTTGCATATTGCAGCCACTTCCTTTGAGTGATTAGTTGTGACTGAATGCTTTTGTCTTTTAGCTAGAGTTTTACTTTGCTTCCCCCCCCCCCCGCCCCCGTCCCATTAAAGGTGGTGATGTCACTCGCACCAAACAAAAGACCTCCCAACAATTGTCTAATGTGATGAGTAACGAAATGACACCGCCAACTCTCGATTGATATTTTTATATTCTTTTGTACCAATCTGTAGTCTTGTTTTATGCGGCGCCGAGTGATAAAAGGAGTTCTTTTTTTTTATCACCCTGTGCCATGGCAAAATAAACCTCACAAGTGAACTGGTGTCTAAGGGGTGTGTTTCTTGGGAGGAAACATTACTCAAGTGCCTGCAGCTTTTAGGGAAATGAAGGCGACGGTTGTTGGTGGGGCGGCGAAGACCATTCGGCCGCCCCAGAGATAAGCCCAGCGGTTTATAACAAAACAATCCTCCAGCTGTGACCGCATGCTATGGAAACTACAATTTCATCTGTCGTTCCCACTCTCCTCACCGTGGGCGGAATATTGTAACCATAGGTGGTATTTTTCCGCCTGCAGACTTAAGTTATTATTCAGCATTAGAGAAACGGGCCCGGTCTCTCTTGTGCTTGTTAACTCCGCCTGCACAGCTCAGTCAGAGCTTTCTATGTTTTGTGACATTTTGATATATAGAAATCTATTCAGTGACGGGGGCTCTCTCTCTCTCTCGCACACACACACACACACAGGACATTATACTGGTATATCATTCCTGCAAGTAGACCGCCCTCATTGTGTCGAGACACAGGACAGAGGACGCTTAGGAAAGTGCTGTTCTCTCATGCAAGGAAATATTTGTGCGTTTGTGAAATGTGCCGTACGGCAGTTTTTTTCCACGTGTCGGAAAGGTTTACTCCAGCCACGTGCGGCTGCCCAAGGATGTAATCTAGCAGACCTTTAACTGCCATTAAAGTAAAATAAGAAATGTCGCAAAACACAGGCTTCCTTCACATAAACAAGATCAAAATGTAATCAACTCGGCGTCCCCCGTTAAAGAGCGATCAGCATTTGGCATTGACCGCATACGCGCCATCAACATGATTGGTCCGCCATTCGGCGATAGAAATGCACGTGTTGATGTTGAGGTTAAAAGGGGGATTCTTCCAGATCTCCGACGCTCACTGGCCCATCTGTGGAGGGAGGTGGAGGAGGTGCAGGGGATGGGAGTAGAGCAGTGCTCAGGGCCGTCACTTTAATAATGGATCATTCCCACAGCCTCCTGTAAGCCTTTGTATGTGGAGCTGAAGCAGCAGGCTGTTGGCTTCCTTTGAAAGTGTCCTCGGGGAAGAATTTGGGAAAAGTGTTGAGTGGGGGTGCAGAGAGGGCTGCTCAATTTATGTCGGTGGTGGGGGTCTCGCTACATGTGCTTCAAGTTAAACGTGATTGTCGGGATCGGGGCACTGCCGAGGTAAAATTGATACGTAAACAGACTTGAGCTTTCATTTAGACTTGGTCATTACCTAAACACGTGGCTTTCTTTCCTCTGTCATCTGGATTTTGCCATTTAAAATCAATTGCGCGTGGGAATAAGACACATTGATTGATACAGTTAGGGTCTGAAGGTGGTCTCTGATCTAAGGCCTCTCTTTTGATTTTGTGAAACAATCCAGTTCCAGATTAATTGTGTCCATCACATGCCTGCTTGTTACCATACAGCAAACATACATGGAAGGAATATCTTGAGTATAAGGAAACTCAGCAGCTTCTTTTTAGATCAGGGACACCAAAGGCCTTTCTCTCACAAGAGTTACGTCCTCTTGCTGATCTAGTTCTAAATATTTGAAACTGTATATTTTGTGTTTTATTGAAGAGATGACATGAGCAAACCCCTCGCACCTAAAACTTATGTTGGAACATGTCAAATAGTTCCAAATAGTTGAAAATTAAAGTGACAGTGTCGTGTCACTCAAGAAAATGCCTTGTCAGTGGAAATGAGATCAATCAGCAATTCTGTCTCTTTCCGCGTCGGTCAAAGTCTATTATTATCTGGGGACAGTATTTAAAAGTAAAGAAACAAGTGGGTTTAAAAGTGTTGTCTTGATACATTGTTGCGTTGTTCCTCTTGTCATTTTCCCCCCACGCCCTCTCTTGTTCACTCATTTATCAGCATTTGGAAACAAAATATGAGAATAGAATTGTTTACCCTAAGAAATGTGACCATCTTTTCTTGTTTCCTCGAGATGCCTTGTGGGGACTGACGCAGTGAGAAGGGCAGCAGCTGCGAAGGCTTCAAAAGAGTGTGATGAGAAACTATCCGGGGGACGAGAGGGTGAATATCAACAAGGTTTTGTGTTACAGGCGGAGAAGTGAGTCAAACCTTTCACTGGAACATAAATGTGCTTTGGTTGAGGACTCTTGCTGGGACACGAGGAGGCGTTATTTGGAGGGGTGAGGCTGCCCCGCAGTGGTGGCAGAGGAGAAGTGCAGTTTCTTCTCCTGCTGCTCTTCTGAGGGAGTAAAAAGATGGACAGGAAATTGTGCAACACTGGAGTGGAAAAGCTAAACATTTGTCACTTTAACTGATCGCAACATGTCTCTTGTCGTATCTCTATGCTGTTTTGAGATTTTTATTGGGAAAAAAAAAAAACGCTAAGTACATGAAAATGGGTATGGAAAACAATCTAGTGTGATTTTTTTTTTTTTTTTTTTCCATTTTAAGCTGTTTCCTTTCTCAGGTAAAAGAAACACTGGTTTTAGCCCTGTCCCAAGTTTTGCAGGAGGAAAGCGCAGCAGAAACGGCATTTAATATGGAGCCAGTAGCTCATTAAGTCAATCTATCACCAGCTGAAAACATACATATGTGCTGGAGAGACGGGAGAGCACTGAGGACTTCTTCAAGGCCCTTGGTGAGAAACCTGTACCCGTATACAACAAAATACGGTTTAATTGAAATGTGTTGATCAGTGCTAACAATGTTTTATTTTCTCTGTAGAAATGGAAATGTGGAAGGACAAAAAACGTGGATCCATAAATTCCCCATCGTCGCTAAAGAGGACGAAGCGGAAACTGATGATGATGAGACATTCAAGGTTTTTCCTCACATTTCACTTGTACAATGTTTGCGTAAATGTTGAAACACTCCCTTTTCTTTTAGTGCAAGTTTGATCACACTTGCTTTTTATATCTTTCAGATCACTGTCACTCGAGATGGAAGTAAACTTGAAGATCCAGTTCCGCAGATCCCTTTACACCGCGGAGGAGATAGCTCAATGAGGTGAGCATATATAAAACAGTGCAGCTTTTGTTTGGTCTACTTTAAGTCCAACGCAGTGGGTGCAGTCGCAAGCAAGACAACAGTCAGTGGACCAACAAACATCACTTCTCAACAAACGAAAAGTGTTTTTCCATGTCATTTTATTGTATGCAACACACATACTATCACAGAGGGACATTTTCGCCCATTTAGTCCTACAGTACAGTGTGCGGCCTGGTTTATCCCAATTTTTTGTATCATTTTAAATTGAGAGTATAAACGTGAACCATCCCATTTGCTCCTCTGCAACGATGGTAGAGTTCTTTTTCATAGCATTTTCATAATGTGTTTGCATCCTCTTTCGCATGGGAAGCATGTTGAGTCTCGCAGAATTAAACCCGTTTGCTGACTCTTTTCAGAGTCACGCCCTTCTGTCCTGGAGTTGTGCAATTCTGCAGGACACAGTGTCGGACGCACATTTGTTCAGGGACGTTTTAATAAATCAATACAATACTGTAGGGTCACAGTGTGAGCGGGCACCTCTCTTACCATCAGTAGTTTATCGCCTTTGAGCTCTGCTGTGAACCGGTACTCTGGAAATTTCATAGAAAGCTTGCCTTCGTCCAACGTCGCAGTGGTCTAAGGGTTCAAAAGAACACACGTGGAATGGTGTAGTGAGTTTTGGTCACATGAAAGTAAGCCCGTTATTAAAAAAAATAAATAAATAACGCACCATAAACGTGGAGCCTGCCATTGTTTTCAGCTCACATTCCTCTTCAACAGTGAAAGTGTTTGACCAGGTAAAGCCGGGGATGGTCTGTGTCCAGGTGAAGTCGTCCCCGTCCTGGACCACTTCGGTCAGCACTTTGTGCTCCGTCTTGGCATTGGAAAACCCTGCGACGGAGGAAGATGAAATTAGAAAGGAAGTTTGAAACAATGAAAACGTTTTCCTTTATCCATATATGGCTCACAAAGGAAAAACAAATACTCGTACCAATAGCTTCCAAAAACTCCTCGTAGTTCTCCTGACTCTCCAGCTCGTATTTCCCAGTGAAATCCATGATTGTGAAAGAGAATAGGTAGGGGTGCAGTTAAATAATAAAGAGAGGAGGGGCCTGCCGCAGATGCTCTCCTTCCTTTCATTTGGAATCCTTGCCCAACCTGCCTCTTCCTCATCCGCGCGCGTGAGAACTGTCAGCAGTGTTTTTCCATGGCAATTTGTCCCATTATTTTGGACTCATAGGGTACAATTCCCAGGTATGCCTTTGTCAATTACAGGCTTTTACCAGTGTCACCTGATAACATTTTGTTTGCAAGTTTTATCTTGTACGGTGCATTCAAATTCTCCTAGAACCAAAAAATGCGTGGCTCCCACATTCATGCCACTGACATCGTTAGAATAGCATATTTTACATTTTCTCTCAGAATTTGCTGTTTGGAACCGAAAATCCAGACAAACAACAGTATATACCGTATATACGGTATATATCAAATAAACCTCAACAGTACATGTTAGGCGCACCGTGACATCGATTGCAGTGTGTTCTCGAACAGTGGGCGGACATACAGACGGCGAGGACGCAAAACGAAGACAGACTGCTGCAGTTAAGGTTACTTGAACGAATCCAGCTGGATTACAGCCAGGCGGGTGCACAACAAGCCGCGGCTCGCTAACAACGTACTTCTCAATGTCATTCTCAGGAACAGCAACAGATTGTTCAGATCTGCCAGGACAGCCAGAGAACCACTCACCAAGGCAGCGTCTGATCTGCAGGTGTTCAGCCAAACTCTGGTGATTACAAAAGGACAAGAAACGAGTGAAACACACACACACACAAATAGCCAGAGCCATCCCCACAACAGCCACCACAGAAACACAGTCTGACATGAACTCATGTACACCTCGGCCTTTCGTCGGTCAAATGCTAAATGTCACTTGCTGCCATGCTCTCTCAGCTTGCACTGCAGTTGCGGCCTCATCGCGTCATGTGCATTGGTGTGTGCAAGTGCACGGGGAAGAGGAGGCGTACGAAAAGCACTGTAACGGGAAAAAATGGTCGCGCTTTCACCTGATTAAAGGCTCAGATCTTTTCAGTCCAGTCTTCTCCCTTTCAGCTCTCAATGGATGAGAGAAAGTATGAAATCCCCATGGTCTTTTCTCAAGAACCAGCTATGCGTGTCCCCCCCCCCCCGCCCCCCCCAGGACCCTTGTGCACCTTCATTGCTCCTCTATCGCCCAAGAGCCTTTCATTTACTCACCTTAGGCTTTACAGAGTAGAATGACAATGACAATGTAGTATGTCATTTTCTCCATGAAATCAAAACATGGAGTAAAAAACATGGAACATGGAAAATGTAACGAATTTTTCCACCTAATAAATGTCAAATATCAAATATAATATCAAACCAAACATCATAATATAAACGTAGATGTCAGTTCATATCTGTTTGAGTAGCTTTCTTTCCACAATCAGAGCGTGGAATTACAGATCGTGTAGTGTTCTTTTCACGGTATACTAAATATATCATGCGTGAGTCGGGTAAAGAACTGACCCTGACGTGATTTGAACACGCAACCTTCTGATCTGGAGTCAGACGCGCTACCGTTGCGCCACAGAGTCTTTTGCTGAGCCGCCATGATAGACCAAAAAGATTCTAAAGACGCAAATATTTCTTTTAAATAATACCATTTTTGTGTATGATCACAGTGTTTGTATTTATGAAGAGAACGGTGAGATATAATTCTGACTGTGACAGGGCTTACAGAGAAAACTTTCTAATGTGGAGTGTCAGGCGTATTTTGCAGCTTGGTTCTGCTTTTGATAACTGAACAACGCCACTATTGGTTTTAAATGATACATTCATTTACTTTTAGAGTCCCTAGCACGGTGTTGCATGCGCTTAGTTTGACCCCGATGTGATTTGAGCATGCGTCCTTCTGGTCAGGTGTCAGACGCGCTTAAAAGAAAGTCTACCTTCAGCATGCAGACTTACAGAGAGTCCTTCCCAAGCAACGTGTTGAACAACATTCTAAGTTTATTAATTTATCAATCACATTCCCAGTATTTATATTAAGAACCTTTCAAACATACAAATAAAAGGATATCTGATACTTGTGCGCACAGCAGATACACCGGGATATATACTTTATTTCCACAACATACCATGAAGATATCGAGTGACCGCAATAGAAAGACGATCTTATCACGCCATTTACACGGGTCAATACGTTCCATCACGATCAGTCGTTTTGCAGAGCCGACTTGGATGTTTAGCTTGAAGGGTAAAGGAACCGTTGTGTGGGAAACAAGTCGTGCCCCTTTTCCTTTGGAATGTGTTCGAGCTTCATTAAAATGCATGCACTGGTGTCTTTCCAGGCCCAACAGTGGTTTTGATTCGCCGTCTTCCACCCCCATATTGTCCATTGAAAAAGAAGGCCCTTTCCATGACAACCGCGGACACATTAAACATTGGACATAACACCTGTGATACAGCAGCACATTGAATATTCATTATTTTTCACCTCACACTGACCAATAGTGCCAATAATACAGCATCCACTGACTGATGGATGATCGTGGGGAATGGGACCATATACAGTGAATGCAGCAAAGCTGCGTGTAATCCTACACCCGCACTCCGTGGGGGGTAACTTTAATCCCTACAACAAAGAAACAAGTCCCGGCTCGGGGAGGCTCGACGATCACACCTTGTCCTCGGGCACGGCGCTGTCATGGCGCACGCCTCCCTTGTCTCTGCTTTTCCCAAAGGAAAAAGAAAACACGCCCGCGGCGTTCTCCTCGGCGTGTTCACCTGCTCCGCCCTGCTCCCTCGGTGCTCTCCGCGGGCCGTCAGCAGGGCTGCCGGGCAGCAGGTTAGGCGTGGGCGGAGTTGGGGGGGTGGTGGTGCCCCCCCAGATGTACAGTGTCCCCCCCTCTGGGCACGGTGGCAGACCCTTGCTCAGGTAGCTGGGGCTCGGGCTGGCAGATGACGGCAGAGTGCGCTGGCTGCCGTTCAGGCAGCTGGAGTTGTGGTCCATGGAGCCTTTGCGTGAGTTGCCGGTGGAGCTGAAGTTGGACGAGCGGTAGTTGTAGGCCCTCCAGCCGGGGCGTTTGCGCTGGTGCCACTGGCATCTCAGTATGCGGATGAAGGCCAGCTTGAACTCGCGGTTGTAGCAGGGGTAGATGATGGGGTTCAGGCAGCTGTTGAAGTAGCCCAGCCAGAAGATCACTTTGAACAGGACGTCGGGCGGGCGCAGGTTCACATTAAAAGACCCTGGGGACAGCAGAGAAGTGAGAGAAAATTGAAATGTTGAGTTTGAGCGTGTTTCTATTACGAGGCGAGCGTTTGTAGATGGTCAGTTACTGCTACTTGAAAATACTACATTTTAAAATGTTTGTTTAATGTGCTCAATCAGCTCCGTGCATCCCCATGCTGAGCCAAGGCTGAGAGTCCAATGTTCGAAAGTGTGGCTCCCGTCCGGGGGTGCAGGTTGTGGTTTAACCAGTAGAGGGCAGCATTCCCTAGGTATATCAGCAACAGAACGACAGCCCAGAGAAGACCAGTGAGTTTCACACATTGTTCGTCACTGAAGAAAGACCTTGTGCTTCCTTTTCCAGCACCTCCACGAGGACACAGGGAGAGTGGGATGACTATAAAGTGGTGGTGGTGTGGAGAACGTGCGTGCTTGAATAGAACTCAGCAAGACCACAATTAGAGACAGTCCTAATGATAGATTGGGAAACAGGTTAGAAACCCACGCTACCGAGGGAGTTGAGGAGAATTCAGAGGAACAGTAAGTGGGATAGAAAGAATGTGTTTGGGTAGATGTAACTAGAACTGCTTCTTTACACCAACCCACATTCCTAAATTGATATCACATTTCTAGACAGACTGAGGACGCACTATAATCTCAGGATTTCAAGTGTGAAATGACCCCCTGGTTGGACATTATAGGCCCATTCATAAACACCACAGCTTTCTTCTTTAATGAACAACAGAGCACAGGCTTTAACAATGTTTGTAAGCCATACAATGCACACGATACATTAACCCCTTGGCCATGGGAGATGCAGCCATTGAATTTGTTGACCCACACCGACACCAAACCCTGCACACATGACATCATAGAAAGTTACATTTTCCATTCAGAGTCACTGAATACAAGTGAGTCAGTGACAATATGAGGAAATATTGCACTTGTTGGCTCCTGAATAATAGTGATACAGCTGTGTGCGTTTGTCTTTTTGTGTGTCTGTGTGTATATGTGTTCGAGAGACCAGACTTTGAGAGGAAACCAGAGAATGCTGTCTAAATGTGTCTCGGCCTCCTGAACTGTGGATGAATGGGTCTCCTCTCAGTGGCTGGTATTTTCACATGCTATTTTCGCTTCTGGACAGCCACTTTAATATGATTATATAACTGTGTGAGTTATGCCTGTGATTGGGAACTCATTCTTTTCTACATAAACGTTTGTAGAAATAGTGTGCAGTACAGAGAAAGCAGAAAGCTGTGCGCTTTTGGGATATAAAGAAGCCAAGTACCCCAGGATACTTTTTTGTGTGTCGCTGAGCATCAAATTTGTCTTTGCCGTGAGCTAAGGCTGCAAGTAACACTTATTTTTCGATATATGGGCTATCGTAGTTGAACTTGCGAGGGTCAACACAGCTGTGTTGCTCTACCGTGCACTCATCTATTGACCAAACAGCTGTAGGCCCCTACAGAGACCAAAATTAATTTGACCAGATGGTGCCTTTTCTCTAAAGCACGGGATAAAAGTGTCAGAAATCTGCGCGACAACAGACGTCCCTTTCCCCACATATGGCACTTGTTTGTATGTTTAGGTCCTGTGTGAATGTCGTCCGTTTTTGACCCTTGAAGTGTGTTTATGTTGAAAGGCTATAGTATAAACGGCGGAGGATATGAGGGGCCTCGGCTGGAAGACAAAGGTCCTGAGATAACGGTGGGGGGAGTTATTGTTGGTGGTCTCCCCACTGTGTCTGCACCTCCTTCCTGAGGACCGGCACACGTACTCACGTCTTACTCTATGACACAGGAACATCTTAACAAAACAAGGCATCCTGTTATTCTCACTACCGGCAGAAGCGATGCCAATTCAGTGCCATGTGGACGACGTGCGGGCCCGCACGCACACACAGCTAATATGTTTTCTAAAAACTCGCCTACCCCGTATCATAACACACCCCTTAAATATGATGAATATGTGCTGATCTAACAGGACAGGGGTTATTACCCCCTCGGAGATTGCTTTCAATGAAACCATTGCATGAATCTATTTTGGGAAAATTGGGTTGACATCCCAGGGACCCGCGCATTCATCCCGGCTGCCCTGTGGCCCCTCGGGCACAGATCCGCCACTTCTTTTCTTCCCCATCGCTTTGACACTTAGCACTCTCATTATTTTTCCCCTTCAAAAACCATGTCAATTACACCCAGAGCACAAAGGGCCGCCTGTAGCAGCATACACACACACACACACCTACACACACAGATACACACACGCACACACACACACACACTTGTGACATGCACACAGTATTCCTTTCCGAAAAACACGTACACGGAAACAATTGGTTAACACCCCAAAGTGTTGGTTTCTCCCACATTTGAGAACACTGCTTGCGCCAGTTGCTAGATGTGAGCCCTTCGCAGGACATTAAAGCCTGTTGCGGGGTGTTAAAGAGCCGCGGGAAAATGTGTGCAATGGAATAACAGGCTGCCTCCCCCTGAGGACTAATGATTTCTCTTTGGCTGGGTTGGAGAGGCGAGTACAAGAAAAACAGCTCACTGAATCACTAAACTTAAAGGCTCATTTTCCCACTCAATACCCAGTATTTGCCATGCTTCTCCATGTAATCCAAAACACTCTAACGATCATCTGATAACGAAAACGTGTCATTTAGTTGCAGACCTACACGCGAGTAGTCTGTATAAGTGTAGCCCCCATTTATTCTGATTTAATATACCCTTTATCTGCTTGTTCTACTATTTCAATACTGTTCGCTACACTAAAACAAAGTTTATTCCCCGATGAATGCAACAGTCGGCATATCTACAATTGGACATTTTATGGTCTTGGCAAGAACTACACATAAACTTCTGTGTGTCTGAACTTAGCATCTCAATGTGATTATCGGAGCAAAATGAACAATTTAAAGTAATTTTATATTTTGATGTGAATATATATTTGGTTACATATCGTCCCACTGATGGAGGAATCACGCAAAAAAAATCTAACATTGCAGATTGGCCTAGAAACACCGAACTTTTGGCTTTGGCAGTATTTTGAAATATATCATCATTTGTACCCAAGTGCTACTGCACTGCTCTAATGGAGACCTGCTTGTAGGATAGATGCAGACTGACAAGTGTCAGTGAAAATAGTGAATATATATTTTTTGGCTGCTTTACTTGGCTCAAAGGGTGGCCTTCTTAAAACGCCCTTTTTTTGGCCAGTGTCTGCACTTGACTGCAATTATTACTGCAATTGAGTTTTAAAGGTGCTATTTATTTTCATAATGTGATAAATGTTGGGAAATACCTCATGGTTTCAAAGTGTCAACCATACTGGCAAAAGAAAGCCAAGTTGGACAGCGCTCAGAGAGTGTGTGTGTTTGTGTGTGTATATGTGAAATTTTGGCCTGTTTTTTGTCGAAAGATGCTTGCCTGGAGTAACACTTAAACTTAAATTTAGTATTTACAGTCCTGGCGTCTGTCGTGAGGCTCACTTTCATCCAATTTGAAGGAGACATAATAATTCCTGAAAAATAACGTCTCAAACTGTGGGAGTGGAGGACGCATGTTTGCCATTTATGTACAAACACAAAAACAAGGTATTTACAGACTTTGAATGAGTCTGCTGCAGAGAGTTCACACATTTCCTTGAGCGGCATCTCTGCGTGAGCTGAAGCCGAGACTTCAGGAGAAGGTCTCGGAGCATTTCTTGCAGGCAGCGGCTGGCCTCACTCTCATCTTTAGTTCTTTGAAAATCAGTGGAGTCAGAGGAGAGAGAGAGAGAAGCCGCTGCAGCTTCCCTGGCACAATCACTCCAAACAAAAGTGCACATAAACGCACGATCATAAATATTTCGTCTAGCCTCCCCCCCCACGTACAAACAAAACACCCGTGCCATCCGCCGCCACTCACAGAGTGCACGTTCTCCATAGTGCCAACTAGAAACTCCCACATACATTACGCCTTATTGACAGTATGCAGGGGAAGTGGCAGGGTAATAAGTGTGGAGGCAGGAAATCCCACTCTGTGGCTGGAGGCGAATAAATAGCCAGGGAGCACTTTGAGGAGAGGGCCGCTGCCCTACCAGACTTCTCAGCTCGGACGTGAGCCACACCAGTGAGCAAGGCCCTCTGTTGACTGGCGTTACGTAAACAGGCCGTTGTGAACCTCTGCTCCCTGAATGCTCTGTTTCAATATTTGTTAGGTGCTTTTTCTATTTCCCCCGAGAAAGCCAATAATCCACACTATGTGACAATGCCTAGTGGTCCTGCCCCACGTACGTGTACGTGTAGGCACACGCTCGTATTCAGTCGCTAATCTAAGCCCGCAGAGCCACCAGGGCAGCTATCTGGGAATTGGGCAAAAACAGCCATCTGAAATACAGACAGCCATGCTTGTAGTTCTGACTTTGTGCAGTAAGCACTTTTTTTTCCAAACTCCATCACTAAAAAAAGACTGGGGTGGGTGGGTGGAGTGATGCAGTGTAAAAAGACTGCATCAATCAAAGCTGTGGAGGAGGAGACTGGGAGAGACAGAAAGATGGCTCAATTCAACAACCCTAAGTGAAACATTATTTTTTCGATTATGCTATAATCCATTTTATAGTTGTTATTCATTTCTATGATTTGCCTTTGAAACATATAAATAGCACGTGTGAATCAGTGATAGTGCTAGTCCTGACTACTCCAGGAGCATTTACAGTACTTCGTTTGTATTATCTGCTGTCTCCAAGTTAAAGAAAGAAGTAAGATGAAGTGAGAGGAGCACTGCAGTGGGGCCTTTATCCGCCTCCTGCTCTGTCTTGTGGCTCCAGATCTCAGACTGTGGTTGTTTTAAATGTGATCATGGCCTGGTTATCCTGGCTGTTGCAGTAGAACGTTGTCACATTGCCTGCTTCTATTACATTGGTTATAAGCCATTTTATTTTCCACTGTACATTTGATTGGTATTCATCTGGTCCTCCACATGGATGTAGAGGGCAGCATTTACTGTCAGTAGAGTTTAAAAAAGACAAATGAATGTGTAAATTGAACCTGAAACATTATTGATTATTGAGTTTTGTAATCTGCGGAAGGTTGTGTTAATAAGATCTTATTTTTATTATAATAATATGAATAATAATAATTATTATTATTATGTGATGATGTGTAGTCACAAATGGCTGAAATGGGAGTGGGGGGGGGGGGGGGGGCAAGATACTCCATGGGGCCCCCAAAAAATCTACAATCGGCCTTGTCCACAGTCTTCTGGATTAATTGACAAGATCAGAGCTAGGCCACCTAATCTTCACATGGCACACACAAGGAGTGTGTTTGTTGCAGCAGATGAGATGAACTCTGACTCAGGGAATAATGCAAGATAACACTAATAATGTTTGGATAAGCTTGCGAGGAATTCCTCCTCAGAGTCCTGAAAACATCTTCTTTATCCCATAATAAGGGGAGCTGATTTCAGAGACTTAATCATTACGTGAAGTCTGAGAATACACGCGTAGCTCTTCTCCTGCTGCACAGTGTATTGAATGCTGCAATGCGTGGTGTGTTTTTTTTTTTAATTCATCTATCCTGCAGTATAAAATGACCACCCCCGTATATCAGAGCTCCTTCATAGGTTCGGTAACAGTTGAAATGCTACCCCGGAGAGTTTCCCAGTGTCAGCAATTGTTGTGATTTACTAGGCCTGCAGCAGCCTTTAACTTCCCTCCTTTAACTTCCTATCCAGACTTTTAAGAGAGCCCGATATATTTTCTGCAACTGTCACAAACTAATTATATGTTATAAAGTTTTAGTCCAGTTGGAGTGTTCTCTAAAAAGAGGGGGTTAGATTTTCTTGTGTTTGTTTTGTTTTGCAAACAACCTCAATTCGGTTTCATACTGGACAGGCCACACAGAATGAGTTGACCTATAGCACCTACCTATGGGCAAGGCGAGAAAGAAGGGCAGCCAGCAAAGCGTAAACATGCCCACAACGACTCCCAAAGTTTTTGCTGCCTTCTTCTCCCGGGAGAACTTGAGCAGTTTCACCGTGAGGGAGCTCCTGGCTTGGTGCGCGCGTCCTTTGCCGGTGCCGGAGCCGCCGGGCTCCTCCTGCACCTGAGATCCCTTGTGGATCCTGAGGGTCAGCTCGCTGGAGTTCATCCTCTCGCGCATCACGCCTGCCTCCAGGTTCTTAGTGGTGCGCTTGGCCACTATGTAAACGCGACAGTACATGGCCAGTATCACGACGAGGGGGATGTAGAAGGAGCCGAGGGAGGAGAAGAGTGCGTAAAAGGGCTCCTCGGTGATGGGGCACACGGTGTCGTCCGGCGACGGCGGCTGCTTCCACCCGAGCAGAGGGCCGATGGAGATGACCACCGACAGCACCCACACCCCCAGCATGGCCAGCAGGGCACGCTTCTCCGTCACGATGCCCGGATACTGCAGCGGGTGGCTCACCCCGATGAAGCGGTCGATGGAGATTACGCACAGGCTCATGATGGACGCGGTGCAGCACAGCACGTCCACCGCCGCCCAGATGTCACAGAAGATCCTGCCGAACACCCAGTAGTCTAGGATCTCCAGGGTGGCGGACACCGGGAGCACCGTGGTGCCCAGGAGCAGGTCGGCGATGGCCAGGTTAATGATGAAGTAGTTGGTCGGCGTCCGCAGGTGCCTGTTGCACACCACCGACAGGATGACGAGGATGTTGCCCGCGATGGCGAAGACGATGAAAGCCCCCAGCACCAAGCCCAGGGGGATGGCTCGGGTGAGGTCCAACTCGCTGGGCTCCGTGCGGTTCCCCGCGGAGCTGTTGGTGAAGTTGGCCTGGGACGGCGCAGCCGGAGTGCCGCCGAGCTCCGAGGAGCCGTTTCTCCACAATCTTGCGACATTGTCAGTGCTCAGACTCATTTTGACTCAAGAGGTCCTCCATAGCAGGCTTCAGATGACTCGTAAGTGCAACTCACGAAAAGAGCTTTTCTGAAGATTTACGCTCCAAATTTGCATGGCTTTACTCCGTTTTTCCAAATCTGTGTTTTGTTTTGTTTTATTGTCAGAGAAAGCAGCCGAGCAGTCCTCATGCAGTCCCTCTCCCTCCACTCTCCTTTGGGCTCAGTGGAGAAGTGAGGGGGGCAGCACTCATCCCCTGCCTCCTCTCCACCACACGGCTCTGCCATATACTGACTGAACATACTTACGCCGGAGCCTATGAAGCGCACATGACGCATCGTTCCACGAAGAGCTGTGACTCCACAGCAGGGGTTTGTCTCATTTTACGCAACTTCTCAGGAAGGACCGGGTTTTGTGCAAACCCCTGGTTGGTGTTTTTTTTTTTCCTCAGTGAGGCAAGGTGCATCACTGGTAAGTTAGTAGTAAGATGCTTTGATTGAAATAGAAAACAACAGGCGTATACAAATACATAAGCACTCACAGTATGCTTTTCCATATCAATATCAATATCAATCAACTATAAAGGTAAGAAAAACATAGCGTGTCCTCTCCTCACTGGTATTTAGTCAAATGTGTTCATATTATGGTAAAGCCCGGTGGTTCCTCATGGTAATCTCATTCAGGACGTGAGCTCAGTTAGTGGAGAGTGACTGATCTAATGAGCTGAGTTCAGACATATGCACATTCCTGCGACTGGCTTTCCTCCTCTTTATTGAACTTTTAGCCCATACGCACGATGTAACATTAGTCGAGGAGAACTGGAACGTTCATATTTAACAACGAAACAGTAACGAATCCCCCCTTTTTTGATTTGATGACATTATTGAAATCACCCTTTTTGAATTCACAAGAATGTGTTGGAAATACTGCATGCCATCTTTTGAACCAGGTTGTGCATGAAGGTCTGGTATGCTGTGAGGATTTGGAGTATTTTTACATCATTATGTTTAGTCCATGTATTCTGATTATTTTTCCTTCATTTGTCACGGATTCGCACTATTTAGTCAATTCTTCTTCTTCTGTCCCACGTGAATTGTTTTTAAGAGCACTTGACAAAACGAATCGAGACAGGGTTCATCCAGACACATTTGACGCAATGTTAAATCCAGATAACCCCCAAAATGCTGCAGTCTGGGGCAGCATTCCATCCAAGTGGATCAGGAACTAAATGCCAACGCTGTCTCTCAATCCTTACACAGGCATATGCTGGGGAATTATGAGCGTCTCTCTTAAAAGATGAATCCCCTGGAATCATATCAGTTCATATCTAAGTCTGGACTTCGGTGCTGGGATAAAGTGTCTTTCACTGCCCATTAGTTGTGAGTGAATGCACTGAGCTTTCAAACAGCATAAAAGCCTCTGCTGCTGCCCAACATGCTGCCAAGTGCTCCGGGTGCGAGGCAAGTTTCGCATCATTCACTTGAAATTCAACTTGAACACAGACGGCTGCGCTTCGGTGCTGAGGATTTGCCTTGACTTCGAGAGGATCAACTTTCCTCTTTCTTCTTGGCAGGAGAAGCAGGACAAATCTCGCATTACATAAGAGACAGAGCCATGTCTTTTTTTTTAAGACATGGCTCCGTGTTTTTCGCCAGTAATTTGTCATTATTTGAATCCACTTTCACATTTAATCTGAGATTAAGATTTTTCCAGACTGTAGATCAAGACATTTCCACATTCAGAGTATATTTGAAATGGCTGATATTTATTTATTCTTACCACAATTCTATTTCCGTAACTTAGTTGGATTAGTCAAACTTCTTTGTAAGAGGGGAGGTTTCGGTCCGACATTGTCTCGCCGTGGTACAAATAATATTTATTTCATTTATTCTGGCCAGTGCCCCGATCCTCTGCGTGAAAGTATTTGGGTTTAGCTGTCTGGCGCAATGATTCTCCTGCTTCAAAGAGTGAAGAGGGTGCGAGGGTTCGAGGCTCCCTCTGACCTCCTGCTCCTCTTCGAGGCCTGGCTACACTCCGGTCCGGTCACGGCCGTGACCTTCTCATTGACACCATCTGTTCTGCGTTACGCAGTTCCACAAGAAAGGCCGATACACATGTTGTCTCACCGAAGAGGTCGGATTTAGGGACAGTGCGATCTGCAGTAAACTGCCGAATAAGTGATTTTTAATGTATAAGCACAGCAAAGAGTAATTCGAGTCATAGTACCTCAACACTGCACTTGAGTATTATACTTGAAAAAATGAGTTTGAATGTTCATTTCTGAGGCAAATTCACGGGAAACCTTTCGTGCATAAGATGTGACTCATAAATCTTAGACACGGCAAAGATATTGAGTATATATGACCTGGATTCGTCCCTCATCTGGCAGCAAACAAATCTTGCACCACAGGAATATAGAAGCAGTTTACTGTCAGTATTTATTATAACATAACTTTATTATATTTTAGGGTCAAAGTGATATATTATATAAATATATAGAGATATTATAGTGTTTTGATGATTTTACCAGGCGGAGAAATGCCAGCTGGTTGTGAAGCCCACATACACACACACACACACACACACCAAACCTATGGCGGCCCACCTGGATGAGTGGGCTGCTGCTGCCTCGTGTATGTCGCACCCACACCAAACATGGATGATGTTGTGTAATATCCTGAGACCCAAAAGGTACCGTGTCGTTACTGGGTTTTAGTAATATGATTTTGAAATGACCATAAATAGACTCAAGGAGCCGGGATACAAATATAGAGAATATTGTTTGATGTATTTACGTACAGCGTTTGTTACTTTGTTACTTTCACGTTGAGGCAATTGTTTCGGTGAGAGTAACAGGGTATTTTGCATCGCATTGTACCCTACAGGTCTGAGCCTAGCACATTTTGTATTAGTCACTGGGACAACGTTTGATTCCAGAAAGTTTAGTGTCTGTCTTGTGCATAATCTGGCTCCGGATGTTGAGTATTAATGATTCTGACTTGAAGCTGGTGGTGGGGTTCCCTATTATTGTGAACCAACATGTAGTGGTTGTGAATGCAGCCATTTCCTGCTTCTCCCCTAAACCCCGCCCCCTAATCAGGGGTTTGGCTATACAAGTCACCTGTTGGGTTCTGCTCTGGTTCTTTGGCTCATGTCTTGTCTGGTGTGTGGTTGTGTGGGTGCTGCTCCTGGAGGTATGTACCTGGTTTGACCTTTTATGCTGTCAGTGTCCCCACAGTAGTTTTTTTATTGACTGCATTTACGGACAGGTGAGTGTGTGTTTGTGTTTGTGTTTGTGTTTGTGTTTGTGTTTGTGTTGGCTGGCTGGCTGGCTGGCTGGCTGGCTGGCTGGCTGGCTAAGACTGACTCCCCAAATTGTTTGGTCTGCCTGCATTTGAAATTGAAGCTTGTGAGTGGCGTCCATGCTCAGGCGCATTTTAGAGCTCTTGGTTTTACCCTTTGTTGCAGTTTGCCTGCTGTAGTTTTGTTTTGTCATGTCACTGCTTTGTTTTGTTGGTGCTTTGTCGTTTCGGCAGCGTTTTGCTATGTTTTGTCACCATTTTATTACCATTTAGTGAGCGTGTCGCTTTTGTCGTCCACTTGTTGGGTCTTTGTTCTGCCCATTGTGGCTGACTTTTTTTTTGTATTTGTGACAGCTTATGGCGCTTTGGTTGAACCAACTGGGTTGCTGTTTCCTGTTTTTTTGGTTTGATTCTTTTGCGGCGTGCTGCGTATTTGTTTGTGTATTGGTACTCTTGTTGTTACTCCCCTCTCTACCTTTAGTCGTCCGACCGTTTGTTCACTCTATCATATCTAATTCCACTAAATGGAATGCATGAGAAAAAGAAAACTAAGAGTAAGAGAAGGAGCTGAAAGACATTATCGCTCATTATTTCTAACCATCAGCATCTCACATACTGTCTGTCTCCTTAAAGTTTGACTCATTTGGGGATCAAGTAATTGAATGTAATGGGAGAAATAATTCTAAGCCATAGCCATATTCATTTTGTTTTTAAACTCCCTAAAAAGCCTCCAAATGCGTATGAACGGATCGGTTATATTCCGTTGGCTCTTCAAATGTCTTACTGTCCCTTTAAAAGAAGAAGGGAGATCCTATCTGACTTCCTTTGCAGCAGTGAGTGCAGGATTCACACCTCAGCTCATCGACGTGAAAGGCACAGCCCCCTGGTAGCGCATTTGCCAAAAGCCGCAGCATAGAAACCGAACCAAGGCCAGCTGAAGCTGAGTTAATATTTATGTTTCCCAGACAACAGACACCAGGCATCCTGCTGAACGGTTCTTATTTCGGATATCATGACATTTTTGGGGCAAGAAATCAGCATAAGTGTCCCAAGTCTCCAAAGATTGCCACTGAAAATGGGAAGTGAAGTTAAACTCTCCTTTGGGACTTTGCTGGGAATTAAATCGCCCGGCAGTGAAGGATAATAATGGCAACATGAGTATGGCAACTGTGAATTCAGAAAAATCTGACCTTTCACCAAATATGCTTGATTTTTTTTTTCTTTTGTATGAAGCAAAAGCTTTAATGACCTTATATTTTTCTATTCCCTTGGGCGTATTTGTCTGCATCTGGCAGCTGTAAAATAGATTCCACCGCACTGGGCCGAATATTGCATTGGTAAACTCCAGTGGACGAAGCCCAAAGCTATTTCATGAGCTGAAGAGGAAATATGTCCCCACAAGTCTAACTGCCGATTTGAACATTTTGTTAATCTGCATATACGGCCCCTGAAATTACCTTCTACTGCAAAAGGAAATATGAAACAGATGTCATGTACCTAGCTACGACTAGTTATCGTTCAATATGTATATATATATACTTCTCAACTCTTTTAATTCCATCCCATTATTGTATTTTGTTGGCATGTCAACAACAGCCAGACACTTTTCTTACTTACACAGTCTTTATTACGTTTTTGGCTTTTGCTTTCACAAGTAGGGTAATGTAGTGACTTATGAGAACATAAATTGAATTGAAATTAAATATTAAATAGAGACTGGTTCTTTTATTGTCAACCGTGTATTTTATTAATAATAATACTTGGCTAAATGCTTGCTTGTGGTGAGCTGGTGAATAAACCACACTTACATCATACACAAGTGTTTTTTACATTAAGTGCCCTTCCCAGGAGGGTCCAGCACATGCTCCTCTTTTCTTTCCCATTTTTTTTTTTTTTTTGTTGCATTTTCACAGTATTTCACCATATTTAGTTGTGATATTGATACGTAAGCCCAGTGATACAACATCTGCTCCTCTAGTGGTCTCCTTATTGCTTTTGGTTGTGGATTATTGTTACGAGTTGATTACATGGGGATGTGACCCTCCTCTGCAAATGCCTTGCATATGCTCGGCAGAATGTGCACACTTTAAAATCCACAGCAGCAGCAAAGTCGACAAAGTAAAAATAATCGGTCTGATTGGTTTGGTTCATTTGTTTTGTCTGATTTCAATCTGAGGGGTTCGAGCATTTTGAAAATGAATGTTGTTTTCGTGGCTCTCCGACCAGAACGGTACACTCATTTAAGGACAACAAGACCCTGGGGACATCACAGCTTGGGCAAGGCTGAGCCTCAGGCATCAGGCATCAGTCACTAGAAAGTAATACAAATAGAAGAAAATGGATTAAATCAGTAGTGCTAATGTGCTGGATGAGTCCTAACAGTTTTTTTCGCTGCACAAAAGCGCGGATGAAAAGCCTTTCTCTTGCTTGTGAAGAGCCTTGGGCCCAATCTGGCAAAATAGAAGTTCTTTTGAGGCACTTTCTTTTAGTTCAGCTTCTCCCTTGCTTTCGCTTTGTTTGCCCCTACCTCCTTTCTCCGCCCTCTCCACGCTACCGGCCCTCCAGGATAAGTTATCGTACCTGCCCACACAGACACAATGACTGCCTGCTACAGTTTTATACACCACGCAATGAGGCATTTACTGCCAACCATCGATATGGAACCTGCCCCTGAAATCAGCAGCTGGCACAGAGGAGATTTCCTCCCTCTGTGGGGTAAACTGCAGGTCCAGCACTTTCCGAACCACTATTTATAATTGCCAAAAAACGAAATCGGGCCGCAGCTAAGCGAGGGACACCACTTAAATTTGATAAAGCTCTGGTGAGCTTTCTGGCTGACCCGATCGCAACTGCTCACAGCTGCAAAACAGTGTGTTTGCGCAGGTGGTTTGACAAAGCTAAAAACAGGGCCGGGGCAGGAGGCTGACGGAGTGTAGTGCACTTGTTGGACGGTGCGTTCATCAGAGGGGATTCTTGGCCCATGATGCTGGGGGCCCCGGAAATGGCCTGGCAGGAGCCCAGGCCGTACATACACGGCGTGCTGCTGAGTAGACATTTTAGCCGTGTGGGGACGCCCATCCATTAGATGATTGGCCCCTCAGATTTTTTTAACGTGACTGAGACTTCTCAAGGTTTTTCTCCGCCGGATCCTGATAAGTTCTTTGATCCACCGCACCATCCTTGGAACTTCATGACACTGTCCTGCGCGTTTCCTGACCAATGCTGGAGAAATGCGGTTGAATAGGAATGCGGCCAGATGCTCCATTTGTCATTGGAATTGGAGGGGTTTATGCATGTAAATGAAATTGCAGAATTCTTTCCCCCACATAATCAGATTTACTTTCCCTGACTGGTTTTTATGCTTGGTGGGAGTAACCAAGAATTTGCTTTCAGGGAAATATTCAAAGGAACACGTGTGTTTTTGTGTGAGTGCTTCTTTGTGTTGTTAGATTTTTGAGATTGGTTGTCACTTTGGGACAGGTTGGGATAAAGGAGTGTGTGACATGTAAATGGCAGTTTGTAATTGTGTATCTCAAGAGTGTGCAGTGCACTTTAGGGAACACATTTAACTGACAAACTGTAATACCGTAAGACTGACATCAGAATAGGAGCTGATGAGATCAATTATAGTGTTTTAACTCTTTGGGTATTTTTCGGGTCATTTGAATCACTCGTGCATTGTAGTTTTTTACCGAGTAACATTTTAAAATTCAGTGCTCGTGCTTATATCGGACTCGAGTCCGCGCCTCAGCCCATCAAGCAAATTAAATGAGAAAAACTGGGGAATGCAGACACACAGTGTGTCGATGGACGGGGAATAATAGGAACATTTCTAAATATCAATCAATGTTGTGCCACAAAACTCAATTTAAACCGGGCAATATGCCTCCAGACTTGAATAAGCCAAAGCCACTCATTAAAATGAGGCACTCATCATAAATCAAGAAAATGTTGAAGTCTGGCTTGTTTGGACAAAATTACATTAACACATTCTTGTCAAGGTCCCACACAAGCTGCCTAAGGCAATTTTACATTCGCATCATTTAACCTATGCTAAACTAAGCGCTGATTAGCATCAACTGTACCTCAGAGCCGCTAATGTGGCTATGGACTTTTTATTGTTTTGTTAGTCAGCCGTCTGTGTGATGCGTGCGTCCTGATTAAATTTGGCGGACTACATGTTTGAATTTGGTTGTTATTCTAATATATAAATATCTAATATAATAT
Organism: Colistium nudipinnis; assembly: GCA_016785305.1. Taxonomy (NCBI): domain Eukaryota; kingdom Metazoa; phylum Chordata; class Actinopteri; order Pleuronectiformes; family Rhombosoleidae; genus Colistium; species Colistium nudipinnis. The sequence continues at coordinate 829,129 of JAFBJU010000814.1, forward strand.
TAATTCCAAATCCTCACTTTTGTTTTGCATTGCGTCTACAACAACCTTACCATCAGTTAGATTTCATCAAAATTGTATAGACAGCCTGTACGCAGCACATCAGTTCAGTTGCAGCCGTGATGTATCGCTTTCTTGGCAAAATGAGAAAAACAAACCAATTTTTTGCCTACTCTTCCAAAAGAACTGAGCCCACATAGGTCACATGAGCACAGCTCTGAAGCTTTGATGAAAACCTATTCAGTTTGGGTGACGAGCATCTGCCTGCATTGATGGCTTTCTCGGACTACCCTGTGAGGGCTAGTGAATGCATCCCTGAGCCTGGGTGGGCTGCACAAAGCAACAAAGAACTGGGCAAACAAATGTAATAAAAAATGTCCTCGGCCGAAAAGGTTAAGACAGACGATCAATGACCTGCTGGAGCTGTCTATTCGTATCGATTTTTCTACTTCGAAGAGGTCACTTTGTCCTCCTTCAGATCCAGGTGCCCTGCGCTTTGTGCTCATCCCACGCTTTAATGTCCTCATATGAAATGGCCAGAGGGAGCACACCTGATAAAAGCCGTCCAAGGGCTCCGTGGCTTTGGAAAATGGTAACAAAATACCAGCCTACGATCGGCAATATTTTCATACTCATCAAGCCATTCAGTGACCCCTCGTGTCCTATGGATACGGGCGTTGTGATCCAGAAAGAGTCCACTCGCATCACAGAAGTGCGTCACGGTAAAATAGAAGGGGGAGACTCAACAACAATGTTACATGGATTTGCAGTGATGCCTCCATATAAGAGGAAAAATGAAGCCAAAGCTTGCCAGCCCACAGGCATACCAGAGCCTTTATACCCCTGTAGTTTAATTAGGCCTGCGGCATTGTCTTGATACACACCACACATGTACTCGTTGAGATGAGGAAGGATGACTCATCTGACCATATCACCGCTTTTTTTTCTCTGATCTGATCTCTGCGGATCATTGCCTATGGGTTTTGCATCGTAGAAAATCTCCAATTTGCATTGAGTTTTGTCATTTGGAGGGTTATGCAGTGAAGCTCCACTATAATAACCCTGGCTGTGTCATGGTTGACGGACTGTTCTTCCTGACCCCGTAAGACTGAATGAAATATACTTTTTGTACCATGTAGTACTGTATGAATGAATGAGTGATAAATATTAACCCCTTATAGGGAAACCGTATTTGTAGTTAATGAAACATTTTCTATGGGAATAGACATGGCCCTTTCTCATAGTGTAGGGCTGTTTGGTTAGCCTTTGGTGAGACATCTGACATTGGAACGGGTCATTGGAAGCAGCAAGAGGTTTCTGATGCTCGGACGACGGCCCGGACTCACTGAGGTCACACCAGGCCCCCTGTAGAGAAAGAAAAACTGTCAGTATATAAAACAGGCTTTTCCTGGTGAAAACACGATTCTCTTCGGAGCCCCTGCTGTCTTCACTGTATTTAAAAAAATATCCACAACACAGCTGTGGTTTAGCTGGTATGTGCTTAAGTTGAAGGTCATTGTCCCTTCAGCAGTTTTCCATCACATCCCAAGAAACATGAACAAGCTGTATGGGTTCAATCTTAAATGAGTAACTGTTGAGAATCCAATCATTCTCTCTTTAAAGGAAATGTTTGGTCATTTTTCAGCCAGGCTCTTATTATGATTGTCCTGTTAATGCATTATTCGTACTTAATCTTTTTAATTATGTTACAATATACATATGCAAGTAATTATTGCAGATTGACAGGTGGTTGGCTCATCAAACAGCGAGGTTGGTTGTCAAGAGCAAATTAGTATTGTGTCATTATTAGCTGTATTCAATTTAGTTTGGAAAAAGGATTGAAAGGATGTGAGTAAAATTTAAAATTGCCAATAATATGTTTACTATTTTTGGATGCCTGAAGGCCACATAATGACCTTTTAAGTTGATGGACCAGAATTGTTAGCAGCTGCCTAATTACACATCCAGCAGACAGAGCAGCATTAGCATTAATTTAGAGTTGTGACGCCTCAAGAATCCTAAATTATTTTTGCTGTGTTTTGCTCTACCACAGCGACCGGATTAATTGAGGCGCTGGCCTGAGTTCAGTCAGGATGACGGGGCTGTAAAATGAGTGATCAGCTGTTCATCGGCGGCACACATCTATCTAATGGCACAGTTACACACTTTCCACTTTAGTTTCAGTTTAGCATATCGTTGTGCTGTTGTCATTTTACACATGTTACTCTCTTCCTTAGTTCATTTATGCTTTTGTTATGTGCGCCCTCCATGAAAGGTTCATCTTTATCCTCATCAACAACCACCACAATCTGGACTCTTTATGCACCTTGGACAGATTGATTACACAATTTGGCAAATTGTGATGTGTGAATAATTTGGGCTTTTTCCACCAGAAACTCCCTCCTGCAGTGGGCCAGAACATGGCAAAGTTGTGGAAAACAAACACATTTAAAGAGATTGCGAATCTAAATAGGAGTATTATGGCAATATGTCACTATATGGGCCATGTATTTTACGTCACACATTTGAATCCGTTGTTAATAAAAAAAAAAAAAGTACAGTATATATCACCTCTTGCCCCAATGGTTGTTTTTTTGCTGGAGTTGTAGTTCTCTAATAGCCACAATAATGAGACAAAAACACCGCAATTTCGAAGGATCTGGTTTGTCAAGTGAGACCAAATGTTCATTTAATAACTATCATAAAATGATCCCCCTGAGCAACATGTTTATGTTTCTAAATGTTACTATACTAATGTAAATGGTCACTAATAGTCCTCAGAGATTCACTTTTTTTCAAGTGTTATTTCTGAGCATTGCAAAAAGGGCCCAGTGTTTTGTGGTGTTCTATATCCATCCGCTGGAAGGCCCCTTCCCATCTCTGAGAAGAGAGATGTTGTCCTCTTTAGACAGAGTTATCCTTCCCAAAGGTGGACGCTGTATTTATAGGGCCATATATTTGTTGCTGCTAATATAAATCTCAGCTCCCAGGATCCTTCACTGTGTGTGGACGTCAAGTGCATCCGCGCAGCATCCAAGTCAATAACTGGCAACTGACAATGTGGATTTGCTGATGTGAGTAATCATGAGCTGAGGTCATATACGTGAGTGATTTGTTGTTGTTCCAACCAACTACTGTGGAACATCGACTGTGGAACAACTCCTGTGTTGCCGGTTAAGAAGTTTACATAATATGAAAAAAATAAAAATAAATGTGTGGACACACAATATCAATAAAACAAAAAACTTTTTTTTTTTAAGCTTTGTGATAATCTCTACATCTTTTCACAGGACTTGCCGAAGAGGGAAAAGTGCATGAGTCAAAATAAACTTTGCATGGAAGTTTGTAAATAAGTTCCAAAATAAGGCCTCACAGATAGCTCTCTTGACATTGACCATGGCCAAACCTCCGTGGCAGGGGGGGGGGGGAGTATTTTCATCCTGAGAATTGTTGTGGACCATGAGATCCTCGAGCAGCGAGGAGGATCAGGGACAAAGAGTATTTTTGTAGATGATTGAAATATAGGGCCTGGACTCATTCAACACCAGAGCCAGATGGATTGCCAGTGTTTGCTGAATTCCAAATTGTCAGCAAAGTTTCACTGCAAACTCATTTCAGGTGCTTTTCCCTGCCAGTGATCAAACACAGATATCAAAACCACCTCTGTTTAAGTGTCATTACTCACTTTGGTGATTTATGCCTTATCCCAAGGGAGGGGGGGGTGTGTGTGGGTCCTCCAGTCAGGATAAAAGTATTCTTTATTACCAATTCAGCGTGGTGCTAAAAAATCTAATCTCAAATCCTTCACTTGTGAAACTGTGTGAAAGCCTTTCAAGTCCTGAACACTCGGTCGCATTGGGAGATATGAGACACGACCGGATATGCATAATGTGTTTTTATTTTGTAGGCCCGGGTGTATCTGTTGCATGTGTGTGGTGTGTCAATTCAGATGTGCGTTGCATTAAAAAACGTAGGTTCAGTTATTTTTCATCGAAACACTTTCTCAGAAAAGCCCCGTCGTCAGTCCCGATATAGGTTTCCTCTAAGTTATGCTTATGAAGCTATTTTCTTAATTAGAGTGAAAAGGTGCCATTCAATTTTAGCTTGAGTAATGGATGAATGCTCAGGATGATAGGGGGTGAGAAGCAGCTAATTTCAAGGGACATTGGTTTCTGGAGAGCTGGCAGTGTGTGCTTCAATAACTGGATATTCATTACCATGAACACCATGTCAGTGTGAAGAATTTTATGAGCAGAATCTTGGTAGAATCTTGATATATCGTGACAAGGTTCATAAGCAAATGTATTTATACCACACAAAATGAAATTGTCTCTGTGTCATTACGACCTACCAAAGACAAATACACCTAATATGCCAGAGTCACAGGAAGCAATGAGTAATGACGAAAAAAACAAAAAAACACAGTTATTTTGCGTTTCCTTTTTTTTTTCTTCTTTTCAAACAAATGTTTGTTTAAGTCGGCTATATTTTGGAGTTGTTAAATGTTTACGGTCTTGGCTTACTGGGACGCATGCATTGACTTGCACAGAACCATCAAAACCACCCCGCAGTCACAGATGCAGGAGGATGACAGGTCAACGGAACAAATCCTGAGTCAAATGATGGATGAGACAGACTTAAAGCAGATGCTTCGACACGGGACCTGCGGGGGTCACTTACCGGTTTGATGGGTGGGAAATGACGTGAATCACGTATTAGCTCGAGATCTGTCTCCCAGTGATTAGTCTCGATGAATCGGAGGGGGCAAACTTAATTATTGCCCCCAAATACTACCAGGATCTCCTTCTCAGACCAAAGTGTGGTTATAGGGATCGTTTCTGTGTCACTGTGAGCCAGGAGTAATTGCTTCCAGAGCACTGCCACCGAGGTGGACTGACCTCACCAGACCCAGGGCAGCTGCTGCGGTGTTTGGGGTTTTCGCCGCTCTGCTTGTGTTCGTGAACTCTGATATCGGTTTTGCCAACTCGAAGCCATGTTTTTGGCCTCGATCCCTCGGGGGGAGGGTCTCACGTCGGAGCCCGTACACCTTGGAGACAAATACGAACGTCGCCTTGTAGATGTGCTATACAGATGTACGATACTACACCCTTTAAACCCCCGTGGCTGCTGTTGAGATGATAAAATAACACATCCTGGGGATATACTGTATCAGCTTGTCTTTCCTTCGGAGCAAAGAATGCTGGAATAGCGTCGGGCATCTCTCAGTTCATGTAAAGATTTTTGCTTGAGAGGACAATAGGACGCCGTGGATGAAAGTGGGACGCTCTCTGCTTCACTACAATGCTATCGCAGCCCAATGCTTGAAAAAAGACACCAGCCAATGAACAAGCCCGAGGCCAAGGCCCCGGGGTAAAGCTCTGCAGTGTCATCAGGTCATGACATCAAGTTTTATTTCACCGGCCGAGAGGGCGTGTGCGGAGAGGCACTGGAAGTGCATTATTTGGGCATGTGTCTACATGCTCAACGGTGGTCCGGGGCCCGGGGGCATTTGCCCACTTGCCCTGAGGGCGAACCGAGCATGTACATAGACAGTCTGGTATGCGCGAGGCAATATAAACGGCTTCTGGTCTCATTTGCGGCTTCCTGTCTCTCCCGGTCATCCTCACGAGTCCCAACAGGAGGCTGCTGCGACCAGCTTCCCATGCGAGAAACGGAGCGGGTTTGCCTAAAAAAAAAAGCCATCCTCTATCTCTGTGGCGTCATGAACGATAGGTCGATAACATTTAATTACAAGGCTAATAATTGAGGCTTCGCAAAAAAACACATCAACCCTGATGATGTCACCGTGGTTATCAAAGTCTGGATTCACTGGGTGTTCGATCCCTTCTTGAGAAAGGGGATAGTGGACAGATGACAGGAAGTGAGAGGATAGAGATGGGGCAGGACATGCAACAAAGGTCTTTGTCCGGATGTGTACGGGGAAGTTGCAGCTTAACCTCAAGGTCATCGTGGCACCCTGATATTAGCGGCTTAAGTCGCACAAACACAGCGACGTGCTTATTTACCATACGTGGCATAATAAATAAAAGAGGATATTTACTTTCAGTGAACTGCTTACATGAAGATCTTGGGCTATGGAGGTTTTCTGGAAAGTATGTGTTAACTGTATGCTGTTAAACCAAAAGTCAGTGGTAAATATGAACCAACCTTTTCGGTTAGAAATTGTCAACTATTCTTACAAGGAGTGACACAATGTTATAAAGTGTTGCACAAAGGGCTGACTCTTCATTTCACTATTATTGTGTTTCCCTTTCACTGAGGGCTGCACAACAAAGGACAACAGGAATTTGAATCTCCACTGAGTCCCCCCCCCCCCCCCCCCCCCCCCCCCCCCCCCCCACGCCCCCCTGAGGTGTAGTTCTCGGCTTGGAAGTGAACCAGGGCTTTCGAAGGTGACTCCCAACTGGAATTACCCTTTAAGCTCTGACACTGGCGTTGGGAAATCAGGACAAAGTACAGCAGGAGGCGTCTTTGTTTTTCTCGCCTTGCTCTCCTCGGCTTGTCCAACAATGTCAGGTCACAGAGGGTCCTGGAAGTACACACGTGATTAATATGGGCCAAAAAAGCACAGAAACACACGAGCCTGTGTAAACAGCCTGCTTATGAACAATGCAGAACTGACCCATCTGATCCATATGGCAATATATATATATTTTTTTTAAGACAATGACTTTTTCTAATTTAATTCCACTTTTTTCACCAGAAGGAGACCACAACTAAAATATGACACCATTTAATTAGAATAGCTCTGATATTTAAAAAAACGAAATCTAGAATAATGTCGGGGCATTTTAATACCATTATTTTCATACATTTCTTAAAGATTTCCCATTTGCAAGTAAAACCTTTTTTTTTTTTAATTGCCCTGAGAGGTATTCCATAAAGCTTAGCTGGAATTCATATTAGGCCCCACTCACTCATAAAGCCGAGAATCCTTAACAGAATCTCCCGCTGACAGCTTTGCGTTTTATCATGTTACCACTTGCTCTGACTCCCTGAGAGTCTCAGAGGAAGGGTTTCCCCATCTCATCGAGCTTATGGCGGCTGGAAGAAAATACTTTAACATGGTCAAAATAAAGGTTTCCTGAATCCTGTAAGTTTTTTTTAAAAGATACTTTCAAAGATTGGAATTTCCTTTCGTGTTTGATAGAGGCATTGTCTGTGGTACTGTATATTGCTATAATGGCCTCCCATCCCCGTACTATATGCGAGCCAAACGAAACCATTTTTAAAGAGATGCATGGAGCCGGGGATGCTTATCATAATCCATATCTGTTCAAAAACGTGACGCTGAAACTCAAACCAAATGTGACATAACCAAATTCACATTCCCTCTTTCGAAGAAGTGATAAATCACTTGTCTCCTCGGCATCGATTGCAGAATGTTTTATCTTCAAGATGAGACGTCACATTGTTAAAATGTATGACCCCCAGCTTTACAAGATACCTGTCTCTACTGTCATTTCTTTCACGTCAGAGGTGAAGGTGGCAAAGCTGCGCAGTTGATAGTATTGTCCCTAGGTGACCGCGGAGCTCTCCTTTCTATACCCTCACAGGAAAAGCCGGATAGATCTTGGATGGGCAATGGAGATTACATTTGATTTGTGGTGTATGAACTAACATTCGATAAGGTTTAATTGTTCTTCGGGAGTGTTCTAAGTTGACTGGGCTAGTTTAAGATTCTTGGCGACCTTTCACCTCCCATCCGGGAGGCTTCTTTAGTTCTAACTGGCTGGTGGGAAGTTGGTGAAGGCGTTTATTCTCTGGAGGATAAGTATCTGAATAGAGAATCCTTGCATTAATCATCGCAGATCTGAGACCCCCTGAACTGGTTCCAGGTTGTTGGGTTCAGAGCTGTTGGGGAGGTTGCTTGTGTTGTGATGGGAGTGAGTGTGGGAAGAGAATGAAGAAGCATGTTGCAGGTGGCTCAAAGTTGGTGTCTTAATCCTCCGCTTTTCGTAGACGGATGGCTTCTCCAGGCTGCCCTACTGTAGATGGCTTCTTGTAGCCCTCTTTCAAACCACTTGTTTGCGTAGGGGTTGTTTGGTCTCTGCAATGTTTCCCTGAAACGTTTTAAGTCCGAGCCATCCTCATTGCGTTGGAATGCATAAACCGCATTGTTCTTCTCTCTCTGTAGGAGAGAAAAAAAAAACGTTTTATTATCTCTGTTTCTGGATGGTGCTACGCGTGAGAAAATGCGTGTGTCTTGTTAAAACAGTTTAATGTTGGTGGTGTGTAAATTGAGTTCCACGATTTCAGCAATTGAAAGAGGTGGAATTTGCTGATTTGCCAAAAGCGGATGAGTCAGCGGACGTCGCTCTCGGCGAAGGCCTTGACCTCTATTCTGGTTCTCAGACCCCAGTAAATGACAGAGCGCTACTGTAATAGTTACACTGCGTTGCTGAGAATCAGTCCCTCGGTGTGTGTAAACTGTACTTGGCTAGTAAAGTGATTCTTTCCCAGTTTGTACTGGCTGGAAGAGAGTTTCACTTGTTTTGGAACCAGATGCCTGTCGGCTTACTTGTTCAAAAATGTTGTGAAAATGGGATAGAGACAAATACAGGAGTTTTAATGGCATGACACACGCAGACAAGGCCAGTTTAGTGACTGTTTATCAAATGAAAGAATAAAGGTAGACAGGCTTTTTCTTTGTTTCTTATTTAAGTGCTTGAAATGTAGAAATACACGTTGCTAATTGTTGATATAGCCCCACTAAGATATTTGTACATCTGTACCAAAAATATTCACAGAAAAAACGCTTTAATTGTGCCCTTTATTTGTTTGTCTGTTTGTGTCGTTTCTAAAATGATCACATATCGTTTTATATAACAGATTGAATTAGTGTTAACATTAAATCCATTTGCTCTGAATTTACATATTTGCAGATAAATGCATCACTAATTATAATCCAATAGTGTTTTAGAATGATTCAATAATGTTCAATAATAACACTTTCTGTTACATCTCCTTACTTTAGAATGTTTAAATGAACCAGTTTATCTACAATGTGGTATTTATACCTTTTACTTTAAGTTTTGACACTGCATGGAAAATATCGCTCTGCATATACAATGTCGTTTTATTATTACGCTGGGTGAGGCACTGCAAATCCAAGACTCAAAAATGGGCATTTGTCAATATAGTCATTCCTCAGATGATTGGCGTTTTAAAAACAAATATGCCTCAGTTATGTTATGGTTGCTGAGAGTGCAGAGGAGATTGTCATTTCTTAAGACGTTTTTGTTGTCCTAACATCTCCGATAAGGACGTCAGCGGCCCACATTCCTCACAGGAAACATGCTCTAATTCTTTTTCCATCTGATTGCTAGAATGTCCGTTTCACGTTTGCAGCTTGACTCGGCGTGATAGTCAAAAAAACAGAATGTGCTTTTGTTGTGGTTGTTATGTTGCGCAACGCACGGAGGAGCCGATGACTGTACGTGCATATGTATCACGTGCTCCCCCCAAGAGAGGTTTACATTTGGAGCTTGCCTCCCCGAATATGCTGAGCAAGTATGTGCCTCTGGATTTTGGCAATCAGTAAAGAGAATGTTCTCCCCTGCTGTCCCAATCAATTTTGCTCTACCCTTTGGTATGGCTGCTGTGATCCATGCTGACGATTTATGTAAACCCACCACACTGGCACTGCACACACGCTTCATAATTCTGCTCACAAAGAGTAGATGGTCTTTATAGGAATATGAACTCATAAACATGCTATTTATGTGGTTGACTGAATCCGAGTTTAAGAAAACAACCCACTGGGATCCACCTACTTTTCCGGAGCTGTCAACTATGTCACACTGTCTGGTTGTCGTAGAGATGCATCTGCTGACATGCTCAGTTACCGTCATGATGTCATTCTAAGCCATCAACCTTCTCTGGTCTAGCGAAATCCATTCCCAGAGGAAGACGTCATGTGACTGAAAGCACTAATGCACAGCCATGGTGGAGGTCAAAGCACTACACGTCAGTTAAACATGTGCCCATAGACGTCCACCGATGCATTGCAGATACGCGCAGCACAAATAACAGACAAACATGCCGAAAGTAAACACCACACAACCAAAAAGACAAAGGTACAGCAAATACACACAAGAGAATCAGATCCAAATGGAAAATGGTAGAATAAACCCAGAAACACAAACTAGGGAGTAGATATTCTGCAAAGTGCTTCGGAAAAACTTCGACATCGACTAGAATAATATATAAATGTCCCTGGTATTTCTATTTAATATATCATTTTTCACATATTTCAAATATAATAAAAGTAAAAATTGTAACCATCAAAACATGGAAACGTCTCATTATATTAAGTCATTAAGTAATTAATCCCTCGATTAGTATTAAACAGAGGTTTGGCATTTAAAGCAGTAACTGTGGGCTGAAGGGTGCTTCTGACATAGAAGGATGCATAACTTTCTTGTATTTGTAAGAGCATTGGGTCATGCAAGATCACCAAAGGCTAAGTCTAACTTGGCATGCAGGCAGCAAAACATGACCTTTTTATAACATACCATATAAACTCCCTACTGGACAAAAAAAAACTATAATTCTGAGAATAAATGTAATCAAATTAGAGGACTTTCTGAAAAATGTGACCGCTCCTTTTACTTAAAATCCATGACAGACCCCAGATAAACCTAATAGTGAAAACACTAGCGTAGGAGCCAATGATTCTGAACTATATTAAATTAAAACGGAATGATCCTTTTCTGTCAACACCATTCCTTTCAAATCAACACGTATCCTTCAAAAGTTATTTAGATTCATTGAGCCAGTCATTCGATAAATACAAAAGAAAAGTGTCAAATGTTGTGGCTATATAGCCAAATTAGGCCTGAACTAACATCTGCTGCATTATTACTACTTCTTTCTCCACCCTCCCTTTTTACCAAATTACAGAACTGAAAGAGCAGGAATTAAATGTGGTCGTTGTTTGTAACATCAATACAAATTAATAAAAAAAATGTTCCCCTAATACTGATTCTAGTTGCACACTTGAACTGAAATAGTTTCAGTGGTGTGAAAACAACATATTTTGAATTCGTTACTTTAACATATTATGTCCAGTTTCGCCAGGTTTTAAGGTTGTTTAATGGTGTGACTTTACAATAATGGATATACGTGTGAGTGGTTCACTGGCACCACACATAAGCATGAAGGTTTTGCTGTCACAGTAAAATTGATCGCCCAGCGCCGCGCTGATGTGAGGTGTCACGAATGCAAAATGGAATCAAACAAACCCAGCATTTCATCACAAGGGGGAGCTTGCACGGCTGCTGGTATAATTTAAAAATAAATAATCATTATTATAATCCATACAATGACATTAAAGTGACAAGCCAAGAAACGAGAGCTTTCCACTGGGAGCAACTGATATTTTTATGAGCTGTGCCCTTTTCACTTCACTCATAACTGAAGTGCCCACTCACCGTATGAAAAGTGAGCCTGATTGATGGCTGCTCCGTGGACCAATTCAGCTTAAACAATAAAACGATACCTTTATTGATGAATTCCACTAAAAGTATAGTTTCCCAGCAAATTCAATGAAGGAAAATATCATATCACCATGTCCACTGAATGAGACGAGCTCAACTGAGCGCTGTGTGAAGGAAGTGCTGAGTAGCACAAATGAAACACATAATAGTTAGAAGAACATATTATAATAATAGTGCAATGAAATGCGACATGTTCTTTCATGTCAACCACTGACAAAACGTGGTCTTGTGTTAAATATGTTTCTGTTGTTGTCCATCTGTCAGACAATTCACACACTGCTCCACAAACACCCCCAGGGCTACTTCCTTAGTCCTGAATTAGTTAACTCACAACGCACGCACGCACACGCGCACACGCGCACACACGCACACACGCACACACATACAAACACAGGACATAAAAATGTGCCTGGCTGCAGAGCTGTTATCTTCTCTCTGTTTTAATTATTGTCATTACAGGAAATAGTGCAGACAAGCATTTTGTGTTGTTTTCCTCGTGCACGCAGACTCTTAGTGTTCGGCAGAGCTTTTTCCCAGGCCTGGGCTTCTCACTAAATCATCAGTCACATTCAACTCTGTTATGTGTTGCCGGAGAGCAGGAGGGCCATAGATTTGCAGCATTACCTTATCGCAGTCAGACTCTATCAGCTTTGGAAATGAAGGCTTGTCAGGAAGAAAAATAAGTTGAGCATTTTTACATTTTGTCGTTTCCCAGAGTGCTGTGTACGTGAGTGTACTTTCAAATTAATTTGAACACAGCATTCAGAGCATCGAAGCTCCTTCTACTGCACACACACTTGCTGGTCATTTCACTTACACCGTTATTTATAACAGGCATTAGTCATTACGATGTCTGTCTGCTCACTGACAGCTGTGCGATTTCGCTACTTAGTTACGGTTTTAGAGAAAAATTCGGAGTAAACATTTTCCCTTTTTTTCTTTCCAGAAAGAAAAGGGATGACGTGGGCATATCTTCATACAACACACCGCAGATGTCAGGGTTCTGTGGTAGGCATAGTAACCATGCTTCTACTTATCACCTAGATATCTGAAGTAAATGTCAGTTAATTACACGGTTACAATATTGAGGATGTTCGCCTCGTTATTATTTAAATAGATAAAAATGAAAGTTCATCAGCTGAGTCGGATTTATGAGCCTGTTCCAAAAGGCGGTGTATTTCGGGGAAACACTGCGCTTTTAGAGCTTTTAATCAATTTGGTGATTAAAAAACAAACGGATGCCTCCTTTAGTCCCACCCTGGCTAACGCTGCCTGCAGCTCTGAGCAACTTGATGATATTAAATAATGATTTCATGGTGTATTTAAAGGTTCTGAGCTCCGTTTGCTTCTCATTTGTGTTTCCAACGCCTGTGTGTTGTGTACCAAATGAACAGGTTAGATAACTGTCGATTTTGTCAATGAAAAAAGTATGATAGGTCAATATTCAACTAGTTTAAATATTCAATTAGTTGTTTTTGTAGTCCTTCACACTGAGTATAGCGTATGGAGATACATATAATGATTATCATCAGCATATCACATATTTATAGGTATGTTCCATACTGCCCTACAGTAGCTCTGTATTTGCAATTTTTGAAGGCTTTATAGTAAATATAGTGATGTGTTCACTCTCCCCAAAGAACCCATTTCCCTACATGGTTTATAAACTGAACTATTGTTTAGTGTTATATAATTTTCCACCACAATACCAGCAGAGGAAAAATGAAAACAAATCACCTCTGTTTTTCTGGCCTTATCAGGCCTTGTGGTAACAAATCTGTCAAACCTTCAATAGCTGTCATGAAAAGGGTTATTGTGAACAATGTTTTATTCATAAGAACATTTCATGGCTTTCTCATTGAAAGCCAGAGCCCTGGCAGAAACACACCTTGCAACCATAAGACCCGTGTTTATGGGCCCTATTGATGAAAGAGTCACAGACAAGACTTACAGCAGCCTCTGCACACTGCCCTTTTGAAATCCGAAGACCTCGGCCAGAATAAACAGTCACACAATAGAGGCTCGTACAATATCATCCCTCATTCACTCCCACTTCGTTCTTATTGGCAGCGGTGTCTATTATGAGGAAGGAGGTGGAAAAAAAACAAAAAACATAGCAAAGTGTAGTTTTGACAGATGTTAGAAATTGTGAACACAAGATGTGTGTATCTCTGGGGACGTCGTGCTCCGAAGACAAATCCGATTGTTGTCAAGGGAACAGCAAGCAATTTGTCCAAATGACTTTTTAATATCCATAAACCGAGACTGTGGAGTAAAAGTGGATTGGTATTTACTCTGGTTTACATTTCAATGTGGGGGGGAAAAAAAACAAAAAACATCTCAACGTGTGACGGTTGAGAATGATATGTTTCCTGTCTATAACAGGAAACTCCGTTTTTTCTTTCTTTATGTTGCCAGTGTGTCTGAGGTGGAAGTATTTGTCTTTGCCTAATTGAAATGCCACGGGCGTCTGTGAGAAACTCAGGCCGTCCCGCCAGACCCCCGGGCCAAGACAGAGCCGCACAGTTGCAGCTACAGTGTATCCAAGGAGATTGCAGTGGGATTGTAAAGAAGTGCCTCCATGTTCTTAGCCAGTCTAAAGAATGCAGCACAATGCAACGGGGATGAGAGGTCCATTCCATTGCCTGGGAGTAATTTTACCGATTGGCCATTCAAGTCTGGGTCCAGGATGATTGACCAGAAACTGAGAGAGAGGGGAGAGAGTTGGAGGGGGGGCGAGAGAGAGAGAGAGAGAGAGAGAGAGAGACCCACCATGCACAGATGGTTTATTAAGCAGCCTTTACTCTTGGCAGAACGACAAGTTTTAAATCATTTGTATCACTGAATATATTTTTAGACCTATTTTAGGTCTCGTACACAGATGCAGAGATGTTTCTGCAAAATTGAAAATAGCCGTTGCACGCTATTTTTAATGTAAATAACAAAAAAACATCTCCATATAAAGTAATTTCCAAACAACGGACTTTTGCATACATAGCGTTACCGTCGGTAATGTTTGCGTTTTACTCCCACACTTCATTGTCGATATGAGGTGTCAATACAACTACGGAGGCATAGCTGCCAGCGAAAACATCATCATTTAATCAAAAAAAATGATCATGTAAAAAACTATTATTCCAAAAGATTTACGTTGAAATGATTTCGCTTGCCGTACACTGCATCGCACATTGCAAAGAGGCCTTTCCATGTTGCTCCCCAACGGACCCACAGTACCACTGTAGCCACACGCAGTTTTATAATCCGTAAATCATTTTAATGGACCCTTTGGTTGTGTTCATTTCTGTTTTCACTTGCAAATAAGTGGCTTACATAAGGGCCATAAACGGGGATATTCTTTTTTTGTTAACTCTGTTTGATGATATGACCACTTCTTTCTCTTGACGTAACAGACCCCTTCTTACAAGGCCTTATCCCCAAATGGTAAAACTTTGACTCCAAAATGAGTTGTCGAGTAAAATGCTAATGGATAATAAAACCCGGTTTGTTAGAAAAAAACTAAAATGAACTTCAGATCTTTTACAGTCATAAAATAAACGTGTCTTTACAGCTCCAATAAACATGACAAAAAGTCCTCTAATGCCTGGAATGTCACATCTGCCCTCTCAGGTGAGATGTTCCCTCTGACTCTCTGCCCTCGCTGGAGCTCCCCATTGTGTCCGTCAATGCAGACTGTGCATTTCCTTCCGGCCTTTGTTTGGGTTTCCCATTTGAGTCCAATAAACAGGGATCACTGGCTGAAGATGAATGATGCTCTCTGAAGACAAGATGACTCGAGGCCGGAGAAATGTCCATGTATGTGAAAATTCCTGAAATGCCTCGGGTAGGTACATTTGTCCAAGTGCAGATTCCTTCCTTGACCCTGACTCCAGCGCAGCGGGAACACCAGCTGGGATGTGAGAATTGACATGACATTAAACAGTGGAAATGTTTAAGTGGCAGTTTAAATCACTATAAAGGGTCTTTGAGTACAAAAACAACAACAACAACAAAAAAAAAACGCGCACACACTTTCGGTTGAAATACCTTCTGGAATGAGACCCCGGAAGTGAATTTTGTCAGACCCTGAAGTGGCGGAACGTCCTCCCTCATTGGTGCATCTCCGCAGACTTAGATGTTGACGTATTCCCGTTGTGGGCCTTGCTAAATACCCTTTACAACAGGCAAAAAAACCTGCAAAACTTAACACGGGCGTGTCGGTGCGTTCACAACTCGCGCACAGATGGATCAGGTTTCTCATGACTCTTGCTGCGTTTAGGACTCGTGGCCTTGGCTAGATGCTCCCGATTGTGGCTGTGTCAGGGCTCCCTTCGCTCGGGGGCACCAAACACAAAAAACAACATCGCCGGGGGAGCCACGCTGCGGGGCTTCATCTAAAAGAGGACTTCAAACTCCTAACCTGCGCTCGCTGGACTCCTTTGGCCCCCGATGGCATGTTTGTATCCCGCTTTGTTTTCACACCGACCGTACTTGTCGGGGTCAGCGCTCGCGAACCTGTGAAAAAAGCATTTGCGATGCCTTCCACCAGGGGACTTGGTTTCAGGATGATCGTTCCCATACGGGTTGTCTCGCGCATGTCCTCACAAGGTTTTCTCAGCATCCCCCTGTCCTGTGTTAGTAGCAGGGGTGGCCGGGCCATGTGAGAAATGGGAAGAGGACTTTGTTTCCCAGCGGAGGGAGAGAGTTGGATCTGGATCAGCCCCGGGTCAGGGGGAGCGTCTTCTCTTCTGTACATCCCTAATCATCTTTCCTTTAAGGGCATGTTTATGTTTGCACATTTCTCCCCCTTTCGATTGCGCTGACGAAGACGGAACCCATGAGAATGCCCGTTGGCCAAGTATCTTCACATCCTGCGGTGCCTCTCTCCCTCACGCCGCGTGGGCACGGAGGCACAGCGGGCTACCTCTCTCCCGCCCAGATCAGCAGGTTGCTAGGTGGTACGTTATTCGCCCCGGGAAAAGACAGTTTGTGGGATCAGCGTCTGGCCTCCGTATCTTTCGTCATGACGAAGCAACCACGGCAGCGCACTGGGCGTGGGAGGAAAAAGGGCACGCCACAAACACCGGGAACATCAGAATAAGCACATTCGCTTGGATGCGCTGCACGTCCTTCGAAACAAGGCGTTGCTCATTGGCACTCTTTTACAAAAAAAAAAAAACATTTATATTTGTTACAGCTATACTGGTGAGTTTAAGGTGTATTTATGTGGAGCACGTATCCTGTCCTTTTGCTCACTTCTCCATCCTCGCAGCTCCCTCCAACTTCCTCTCCTCCCTCGTTCACGACCATCCCGTTTCCTCTCCTCCCTTGCTCTCTCTAATCCCATTTCACACATTAGGATCGAATTTCTCTCCTCACTTGCTTAATGTCTGCCCCCCCCCCTCTCTCCCTCTCTCTCTCCCTCTCTCTCTCTCTCTCTCTCTCTCTCTCTCTCTCTCTCTCTCTTTTTTTTTTTTTTTCATTGTCCTCATCCAGTCTTTCAGGAGTGCTGGGAGGCGTTTCCGCTCCCAAACTCCCCGAGCGCCGATCTCCCTGGTGGGATATTAATAGGAGAGGGGAGGGAGACATGAAGAAACACTCCCCGGAGGGACAACGGTGGGAAGAAGAAGTGGGGTAAGGGCCGCGGCTCCACAGTCGCCAGGAGCAGCATAAATCCATCACACACGCACGCACGCACGCACACACACACACACACACACACACACGCACACACCCCCTGTGACCTTTTCTTTGGAAATAGTAAATACATGGAGGTAGAGAAAGAGACCAACTGAGAACAGACAAAGACATGTACTCTCCATTTTCCCGCCAATATATAGAGATATAGAGACATACGTATTTTGTACATCATGTATTCGGACTAGATTCTCCTTTTTTCTTTTTTTTTTTTGAATTTCAATGACAAGCATTAGTTTAAAATGAAATCAGATTGGCAAAACTCTACTGAACAAAAGTCAGAGCGAAACTGAGAATCACTTTTCTTTGCTTTCACACACACAAAAAAAAAAGGCCTTTATTGACCAGAGTTACCAAACTCCTTTCTCAGGTCAGAGTCCACCACCTATAAAACACTACACTTTTGCTGCACATCTTTCAAATGCTAACGCACTTTGTTCAAAACAGTTCCAAACAAAACAGAATGATGAAAAAAGTGACATTTTAAGCTGCGGCCACATTGAAATCGATTTAAAAAAGTATGATAGAATGTTGACGATAAAATGAAACGACACAGCTGACTGCAGTTGGATTCTTGACGACCTACCCAGGTGATCTGTGATTGGCCTCATAACAAGCGGGTGCAAGGAGATGGCTTCTGACTTTCCTTTTTGCTATGGGGATTACAGCAAAGGTGACAGGTTGGCGGAGAGAGAAGAGGGAGAGGGAGAAGAGGGAGGAGAGGAAGAGCTGTGGTCGCTGATGAGATAAGGAACACAAGGACCAGAAGACCGTGTGGTGGAACCGGCCTCTCTCGAAGAAAGGGTGCAGCAGGTGAGTCGTGCGTCCCTCCACTGTCAAACTAAATATTTACAGACGGGACGCTTTTGTTTCTGTTTCACATCTATGAAATATATCGAGCTTTTGGGGGCTGGTATTATGAGACGCCCAGGACACTGCTTTTATTGATTATGGTCACTGCCAACAATGACATGAAACGAGTCCTGGTAGGCAAGGTTACTTTTTTTTCCAATTTAAACACAGTCAGCACAACAACAATTGCCTTGAAAAAACACAAAATAAGCATGCAGCAGTTGAACCGGTTGTGCTTTATTAGTATCCTCAACAAAGTATCAGACTATCTTATTCCATAATAAAATACTGATTTATCTGGGGAAAAAACAAACAAGCACAAAACAAACTTCAAAGATGAAACGTCTTCTGCAATTATCTACATTTTAAAGGTTTTATTTAAACGGGTAACTTTTCCTTTATTTGATAGGCCTGATTTTGTGTGAAACAGACAGAGAGGGGGTCGACATGGAGCAAAGGGCCACAGAGCAGCATCCAACTTGTGGCTGCTGGACACGACGTTGGCCCCAACACATGGGCAGCAGCTCCACCAGGTGAGCTCCTGAAATCCTCTCTCGCTTGTGACAAAAATGACTAGATAGAGTCTCATTCATGGTTGCGGCTAAAAGATTAAAATGACAATTCTGCAAATATTATATTTTTCTTCACAGATCAGGTGTCAGTGGAAAAAAAAAAACCCCATTAACTTAAACGGAGCCTTTTCTAGGTTTTAATGCTGGATTTTTACTTGACTTGACTTCAAGTCGGTTCATGTTTAGACAGTAGATATAGATTGTCCCCAAATTATTATTATACCCATTGTAAATCTGTCCACATGAACTCCCAGTGTGATTGAAGCGATGATGAGAATGTTCTTGCGGACGCATTAGTCACCACTGAACATGAGAGTGTGCAGTCCAGTTGTCCGAGTGACGTTGTTTTGTCCACTGTGATGGAGAGCGTGAAAGCGTTTTTCACTCCACGGCTGCGATACATGTTCTATTATTTGGTAGCAGTGAAGAAGGGATTTGGCTTGCTTCCGGTTCTTGCTAAAGACCGTGTTAGTTACGGTGACATCTTCTTTATTGATAGTTAACGGAGGATGAAGGTCTTTTAAAATGTGTACGTAAACCTATGCCGCAAACCTTTAACTATCTACCTTAAGATGGCTAAGGCATTCATTGTTTTGAAAAGGCTTCAGCTCAGTGCCGCATTGACGATCGCGAAATGTAGCAGTGTAATATTTACTCAAGAAGCTCGTGTGGTAGCTTTTCGGTATTTTTGCCTTGTCGAACCGAGAGTTTTGTCAAGGAGGAGGCAAAAACAAGCCGTCACCAGAGGTCAGCGACTGTCAAACCACTGTCAAACCAAAATATTTGTATAACGCTTCAACTTTGAGGTTTTCATCTGGACATCAAGTGATCAATAAATGACTGGCGCTGGGCCAAGGAGGTTTGCAGCACATCACCAATATTTTTCAGAGCTATCCTGTCGCTTTCCATCGTTTAACGTCACCGTATTTAACTTTGATCTCGTATACAATGCAATCAAGAAAAAGAAAAAAAAAAACAACACACAGATTGACCTTGGTAATCTCACTTTTTCCCCTTTCTGTTTGCTCCTGGTTTTAGAAGACATCAGCAAAAAGTCACCCTGCCAACAATTTGTCAGTGCTGGCACTTTGGCCTGAGCCCCAACCAATTTTTCTTCTCTGGATGCCATTTTTAAACCTTTATCTGTGAATCGGATGGACACTGGAATTGTTCCAATCTGAACCCAAACAGAACATGAAAGAAAACAACACTCCTGACACAAAGGAAACGTTTGAACGAGAAGGATCTTGAGGGCTTAGGGAGGCAAGGCAGGCAACAAGACGCACCTTCATTTTCATAACATTTAAAAACAATAAAGTAAATACTACAAAGTTAACACTAGAGTTTTTGTCCATATTTGTTTGGAGTACCGCGGGGTAACCCTTAAATGAACCAATTCCTCCTTCATAATGTAATGTTTGCTTCTTAAAGAAGACATCAATATAAACATTTCAGTTTAATTGTATTGGTTGTTAGTTAAGAGAACAAATTGTGAGAGGTCATTATGCCTCTCCCACAATGTGTGTGTGCCTTGACAGTGCTCTGTTGAAGGCAATGATGACATGTATTGTTGTAGTTGTGAATGTACAGGAAACGCATTTGTGAATTATGATTTAAAAAAAACAAAAAAACACACATTTCATAATCAAAAGATTTAAAATAGAGCTGCATTTGCAAACCTATATCGGTAGAGCGAATTTGTATTGTTTTTATATGTTACAAAAAATGGCACACAAGTTGGGTTTGTTTATGAAGATTGATGGATAGAGTCCACTTATTTTAACAGTGAAGCCAGAAAGCAGATTACGTTTGCTGATTATTTTTGAGAAATGAAATGAAAGGAAACACAAAAACTGCTGGACAAAGTGATTATGATTTAAAACAATATATATAATAATAACATGAACATGACTTTGAAATGTGTCCTCCACATGGTCATTTGAGAAAAATGCGCTCAGAGCAACTCAAACCAACCGAAATATATCATGTTCTAATGTGGGCCTAGAGTGAAAACATTTCATTTTATATATATTTTTTTTCCAGGAAGAGACCGATATTTATAAATAGGCTTTCTGAGAAAATGGTTGTTTCCTCTTATTTCCTCTTTAGTATGTGTGACATCTTTGCGTGGCCTTTCTTAAAACGTAATAAATTCAAATGTGCGCTAGCATGGTGTATTTTTCAGCCACACAGATGAATATTGTATGTTTTATGAACAAACTCGTACGTTTTTGTAAAAGCCCTTTGAGCTCACTACACATCCTATAAGTCAAAACAATATGTAGACTTCCTGATTTAAAACAAAAAAAAAAAAAAACAAGAAAAAAGAATGGGTAGTTGAAACTTCGGTAGATGATTTTTTTCCTCACTTCAAGACAAAGCCCACGCACGCGATGTTTGGTCTTGTTTTTTTTTTGCTCTTCCCTCTGACCCAAGGTAAGTCGATATTTTGTGCTGCTGATTTTAGTTTTCAGGTATTTGTAGTATTTGACAGTGGTACATATAACTGCAGAGTCTTGATGCCCATGTGGATTTTTAACTCTAAACTCATCACGCTCCGGGTCATGGAAGAAGGTGATTCTCATGCCAACTATTGAGCGTTACCATGAAGTCTGTGATGTTTTTTAATTGAGATTCAAGTTATTGTCTGTGTGTGTATGTTTGTGTGTTTTTTTTTTTTTTTTTAATCTTCATCTCTTGTGGCAGAACCCCATGACGAAGTTTGGCCAACTGATGCTTATTGGGACTATTATGATTTTTCAGGTGTGAATACATGATTGTTGCAAATCTACATGTAAAACTAAAACATCATATAGTAACTGATGTCTTTTTTTTACGTTACAGATGTATGGACAGAAACTGTACCAGACCCAGCACTGGGCACTGTGGAAAGTGTGACATCTGAGGTATTGTAATATATATAAAAAAAAGAGGAAATGTGAAAAACTACAAAAAGCAGCATGCTTTTTTTTTTTTTTTACATGTATTTGATCTGGCAGACCTGAGCTACGTAACAAACCACTTTACTGTAATAATAGTAGTTATTGGAAATATATATATTTTTAATTAAAACTATAGTAATTTAACATCAAGCTTAATATTGCACTTGAAAAAAATGAGTCTGGAAATGAGAAAAACAAAGCTTTAGAACAGTTTTCAGCATTCATTGTTCTTTGTATTTGTTGTGGCACAAATGGACTGCGTGTCAATCATACTTGACACCGTTTCTTGTGATAGGGTTCAGTTTCACTTCAGGAACATTTCAAAGTCACCCTGGGTGTGGAGAACATTGCCAGGATTGGAGTTATTTTCCTCTCTTCCATAATCCTAATCCTCGTCTTTATTTTCCGTAAGTGTGGAATGGATTATAGTTTGTGACGCGCGTGTCGTTCATACGGATTCAAGTGAGAGTCCCACAGAGTGAGACTCCCTTCTTCTAACTGAGGCTATCAGATAATGTTTGCATTTCTTCCCTCCAGGGAGAAAGTTTCAGGAGAAGGAGGAGGAACTATTTCATATCCCTACCCCAGCTGCAGACAACATTTAATTAAGTGTCCCAGTGCCTGGCTGTCTCCGCTGGTTTCTACGTGGAACTTTAGGCCAAAGAAGGATTTTCTAGCAATGTGCTTGCACTTTCCATCTCCTGAGCTTCGAAAGCAAAAGTGTTGGCTTTGTTTGCATTCATCAATAATTAGATGAAAGTCTGCTTTGTTCCCAGGTGACGCAGTTCACAAGTTCCTGCTGTTATTAGATTGCAGTGAAATGGATGAATATGCATCAGAACCTATAGAAAATATGCTGCAGATTTTTTGCTTGGGAAAAAAAAAAATGTCTTTAGTTGCCTGTTAGAAACATGGGTCTCAGGTCCCAGGAAAGAGTATGTATTTATATGTTTGGACACATTGCCACCTGGTGGACTTACTTAAAAAAATAAAATAAAAAATAGAAGCATCAGTTCTGGAACTGACTTTCAGTTCATTTTCTCGACATCCTTCAAAATAATGCCTAATCGCAAATTATAAATGACCTAAACTTTGACTTTGAGGCCTCTCCTGGGAGTGGAAAACCTTGGCAGGGACGAAGCTATCTTCTCCTCTGCCATAATCATAATCGCCTGGCCTCCTTTTTTTTTTTTTTTTATATTGGTGTGGAATGGATTATAGTTTGTGAGTCATGTGCCTTCCCGATTAATTTAACATGTTTAAAGTGGGCGTCTATTGAACATTTGAAGCCGCTGGGTGTGGGCCTCCCTTCTGTTTTCTGTCCCAAATATACCACTCACAATGGATGCGGATTTAGCAGAGAATAATTCATGTCTAATGCCAAACTTAAGTACCAATACTGGAAGAACACACAATCTAAAACGGTTGGAATCTAGCATTATTTCTCATTAAATGTAATTCAGAGCTTTATAAACCTGCTTTTTTTTTCTCTCTTTTTTTTTTCCTCCCGTTGAGTTAATTTTCTTCGATTTTTGTTAAACATGGTAAATGTTTCATTTAATCTTTTTGGGGGATAATCAAAGAGGAACTCCTGTGCTGGGTTACTCCGCATGTTGCATGCGCTAATGTTTAGTCAGCACTCTGAAACACCCCTTAGAGTCCCCTGAGCAGACTAGACTTTATGTCATCAGAGGTTTTGTGCGGATGCACTGCACATATAATACCAATATATGTTTGTGCCATTATGGAAAGAATGAATTATTGAGCTTGTTTCAGAATCTTTTGAGTTACTTGAAAATGTCAAATCTCTGTTTATGCAAAGCTGCTTTACCAGGGATGTATAAACCAGGGGTTTAAATAGTAAAAACGAAAAATAGTTGCTTCTATTCTGACGCTGAAGCCAGTGTGCTCATAACCTTGAGTGGGTCTCTGTCTAATCATCAAAATCTGACCGTGTGCCAATTCTAGCTTGAGGAACTAAAACCGCAGAAAAGGAAACGGCTCCTTTCGACATTTGTCTTTTGCAGACAGAAGTTGTTCTTGTGAGCATATCAAGGACGGCGTCTTGTGATTTGGAAATATTTCAAAGCTGAACCCTATGCGGCTTGGTTCAGTGTCATTTTGCAGGTGAACTAATCCCTGGGCAGATTCGGGTGAGATAAAATGAATACTTTGGGCAGCACACGCCTGCCTTTGTGTTACCCTCTTCTGTGTCTACTTCTAGGTAAGACGGTCACTTGCATTTTCTCGTAAAGATGACCAAGTGATGTTTTGTAATTGCACGTGGCTGTGACCATGGCACCTTCTGCCTTGTTCTAGGTTACGTGTCCACAGAAGCCATCATAGCCAAAGTGGGAGAAGATGTCCCTTTGTTGTGCAACTATGATGCCCGGCGCTACGGGAAACTGTCTGTGTGCTGGGGCCGAGGTGCCATCCCCAAAAGCGGCTGTGCCAACGAGGTGATCCGGTCAGGTGGCACAGCGGTGATCAGCCGACTGTCGGAGCGCTACCTGCTCATGGGTAATCTCGAGGAGGGCGACGTGTCGCTGACCATCAGGCAGGTAGAGGAGAGCGACTCGGGGACGTACGGCTGCCGCGTGGAAATACCCGGCTGGTTTAATGACCACAAACATCAGCTGACCCTGACCGTGGTGGCAGGTGAGATCCACAGGGATACCTGCTGAAGATCAGCGGTGCCTAGTGAAAAATGTCTTGCCCAACATGTCGGAGATTTCCCACATTTCTGGAGGTTGTAACAGGCACATGTTTGTCGAGAGATCCCTGATTTGACCGATTAATTGACTGTAACAGTTACACTTAAACAATATATAACTTTTTTTTCTGCCGGCCTGTCAAATCCACTGACTCTCTCACCACAGTGTAGGTTTTCTCTTCCTCTGTAGGGCGGCCTAATCCCCTCAAAGTGGAAACGAGAGAGGTGAAGGAGAGAACCGTCACTGTTCGCTGGTCCCCGGTGTTTGACGGCGGTCGGCCCATCACCTCCTACGTGGTTCATCTCAAAAACAAACAAGGTAAGCCCGGCAAAGTGACAGCTCCACTCATTCTTGGGCAACACACTTTGGAACGTGCTGTAAGGATCATACTTCTCCGTTTCGTGTGGCACAGCATCCTGGGATACCGCGGTAAACACAGAGTTATACAATCCTGCACTGACTCAGGTGACTCTGATGGATTTGCGGCCGGCTAAGGCCTACAACCTTCGCATGTTTGTCACCAACAGCGTGGGCCTGAGTGAGGCCAGTAATGTCCTCACTATCACGACAACAGAAGCAGGTAGAGTCATTTATCACTTCAGAAATAGTGACAATCACTGCAGGGCTTTCTGACTTAATTTTCTTTGTCTCGTTTTTGATGCTCCCCCCCCCCCCCCTTACAAAAACCCCCCCCCCTTTAAAAATGATGTTCCCCACAGCACCTGAGGGCCCACCCCTGGATATGCGGCTGGAGGCCCTCAGCTCTCGCAGTATCAGAGTGACTTGGAAGGTAAGGTCACAATTTGGAAACTTTATTCGTGGACGCTTTTAACAACATTCTCTTATCATTGTAACGACAAGAGGTTTATACTAAAAATCCACTTCAAGTGAAAATTCAATCACTTTCACTTAACTAGCCTCCGAGAGCCGATCTGAGAAACGGGCTGCTGCGGAGTTACATTGTCAACTACCGAGAGCACGAATCTGCAGGCAAACCCTCGGTAATCTGGCAGCGCCAAAGTGTGCCAGCCACACGGGAACTGGAGAGTGTCATCCTGAGCAATCTGAAGCCTTCCACCAAGTACAGCGCTGTTATTACGGCCAAAACAAACGCAGGGACCGGACCTCCCTCAACTACACCTCCCTGCTCCACTCTGGATGAGGGTAGGGTGGGAGAATGGAAGGGCTTAACCTTGTCAGTTTCATTTCAAATCATTTTTGCTGAGATAGTGAAATCGACCCTTTCTTTTTCAAGTTCGCACAACCTCAGAAGTTGCAATTTTAGATTTTTCTTCCACTGCCGCCACAAAGCGGAGACAAGACATATCAAGTTTCACATCAGGTACTGTATGTGCTGTATGAGTTGGACATAATGTCTCAGTTTTGACCTAACAGTTTGTTATGTACATATAATTATCACTCTCCCACGCTCACACAGAATCGGCAGATGAGCCTG
Source organism: Colistium nudipinnis (assembly GCA_016785305.1). Taxonomy (NCBI): domain Eukaryota; kingdom Metazoa; phylum Chordata; class Actinopteri; order Pleuronectiformes; family Rhombosoleidae; genus Colistium; species Colistium nudipinnis. The sequence goes on from JAFBJU010000814.1 coordinate 854,878, forward strand.
TTACTGCTGCCACGCTCTGGGCACAGAGCACAACAACTTTCACTTCAGGTATGCTTTTTGTGTTTAATCTTGACATTGTAGCCAACCAGCAAACTTACTGTTTAGTTCCAGTAAGTTGGGTCAAGAAAAAAGAAAAAACCTTGTTCCACTTGCACTGAACTCGTGTTACTGTTTTACGTGTTTTTTTTTGTTTTTTTTTATTAAGATTTTGAATCAAAAATTAATTCACATTACATGGCTGCTGCCAGGGTCAAATTTGGCGCATTATTCACAGCTCCAGGATTAGTCTTTACATGACTCCATTATCACATTATCGCAGTCTGTCTTACTGCAGAAGAAGCGGAGACGCATTCACACGATTAAACCAAGCTGTTTTAAAATCGCTGTTTTTCTTAAGTAAGCGTTTTTCTGTCTCCTAGTTCCCCCAGATCCCCCGGTAGTTGAGTTACAGGAGGTCACAGACAATTTAATTTCCCTTGTTTGGACTCCTGGCTTTGAAGGAGACACTCCCATCACAGGCTATTACTTGGAGTATAAAGCAGTGAACGGTAAGAGGAAAAAAATGGATTTCACGCAATTGTTGCCACTGTAGCCAAACTCGCAATTAAAGCGTGGAAGCTTAACTTGCATTGCAATTTTTTAGTTTTGGTATGATTATGTAAAATCTTTCTCCATCCTTCAGCATCATGGGAGTACACAAAGTCCATCGTAGACTTCGGCCCCAACCAGACAGAGGCCACAATAATAGAGCGGAATCCCTCCACTTACAATATCCGCATGTTTGCCAAGAACAGTCTGGGCACCAGTAAACCCAGCAATGTCCTCACCATCACGACGGGGGAAGCAGGTGTTGTTTCTCTTTGTACACGTTTGTTTTCATGAATCAATTTGTTTTCATTTTACCAGCCTTATCAGAGCGTTTTTATTTGGTGACAAATGTCAAATGACGCATTTTTTTCCCCCCCATTGGTGTTGCCCTCATGCGCACAAAGAATATACAAAAATGAAAATACATTGAGAATAAAAACTTTCACAATTTCTCATCTAGCAGGAAACACCCTTTGTGTGACATGATATTTTGCCTCTGATTTTGTTTCTTTTTTGCATGAGTAGCAGTTATTTTGTTGAAACTTCCTCGCGGATATTTTCGCTTTTCTCAGGTCAGGAGAAGGTCAATGTTGTTACCACCGCAACAAGTGACATTCATGCGGCTGTAAGTATAACTTTTTTTTTTTTTTTTCATCAAATCCGGGAAAGTTAGTGTCACGCCTGTTAGGTCACATGTCTCTTCCCCAGGTGGCAACATCTTTGAATGAAAGGCCTGCAGGACAACAAGAACAATGTCACCAGGAAGGGTTAACTCTAACTGTCTTTGAATCCTCTAGGCGATTGTTGAGGGGAGTCATAGTAGCCACATTGCTGCCATTGTGATGCCAGTGATTCTGCTGGTGTTGATTGCCGCCATAGTAACCACGTGGCAACTTCGACGTGAGTGTGTGTGTGTGTAGGAGTGTAAATGATCACAAAAATACAACCGGTTTGCCCTGCTTGATCCCGATGCTTTCTGTTCACAGGAATGAAAAAGAAGCGAGGCAGCCTGAGCATGTGAGTGGCTGCACCGTTTCTTTCAATGGTGTAATCTAAATGATTGTGTATTTTATATTATCACAAGAATTGATCAGCAATACAGCAATTCGCCTCACTTACATACGTGTTCCTTTATCTTACAGTACTTCATATATAACATGTTCACTCCCTTTCCTCTGCATTTGACCACATTTTCGTCCATCACCCCATTGTATATTTTCTCTGGCATGGCACCATGGGAATCAGCTTTTAGAATGCCTGATTCAACCCTGACACAACACAATGAATATATTTCAAAAATGTCAGTAGATGTAAAATATAACCATAGTGCACTGTCTAATCTGTATTGATGCAACTGTTGAACACTACAAGTGTAGCTGCACCCTCAAACCAGCCTTGGTGTCAGCTGTGAACTGCATTCAGCTATGTTTGGAATAATTAGTCATTTTTTTACCGTTAATATTTAGATTCAACGGATTACAATGTGGCTGCAGAAGAAATTGGTTTTTTTCTTTTCTTTAAATTATTCTGGTTTGATTGTGTTTTCAAATGTTTTGAACAAGGTGTGTTAGTATTTGAGAAATGTGCCGCAACAAGTTTAGTGTTTTAAAGGTGGTGGACCGTGACTGAGGAGAAAATGTGACTTCAGCTTTGACCAATGCTCGTTAGCGATCGTAAAAACGGCAACATGCTCACTGTAACGTTTACTGCCTCCTCTTTTTCTTGTCTGTAGGTGGATGGCCAATGGAGCGCTACGCTACAGAGGTTCTGAGCCACTACAAGAGCTGTGAAGTCTTGCACTTAAACCAAAGGTGTCGTTATAACACTCACAAATGAAATGTAATGAAACTTGCAAAAGGAGATTTATGTCACTGATTACATTTTTTTGCATTTAGCCCTTCACTTGCTAGTTAATTCAGACTAACCAAAAACTAACAGACTAACTAAAAATGATCAATTATTTTAAATACCTGTAAAAAAGACAACAATCACAACAAATACTTGTATGTATTCATTGGTGTCAGGATGGTACCATATCTTTCCTTAATAGTAATAAACCTCCACAGAGTAAGTTCCTCTACAGGTACCTTGTTTTATTGTGTAAAACATTTGGTGCCCACCAACAATGTCATGCATATTTAAGTTTTTCTCTGAATGAATTGCTAAAATTGAATTGTAATTGATTAAATGAGGTTCGATTCACCCCATTCTACTGTAAACCTTTCCCCAACATGACTCAAGAGCTGGTGTAGTTTACTTTCATTTTATACTTTATACTTCTATACTCAATAAATTCACTATATCTAGGCTCCACATCTGACTTCTTGCTGAGATCTCCGTTGACATTGTAACCTTCTAAAAACACTCATCAGTATCCACTGAACACCACTAGAGGGCACCAGAGTCTCACCAGTGTGTCGATCTGATGTCTGTGACACATGCATCTTCGCCACTGAAGCAGTTTGAATCACAAGGCAACGACTCCTACAGGACACAGAGGCGTCACAACAGGGCAGGCAAAGTAGGCAATTGCCTAGGGCCCCCGAGCTAGAAGGGGACCCCAAAAGATGGCTGTTGACATTGGTCCACAGCAAGGACAACCTGTAAGCCCCTTAAATTACTTGCCATGAGGGGGCACTGCAATGACCCTTATAGGGGGGCCCATAGTACTTGGCCCTGTCAAAAGCTTTGTTTTTTTTATTTTTGCCTGGGGCCCCCAGAGTGTCTTGAAACGTCCCTGACAGGACACCACCCTTCCCAACAGCACCGTGCTCATCCCGGAGCACATGTGCACTCTGCTTGATCCCTACAGGACACAGAGGCGTCTCAACAGGGCAGGCAAAGTAGGCAATTGCCTAGGGCCCCGAGCTAGAAGGGGACCCCAAAAGATGGCTGTTGACATTGGTCCACAGCAAGGACAACCTGTAAGCCCTTTAAATTACTTGCCATGAGGGGGCACTGCAATGACCCTTATAGGGGGGCCCATAGTACTTGGCCCTGTCAAAAGCTTTGTTTTTTTTATTTTTGCCTGGGGCCCCCAGAGTGTCTTGAAACGTCCCTGACAGGACCGTGCTCATCCCGGAGCACATGTGCACTCTGCTTGATCTCTGCCTGTCTACAACTTCTTCCAGTATGGTGAAGGCTTCGACACGGATGTGTGGGGTCACCAGTATCCAAAACTGATGGTTTGAAAGAGGAGAAGCCAGCTATGTCAACCCTGGAAAAAAAAAACTGTATCAGAGGCTTCAAGCGCCAACTTTCAGCCAGCTCCAATGCTCACCTCTCAGGTGAAGCTAACGGCCCTAATTCAGAAAGGCCAGGTGCTCATAGGCCTGCAAGCTGAGCTTAACGACCCTTGTTTTTTAAGTTAGGTTTTCATCCTACAGAGGATAAATACCTGAATCCTCCCACCAGTTAGAACTGAGGAAGCCTCTTGGATGAGAAGTGAATCTTCTTCAAGAGTCTTCAAATAGTCCAGTTGCCTACTTGGAAAGCTCCTGATGGTCGACCTGATGTTGTTCACCTGTTGATCATCACCTCACCTGATCACCGGCAGAGTTGTCCTCAGGGGAAGGCACTGCAGCCAGCTGGATTTCCATCCATCTGTCCTGCAAATATCTTAATTGTCTTAATTAAGAAGATGAGGAATTGGACGGAACCTAATATTCCGCAGGAGCTTTGAACCAGCTGGCTGTCAGGGAGTCTCTCACTAATGGGCGATCCCAGGGGCGATACCCGAGCCTGAGTGTCAGCAGGGACCGCATGGCAAAGTGGGGATCAGTGTTGTGGAAGTGTGCATCGACGAATGGATTTTTGTACATGGATAGTTGGTTCGAAACAGGGCTTCCGTTTCCTTTTGTACTTGTGTGTGTATATATTTGTTTACTATTTTCTTGTTTCTGGACACGGAAGTGTTACACTTCGGAGGAAATAGAAAACTTGTGTGTAAATATTGGTCGGTAGTGGTATCCCATCAGAGCTGCTGACGCACAATGCTACAATAGGCTGTGTTACCATGGCCTGTAAACACAGCTCCACCACATCCCTCCTCTCCGGACTTCCTCTCATCTCTGGACCCCTCAGTTCCTCGATTCACTGCCCGTATCCTTTTCACCCGGGCCTCCTCCCTCTGGCCACTCTTTGCCAGCACAAACACTACAGCGTGGGGCTTTTTTTCCATCTGTACACCTCGCCATCCTCTTGTCCTTTAAAAACCATTCCCCTCTATGCCGCTCGAACCCTGCCCATTACACTGCAAGAAAAAAAAAAGAAGGAAAGCAGCACTGACTGTTGTGGGAGCCACTGGTTTCATGACTTTGATGAAGTTACTTTCATTTGCCTCCCTGCCCTCCACTTATTTGCTCCCCTTGGCCCATGCCGGCCACCGGTAAACCAGCAGCCCATACAACAAGGAAACATCTGAATTTGCTGACGTGTAGTCGATTTACAATATCTCTCAGCGTCCTGACAAATTTGTCACCTCCTTCCAAGCTCCTGAAAACATCTTCCGCTGAGACCAAACGTCCGTCAAGGCGACAACACGACAGTCCTCGTGTAAGCCAATGCAGAGCTTTGTCAGCTGTATCTGGTTAAGGCTTCAGAATGAAGCTGTAGGTGGGGAAGTGAAGAAGGAGGGAGTGCGTGGTCATTATAATGGCAATATTAGCAGTGGGGACAGACTTGGTAGTGTAATAAATCATCACCATGATTGTGGCCACATCAAGGTACCGGCACTCAGGAAGCAGAGACTCCGAGCGGTACCACACACGCCAAAGCCTGAGCTCCACAGGAGGGGCTGGTCTCCAGGCCTTGTTATACCAAAACGGATACACAGCTCTGGACCTTAGGAGCTTCCAGATGTTGGCCCTTCTGGAGCCCCATGAACTTGCAAACAGCAGAGCATATGAGAGTAAGGAACAGAACAGAATGTGCGTTTTTGATCAATTTGACAAATGTTGGACAACATACAGTACTGTTTTTCCACTTATTGATTATTTTTCGTAAATTTGAACATTTTTTGTACATTTCCGAGGTTTTGGTCCCAATTTTTCATCGTCAAAATTTGGATGACATGCTATACAATGAGGTTTTTTCACCGTTACCATATTTTTTGACATTGCTGATGTAGTTATGCATATTTCAAGTCTTTTTAAAATGTCAAACTTTTTTGACATTTTTGGCCAACGTACTGTAGTAAGGCGTTTTTGGTCAAATTTTGGACGACATGCATCACTATGACGTTTTTCACTTTTATGTGCATGTTTATGCATGTTTGAAGTGTACATTTTTTGACTTTTTATATTTATTACTATGGAGGAAATACTATAGTAAGGAATTTTTTGTCCAATTTTGAACGGTTATTTTCTCTTTCTCTATAGCACGGCCTAATCCCCTGAAAGTGGAAACGAAATATGTGAAGGGGAGAACCATCACTGATCGCTTGTCCCCAGTGTTTGATGGTGGTCGGCCCATCACGTCCCACGTTCTTCATCTCAAAAACAAACAAGGTAAGTCCAGGAAAGTAACAGGTCCACTCATTCTTGGGCAATACACTTTACTGTACGGATCATACCTCTCCGTTTCCTGTTGCACGGCATCCTGGGATACCGCGGTAAACAACGAGTTATACAATCCTGCACTGACTCAGGTGACTCTGATGGATTTGCGGCCGGCTAAGGCCTACAACCTTCGCATGTTTGTTACCAACAGCGTGGGCCTGAGTAATGTCCTCACAATTGCGACAAAAGAAAGTAATTTATTATTTTAGAAATAGTGAAAATCCCTGCAGGGCTTTCTGAATTATTTTTCTTTGTGTTGTTTTTGATGCCCCCCCCCCCGCCCCCATTAAAAATTATGTTTCCGACAGCACCTTAGGGCCCACCCCTGGATATGCAGTTGCAGACCCTCAGCTCTCACAGTATCGGAGTGACTTGGAATGTAGAGTCACAATTTGGAAACTTTATTTGTGGACCATTTTAACAACATTGTCATAAAAGGAAAGAAGCATTGCATAATTTGCATTCCTGTGTGTAACGACAAGAGGTTTATACTAAAATTCAACTTCAAGTGAAAATTCACTTTCACTTAACTAGCCTCTGAGAACCGAGAAATGTGCTGCTGCGGAGTTAATTTTTGGATGAGATAGGGCAATTGTGAGGATTTTTTTTTAAAGTTTTGACAATGTGCTATAGTATGACGTTTTCACTTTATTTTCAACCATGTTTTTAGGCCCTGCCAATGTTACTATGCGAGTTTCGAGTGTTTTGAAACTTTTGACTTTTTGGCAAAAATAAGGCGAGAGTAAGGCGTAATTTTTATTTTTTTGAATTTTTGATGACATTTGACGTTTTCACTTTTTTCACTTTCTTTTTGCATCTACCCTATTTTTAAGCCCTGCCGATGCTTCTGTGCGAGTTTCGAGTGTTTTTGACATGTTTGATAATGTAGACTTTTTGGGCCAATGGTAAGGCGTTATTTTTTTCCCATTTTGGATGACAGTAAAGTCCTCAAAAACTATGAATTTTCACTTTTTTCACTTTCTTTTTGCATCTACCCTATTTTTAAGCCCTGACGATGCTACTCTGCGAGTTTCGAGTGTTTTCGACATGTTTGAAAGTTTTGACTTTTTGGGCCGATGGTAAGGCTATAGTAAGGTGTTATTTTGTCCCATTTTGGATGACAGAAAGGTCCTAAAAAAAATGGGAAGTTTTCACTTTTTTCACTTTCTTTTTGCACCTACCCCATTTTTAAGCCCTGCTAATGCTGCTGTGCGAGTTTTGAGTGTTTTCGACATGTTTGAAAATGTTGACTTTTTGGGCTGATGGTAAGGCTATAGTAAGGCGTTATTTTGTCCTATTCTGGATGACAGAAAAGCCCCCTAAAAAATTTTTAGTTTTCACTTTTTTCACTTTCTTTTTGCATCTACCCTATTTTTAAGCCCTGAC
>JAFBJU010000816.1:0-15599 GCA_016785305.1 Colistium nudipinnis
GTAGGTGCAAAAATAATGTGGAAAAAGTGAACATTTCCCTGTTTTGGGGACTTTTCTGTCGTCCAAAATGCGAAAAAAAACGCCTTACTATAGCCTTACCTTCGGCCCCAAAAAATCCAAATTTTCAAACATGTCGAAAATACTCGAAACTCGCACAGTAGCACCTGCAGGGCCTAAAAATAGGGTAGGTGCAAAAATAATGTGGAAAAAGTGAACATTTCCCTGTTTTTGGGGACTTTTGTGTCGTCCAAAATGTGAAAAAAGACGCCTTACTATAGCCTTACCTTGGGCCCCAAAAAATCCAAATTTTCAAACATGTCGAAAATACTCGAAACTCGCACAGTAGCATCGGCAGGGCCTAAAAATAGGGTAGGTGCAAAAATAAAGTGATATGTGAAAACGTCATATTTAGCATGGTGTCAAAAATTCCAAAAATGGTCAAAAAAAACGCCCATACTACTATTTTTGACTAAAACGTCTGTTCTTAAGTACCTTTTGTATAAAAGTTTTGTCTGAAAAAGTAATAGTATGGAAGTTAGCGCCCCTGGTAAGGATGATGATTCATAGGCACCCAGGTTCAAGGAACCGTGGCTCCCCTTTTCATCGCGAGACACACTCCTTTGTGTCCCAAGTGGGAATTGAACCGGCGACCCACGGCTCACTGACTGCTCATGAACCTACATGCCAAACCATAATCTAACCTCCCAACCAGGTGCGCCAACTCCACATATTTATTTATCACATATATTTATCACTATGCTAAAACAGTTTAGTCAAATTTTGTCAAGCTTTTTATATGTAACTACAAAATATAACATCTATATATGATTTGTGTATCTCTATAGCTGACCTGTCTTGGTGTGTGTGGCTCCTGGTAGCTGGGCAGTATCTTGAGCACCACACTGCCACTGGCCTCCTTCAGCATCTCCTGGAGCACTTTGGGGTCGTTGCCCACCTCCTTGCCATTTACTTCCTTGATGATGTCACCCACGTGGAGCAGACCTTGTTGGTCAATCATGCCGCCATGGAGGATCCTGGCAATCACCAGCTCGCCATTCTCCACTCGAAAAGTCACTCCCTGTACACACAGACACAATATAACATAATTAAAAGATCACCAAGAACTAAGCAGAACAGTCTTGCAATTACTCAGTTGTTTAACTATCAATTATATTCCTATTAGTCTATGTTGCAGCATTTAGATTTTATTTATCTTTTTTCTCATATATATCTGCAGTCGGTGCTAGTTTGCACAAAATAATTTCACTCACTATTATAAACTTGTGTAAACCTGTGATGTGACAATAAAACCGACTTTGACGTTTGTGTTACAAAACAGCATATATAAGACTTTTGTCCTTCTTTAAACAATGCTACAAAATCATCCAATCATACTGTGCACATGCTTCTCCCAAGGCATAAATCATACCACTTATTGTGGCGTATCCAATTAAGTGTAGGAGCTCTATGACATTTCAGTAAATTAAATTTGAGAGCAGACTTACCAGGTGCTCACCAGACACTTTACGGATCCCCACCATCCTGACTGCGTCAGGGGGCACAGGCTGGTTGTTGAGAGCTGCGTCCATGAATGAACAGGGGCTGGGAGGAGGCGTCTCGTAGTTTTTGGACGCCACAGAATCGTGGGTCTCCAGGAGCGACTGCAAGCATAACGACAGGTGACAAAAACCCAGATAACGAGGACAAAGATGTCGACATTGCTCATCAAGCTCACTTATTACAGGGTCTTAACTTAACTTAACTGACGCACACTTTCACATCCAGTGCACGGACTGTAATACGGTGCTGTAGCTCCAAATCATTTAAACCCAAAGCATTAAGCATTAACATCACTTTTCAAAAAGTAACCAAAGGTTTATCCTGAGCACCTGTTCGGTAAAGCTACAGTTCAGCAATGCTATCCAAACCTGGAAGTGCGGTTCCTTCAGGATGCGGACCAGCTCGTCCGCAGTCTGGCTCCTCTGTGCCATCGGGCTGAGCTCCTTGAGGATGTCCTGAACCAGCTCCACGTTGTTGTCCCTCACAGCCTCCAGCTTGGGTTCCTCAAATCGCTCGTGGACCTAAAATTGAATGTATGGAAAACAGATATTGTTTACATCTGCCATCATAAATGCAAGGATTCAACATGTAACCGGTCTGCATGGGTCCCAAATGCCAGTCTTTGAAAATGAATTCACACTCCATTTGTGAATCTTCTCAGCGAGGAGTCAATGCACGCGGCTGAGTTATTATTTTTTTGAGTAAATGTCTTCTGCCTGCTTCAGGTCTATTGAATTCGATTCAACACAGAAAAGGTCATGGGAAGAAAGAACAAAAATAGCAGAAAGAGGACAAGCCCCTGCTGAGAGCACACAGCCTGCACTCATAAATCCTGACGAGAGATAGAAAAATGGAAAAACTTAGCGTCAATTGTTTTTCTAGTCTGTGCTGTAAAGCATTAATATTTCAGGGGACGTTCATTTCTTACATACTCTTCCTCTCTGGATATGGGAAACCGCTTCACCACCTTCGGTCCAGAGTCACATACATCGAATGCACATGGTAAGCCGAAACAAAGTCTATAACTGCGCACCACGTGATCTGTATTAAAAGAGTCACATTGTGGGGCGATCCCAGAGAGAATTTGTCTGGTAGGACTGACTATCACAACGACTACAACACAGCCACGGTTTGTTTGTTTGTCGAGGAAGAATCCCTGTCGAGAGACAGGATATGGTGCGCCCGCACAAACACACACGCGCACATCGATATTTACAAATTCCTCCGTGTACACACTACCACACACACACACACACACACAGAGCTCCTCAGCTCTGCTCAATGATGCAGCAGCTTCCCTCATTTGGTGTGTTTGGCAGGAATCGTGGTGACCTGAGGGAGCGATCCGTCAGCGTCTGTCCCCCAGGCAACCTGCCAGCACGGACACTTCTGCTATACGATTACACTGCTCAGAGAGCCATGGACACGACCTAGAAAATGTCTCAGGCACGTGTCTATCTTGACACCAATTAAAAATGTGGTGGTTTGAAGCTAAAAACAACATAAATATGTAAAAATGACAAATATGAGCCTGTTTTGCTAGTCCACCACTGGTATCAGTCATTCAACAATGATTGTGCCAAGTACTGACATTTTAGGCTTTTCCAAAGCTCCAAGCCATTGAAATGACAACACACTACTGGACATTTTAGCCAAAACAATTGATGATAAAAGGGCAGTGGCAATGGTTAAATACAGATATAAAGTCAATATCACTCATTTGTTTTAAAAAGCCCCGTCTCGGGTCCCTAGTTCTTCTACGATGCTGCTTAAGTAACAGGATTTGAAGGAAGCCTTCTCACCCACCCAACACACCACAGACCTCACCCCTACTTTACAGGGTGTGTACCAGAAATACAGGCCATGTTAAAACACATCGGCAAGCCTCCGACAGCTGTTATCTTTGATCCTTCTTTAAGCCCCAGCATGATATACTTGTCTCTACAGAATGCACTGCACGCTAAGCAGCAACACTGAAAACAGAAACAGATTTTTTAATGTGGGGGCCGATTTGCCAAACCTTTGTACTTGCCTGTTGGGGTGACAATATCCTAAGCTTTCACAAATGATTTCTGCTTCCCGCTTATTGTCAATAACTAGCAGGAAATTGGATAATAATTGGCATAATAATTGTTTCTAGCTCAACACATTATCACAACTATTTACAAAGACCTTGAACAGGTACGATATGACGCTAGAGTCAAAATACAGAACTAAAAGCAAGAGTCAGATCATTTATCCTTCCTAACTGCTCAGATAATTCAAAAAAACATAATCACCAAGCCATGCTACATCACTTAATGATAACAACCGAGCCCTGCAGAAGCTCCTCTCTGCGATAACTCCTGCTCTCACCATTCCAATTCATTCATCATCAGTCTGTAGTGAGTGTGGTATAATCCCCACCATACGGGCATAAGGCATGGACCATGACTATGTCCCCAACTTAAGGTTATCTTTCCTCTCTTGGCACAATAAATGACAAGAGTCTACAGATCCACGCGAGGTCAAACTGCAAATCATTTTTACATCTTCCAGAGAAGCATCTTTATTCAAAGTTTGCACGAGCACATTCATCTTTTATGGGAATCAATACACCGGTACCACCATGAACTCAGACAGACAGTATAAACACACACCACTATCATGCTTTTGCACACTAGTATGTACTATTGCATACCCTAATAATTCAAAATAAAGAACACAGGGCCAAATCTCAAATATTTGGTCCTGGGGCGACGTCAATAATGTGCAAATAAAGGCCACATAGTCGTCATAGTATAGCATGACGTCCAAAATTTTCGTCCAAACATTTCCCTGAACAGATCTGCCGCTGATTTACTAAACGATCCAGGTCTACACCTCTGGCTCTGTGCAAAACTGTGAAGAAACCCACAGACGGATGCATCTCCCTGGACCGAGCCACTTCAGGCAGCTTCCGCTGCAGTGCAATGCAACCAACAGTGACGGTGCAAAAGATAAAGCTGGTTATCCATACTAATGACTGTTGTCCACACAAAGGAAAAGTAGGATAATGACTTCCGCATTTTCTTTTCTCTCCCCTAGAAAGAACGCCCACCAAGGCATGTGAAACTGTTCTCGGTGTGAAGAGCCAAGACTTTGACAGGTGAAAAGAAGAAGAGCGCGAGATGTGGTGGCATGAAACTGAGAAGACACCGAAGCTCTTTCACTCTGCTCCCTTCACGCCAACAAGCCGTACTCCGCACCATCAACACGTCACTCTTTTCCAACAAACAAAAATCCTCTGACGGCAGAAAACTGCTTCTACAGTTATTCAAAAACAATCTCATGCACCCCATAAGTCTTCACCAGAACCACTACAATTTGTATATACATCACATACCCCCTTGAATTCTAATATTAAGGCACAAACAACTGCAAATTTGCAAGCATCAAATACCCACACTTTTGCCGCACAAATAATATCTGGCATTAAGTGTGTCTACATGGAAGTTGAGCTCCTCTTTCTTTGACTTTGTCATTTAAATTAGAAGCTTTGCATGTCCTACTTGGCGCGGCACGCTCACGCGTTTCACCCGGGCTTTGCAAGCGTAACAACATACAGGACGTAGAGTTGTACGACTCACCACTGGACTCTCCATGATGCCTTTGAGGAAGATGAGGTCCAGGTCATTGGCCGTGGTGGAGCTTGTGCTGTCACTCAGCGTGTCCAGGGCCTGGTGCATGGCTGCAGAGAGAGAGAGAACAGAGTTTTAGTTCACTATCATTTAGTGGGAAAGTGAAAGTAAGGGAGGAGCACGGAGAGGAAATGGGAGCTGCCTCACAGCATTTCCCAAAAAATGTAACCTCCGTCGGTCACCCCCCCCCCCCCTCGTTACCCCCCCCCCCCTCGTAACATCTGACAGAGGCGACAGTATCTCTCTCTCCCACAGCTCCCAACTTCCACCACACACATTCCATCTGAGCAAGGATAAACATTTCCGTCATTTCTGTCTTAGTCCATTTGTCTGCTGGCACCAAAGTACGTTTGAGGGGCCGCGCAGGGACTAAATGAGAAAATGGCACAAAGCCAACCATCGGAATTTCTTTCCATCCTTTGCTGGTTTCATGGAGCAGCACTGAGGATCAGCCAATATATACACATACACACACCCTCATCTCCAAGATGGCGCATCCAACCGCCAAACCACACACACAATCAGCAGATGCGAGGTGACCAACAATTCACAGGAGGTCGGGGAAGGCTCAGTCAAGCTTCAGAGCATCAGGGGTGACGGAATGTGACGCGCGAGGGAACCAAAGGCGCCGATTTCCCTCACCAGCAGGCATTCGTTACAGCAGATGTGACGCGTCGGCATTTTTTGTTCACAGGGAACATTTGTTTGTCGCAATTCGATCAACAGACACAGAGGCTTTAGTTTCCAAAAGCTCAAAAGATAACCTTTTGTAGCGTGGCGTGGCACAAGTCTCAGGCCTTAATAAGGGCATAGCAAAGCATTAAAAGGGGACCGTCAATGTTGTCCTGAGAGACAAATGCTTTTCCTTGTCGACACCTCACACTTCTGCAAAGGACGATAACAGGATGGAGTATTATTTGGATATTCAGAGTGTGTAACGAAATTCTGTCCCTGCGGAATTCACAACGAAAATGAAGGAGCTACTCATGGCTGTAAAAAAAAATGATATATATATATATAAAAACATCTTGAAAGGTAGCAGACAGCTCTGGCAAAAATAATAAATACATGAAAAATATTCACTCGCTGTTTGACATTCTACGTGGAGGACTGAGGGCTTGGTTTAGGCCAGAGAAACGGATTTGTGTACATCCATGCATGAGCGTTTAAACAATATGGAGTGGGAGGTTTGTCAAAACACTGGTAAATAATCTTTTACTTTACAGCTACATGTACAGCTGCAGTACACCCGAGCCCTAAAAGAGAACATTCTCATTAACTCAGGGAAAAGATTGAAAGATAAAAAGCCACAAAAGGCAAGAGGGCCTGAGGCAGATTGCCTCAACGATTACGCAGGCCATCCGCCCAATATCGGAATAATTTGATTCAATAAATGACTACACAAGTCTTCCGCCGCGAAATCTGTTTTTCCTTCTATTCTCCGTCTAACACCAGCGCTGCTCCATCACAAGAGGTACCAGATTTGTGCCGGCCAGAGGCAAAAAAACAAACACCAGCAGGCTGGGCTCACAGGTTCTGCATAAATCTGTATAACCACCACGACTGTGCCGCTTCTCCTGAAGTCAGCTCATCCCTTCTTCACCATTTTTTTTTCTTTCTTTCTTTCAGATTATTTGGCTTGGTTTTTTTTACGGCTCAAACTATGGATCCTACTTTAAATTAAATTCCCTTTTCATTTTCTCCCACCTCATCGCTCTCCAGCCCCAGTGTGACCCGACAACCTACAGGAAAACGACAAAAATTGCATCAAGGATGTGGAAGAAAACCGGAACTCTGCATTGCCATCGACTTGCATTCAGTCTGTGATATTGTCATTCTTCGGCGGTCACGAAGGGATCAAGAAAGGATGTCAAACGAAATGGAGACTAAAACCCTTTTTTCCAGGGCTGAGCAGGTCGTTCTATTATTCATAGAGATGATTAAAAATCCTACTTGTCCTCTTTCCCTGCTCTTGCGGCCTTTCTTCTCTATACACAGATACATGAAGCTGCTACCCTAATTTCCTTTGGCATGAATCAAAGCAAAGACAACAGAGAAGCGGCTGCGCGGGTCAAGAGTTCACAGGGGAAGAGGTCTGAACGTCAGGCCGCGATACTGTTGTCGTTCCTTTCCTGTCAAACTGCCATTGTGTTCTCTTTAGCATTCAGGTGGAGTATTCCAATCCTGTTTACCGCTCCTGTCAAAGCCCTCCTGCATAAACCTCCAATAAAACTGCACAGCCGGAACCAAAGTTAAATCACTAACAGCCATTATCTTTCTCCTGCTCATGTCTCATATCACGCAAGTCACATGTGGACATTTCCTGAGAGGTGAAGTCAGGTGGAAGTCATTTTTCGCTTCAGTGAATTCCCCACGTTATACGCTGTAACTTGATGCCATTGGAAAAGTCCATTAAGCAGCCGAGGCTTGATAGCGCAACAAAAAACAGGGACTCAGGTGTGCAGACGGGCTGGACCAGCTACAACCCTCAGACCTGAGCAGATCATGTCTCAACAGCGTTTTGCAACCTCAGAACGACAAATCCCCATCGAACGGAGAAACAGTGTAAAGTTCCCATTTAGTTACCAAGAGTTTCCAAATGTGCAATAACAACAACATGGTGACCCTCTGGAAGAAGGAATACCAGAACGAACGCATGGCACGGAAACAAATGAAAGGTGCTTTTGTCTGTGGAAGTCTCATCTGAGCGCTAGTCCACCTCCAAGGAGAGTTACAATCAAACTCAATGTCATGGGGGCAGACCAACTATCAGCCCAGCAGAGGGAACAACAGCCTCTTAGGCGGCTCTTGAAGTGAAGGTTGGCGGTTGCCATGGAGAGGGCGGAGAGGGGAGCTGAGGGAGGTCCATGCGGAATCCTCCCAGGGTCACAGAGGAGCGCAGGGTATCAAACAGACTGCTCTGCTAATCATTACGGAATGAAACTACTGGCATTCATATGCATTAGACATATGCATGCAACAGGTAATGGGAAGAAGTACCAATGGCACACGCTGGTTCAAATATGACTATGCCACTAAATACGAGATTAACAGCAACATGTCCGATCAGTTTCTGACCTTTAACTGTTTCAGTTATTCTGTACTCTACGATACTGATCATTGGGGATCACGGCGCATAACTTAAATTCCTGTTTACATAATGTTGGCAGGAATACACGCAGTGTAAGCAACTGGCAGTTGCTTAGTCTTAATTTAAGAAAACAGAAGACGAGCTAAAGAGGAAGATGAGACTGGCATACCCAAGGCGTTTTACACAGAAAGGACAATGTGACCACCCTAAACTGAACGGCTGTAAAAAAAAAAAAAACTCCAACAATTAAGGAATGCATGTTTTACCGGGACAGTGTCAAAAAGACAAATGAACACAACAAAAAAAACTTTGCAAGCAGGATGACCTTGGCTATCCTCCCCGCAAAATCTCTGAAATGTTTTTTTTGGTCCTACTCCAAAAAGACACCCCTCGCTTAACCACAGGAAACAAGGTGGTGAAACATGTCTCATTTGTGTTATTGTGTTTCTCCTGTAAAACGTATTTCAGGATGTAAAACAAGGCTCTCGGTACAGACAGAGCTTAAACTTTAAAGGGCAATCAAAGCGAGACCCAGCACAGGCCTGCTGGTGATTAATCCCGAAGTGACTCCGCAGTAATAAAAACAGCTTTGTTTTGTGATATTTTCATTCTTGCCGCAGCCTTATTTCACCGTGACTCCATAAAAATGACAGAAAACAACTCGACGAGGACGTTGAAGCTCTTCCAAATTGCCAAAGTCACCTCTATATATTACAGGGACACTCATGGGCCTCCACAGACGGGACTAAATAGGTTAAGCTTCCTCTCAGATTTGATAGTGCTCCCTGCTCTCCTGCAAATATAATTACCATCAACCCCACAGTTAGTGAAAGATCAATGTCTGAGACAGTAATGATGCGGTATATTGGATTTAGTCTATTTTATTTGAGGCGCGAACCAGATCTGATTCATCATTTATGTCTATTATTTGTGTGTGTGATTCATTTTGGAGTCAAAATCGGTCCAAAGTGTCTTTTAATCAGAAAACAAGAATCAACAACGGACAACAAGTTAGGGTTCGGGTTAGATCGCCAGGGTTCGATGCGGATGAATTCGTTGCCAGTGTCACCGCATCATGGAATACCCTCAGCCGGGAAGAGAATGAAATTGTCCCATTCTGTCGAAACCCAGCCAATCTCTTCTGACAGCCTAATCCTACCTACACCCTGCACTCAATGAGCCATCATCTGTGTTTGAACACTACTTCACTAGTCCAGCGGGGCACACAGAATATTCCTCTGATGCCACGAGGGTTCGGTGGAATGACACGACAACGTATATCGCTGGGTGAGGAGCGTGAGTGAGTGTGTGTGGAGAGAGAGAATAGAGCCTGAAAAGAAATGGGACGGATGTGAGTCTGACACTTTCAAGCGTGCCGTCTCTGATCACGCCACTCTTGCATATGCATGGCCCCATACTTGATAACCATCATTGCACAATGCACTGGAGGTCTCGCTTTATCCCCCCCCCCCCCCCTCTCTCTCTCCCTCCACGCACAGAGGATGGGAATGCTTTGACAGAAAACCTGATTCATTATGGCTGTCACTGCTGTGTCGTCTGGCTACATCACTGAGCAGGGGATGCAAACTGTGTCACAGGCTGGATAGAAATGATGCTATTACACATCCAAAGTGGACGAGTAAGCGTGACACTGTCCAATTATTGCTTCGATTCTCCTTGTGCAAAATCCAACAGTAATTACGTGTAACTGAATGTGTAACCGACGGGTCAAAACACTCATGTGAAATGGTGTGAGCAAATGACGGCACATAAATAGATATGGACACAGTGCAAACATATTACTATGTGTACTATGCAACTGTATGAAATATTAATCAACTCTTGTCAATAATGAATCGGATGTATGGCACCTCCCACTCCATGCTGTGTGACATTCTATCCTACACAACAAATACAGAACGGCCCTTTTACATACACTCTTGTCCACTCCTCTGTCTCTCACTGTCTCAATTTCAATTGCCAATTAAAAAAAACAAAACGAGCATGCTCTCTTCCCGTCTGCTGTCTCAGACTCCTGTGCATCACATGCTGCCCTGGGTCCGAATCTGTCTCTGCCCGTCCTTATCACACTCCGACCAGCACGTCAGGGGCAGGGGCAATGTGCGTCTGAAGCACCCTCCGCCTCCAACATGCACCCATATGCGTACGCCTATTGTCGCCTGCATACACACAACCTGTGTCACAAGGCACGCCACGCTGCAGCCCTCTGACTCCCTGGGTTCCTACCTTCTCCCCCCAGCTTGATTTCCAGGCCCTCCAGGGAGTTGGCCTCCTCCGCCTCCTCCAGGGAGAGCCGTCCAAACAGGCTGCCGGCCATGGTGAGCGGCACCTGACTACGGTGCTCACAGTAACGCACCCAGTACAGTATCTGAGGCCGACTGAGAGATCTCCCTCCCTCACTGACTCTCTATCGAGCCCTATCTCTCTCCTCTTTCTGCCATAAACGGCTCCACGCTCCTTCCACTCCTCTCCACCTGCTCTTGACGTGAATGCGTTTAAGCTATGCCTGGCTGAGCCTCTTCTCTTCCGCATGAATGAATGCAGATGAGAGAGGGTGGTGTGCATGAGCGAAGGAAGGAAGGTGTGTGCATGAATGGGAGGGGGAGTAGGGGGGGGGGGGGGGGGGGGGGGGATGTTTTTTTTTTTACGGGGGGGGGGGGGGGGGGGGGGGGGGGGGGGGGGGGGGGGGGGGGGGGGGGGGGGGGGGGGGGGCGTATATTATGCTTTTCTCAAGGAGGAAGGGAGGAGAAGGAGAGTTAGGCCTCCCTGTGGGGGTTAACGGAGGAGCCAGCAGCAGAAGGCTGGTTTGAAGGGAGGGAGGGTCCGTGATGAAGCTCCAGATCTGACATCACACACACACACAGGTACAAACGCAGCCAGCCCTGCGGACTATATTTATCCTTTCTGCTCATGACTGGCGGAAAACGTATATATGTGAGCTTCTGCGCTGACAACTGGGAAATGTCTGCCGGCTTCAAATCCCAACCCGACCCGTCCCCAACCCTTTCTCCTCCACCATGTGCAAAAAATAGACTTTCTAAAAATGCTGCTTTTGAAATGTCCACAAAAAGAGAAACTGTTTATTGTGTGTGACCAGAAACGACAGTCCTCCCGGCCCGGCGAGAGCGCAAATCTAGACTGGCTTACGGAAAAGAAACTCCACAGACATTTGAACTAATTTCTCCATCTACTTTGCAGCGGGCGCCTGCACTGTATCCCAGCGTGATGAAATACTCTCAGGCTTTTATTCCTACATCTGCTAACAAAATGATTTGCTGATTTTTTTCCAGCCATCTGGCCACGACTTCACAATATCATATCTGCGGCTCAAGCGTCTGTAGCATTGAGTGGAAATGCATGGAAGAGTGGTTAGATTTTAATTTGCACACGGCTTTTGGCACTCAGACAAGCAAATATAATTCTACTGTTGTGTAAACAAAAAAAAACAGTATTAACTTTGATATCACTGCCAAGGTATACACATTACAAAATCCCTTTGATACATTGCCAACAGGAGACCGTCTCCTTGACATCCTCTCACATATGGTGACAATGTGTTGCCAAATTCCACCTGCATTGCAGAAGTCCCAATGAAAACGTTGCACAAGGGCGTACTGCAAAAATAGGTACATACAGTATATATATATATATACTGTGTATATACTGTATATATATATATATATTTCATCCTGGGATCAGTTTCATCAACTTGTGCCCATAGCTTGCGATAAATGATATGAGCCACTGTACTGTTGGGAGCAGTTGCCATGTTTTCAGTAATTTGAGTTCATTAAATTTTGCACGGACCGCTCTGCAGTGCCAAACTGAATCCCTTTACGTCTTATCCTAAAACTCCCCCCCCCCCACGCAGCCTTGAAGTTATGCCACGCCATCTCTTTCCAGCCATTCAAAATATATATTATAAAAATAAAATAATTTAAAAAAATGTATAAACAATATTGAATTAGGTAAAAAAAAAAAAAGAAGAGAACTGAGACTAACTATGACCAAGGTAAGCCAATCAAACAAATCACTTAACCCTTTATTCCTCAGGCACAATTCTTTTCACTTTCACTGTGCACTAGTGCAGGTGTGACGTGCAAGTGTGCATGCAGTGGAGACAAAGAAGGATACAGCGGTAAATCCTTTCAGGCATGACTGAGTTAAGGCTGCGGTTTTAGTGCTATTAGCCAGCTCATTAAGTCACATAAGAACTTGGGAGAGCAGATACATGTCTAGAATAGCCACAAACAGTTCTCCTCCCACTTCTCTCTCTCTCTCTCTCTCTCTCTCTCACACACACACAGATCAGATGCTCTCATCGTAGCGAAACTGAGACACTTACCCGAGTCAGAGCTGGATGTTGCCACGGGCATTTTGGAAATTGGTTCCTCCTCAGTATCCTCCACAAACGCTAGAGCCACTGCAAGGAAAGAGAGAGATCATAAGGAGTCAGGCATTTCTAGTGAAAACGTTAATGAAGTATGGATTTGGATCAAGAATGCAAAATCCCCTGCATGCGAGACGGCGGAATGAATGCCGAAATAATGAGCGGAGTGTGAGGCCTTAAAGTTCAACACACAGTGGATCAGAGAAAACAAACAAATCCTTCACTGTAGTGCACTCATTTGTCTTGTCGAGCTCCCACACGCGACAACTGGTATTTAACTTTATCAATCCCCACAAATAGATACGACCAGTCGCTCTGGCAACCCACCAACACTTTAAGCCATCCTGTCCACTGGAAACATTTGGAGCAACAGTAGGCAGGACAGAGTAGGCGGGTGAGAGAGTGAGTGAGTGAGTGGGCAGGCCAGCTATCATTAGTGCACAGAGGATCTCCGTGGATTCTAATTGATCCGTTTATCAGGAGGCCTCTAGAAAAAGCAACAAGCACCAGAGGAAATGGGTGGAAGTCAAAGCAGCTGTGGTCCTGACACCCCCAACTGGCTTATCAGGTGACGTTGAATGAGCGAAATACGAATAGCAATTAAGGGCGGAGGTGATTGCGGCGGAAACGCAGTGTGTGTGTTGCGTCAAAGCAGAACAATGGGGGAGGAAGCGAAGAGCCCAGCGGACGAGGCGAGAGACTGCGGTATCCGAGGATGCTAATTCCCGGTTGCCATGACAATAGATATCTAGGCTGGAACCGTAACAAAGCCCGGCAATGTCACCACCCAGGGTCACAGTGTGCAAATGTGAATTTGCCCCTCGGCATCATCGATCAGATTTGTAGCGACTCTCGGTTGCATCAGCCATAAATATTAAAGTCTCCGTAAGCCAAGTGGTATTTCATATAAGTGTCTACACAGAGAGGAAAATACTCCCAAATCTTATTTGTTCAGATAGTTGCAGGTGGGCGGTTTTGACTCGAAGCATCTCATCAGCACATCCCGGGGCCCCAGTTAAATATTAACGTTATAATCTGATGAGCACAAATCCACTCAGAACAGGCTGCAATATTTCATTCCAAATTTCATCAACTTCATTCTGTAACCCGGGTTTAGCTGGAGATGTAGCTCAGCCACGGTAGATGTTCAATTACTCCGGTCATTATTTGCATAAGATTCGTAAATGTTTTTTTCTTCCCTCACTGTCCATCATGATACGACATGTTATCAACAACTGGAATCGCTGCTGCCGCTGTGACATTGAGGCCGATTTTTCTAGAGGTTGCAGGAACAAGCGCATTTGCAAAACTATGAACAATGCGGATTAGGTCTATGGCATACCAGTCTCCCAGGCTTATCCGTGGCATTCCGTGTTTGCACTCTGAAATGAGCTTGTTAAAAGAATGCGCAGACCACACGGCAGCTAAGAAGTCAAAGCCGATTGGAGTAGGACTTTCCTGAGCTGAGCTGCAGTGACACGCTTGCAGGGGGGGGAGGGCGGGTACGTTCTTCTACGTCCCCCCCCCCCTGCCACCCTCTCTGGCTCCTATTTTACATCACTGATGAGATAAAATTAGAAAATAAAATCTATAAATGGTGCAGTCATCGCCGGTGCTGGTCTTTTTTGGAAAGTGCAGATGTCTGCAAATTTCAACCAGTGATCGAGCTCAACCATCGAAGGAAGAATGAAAACATATTCTCAAAAAACAGTGTAAGAGTATTGTTGAAGTTCAACAGTGTGTAAAAAAATGCATCAAGTGGTGACCCAAGTGTTTGTAACGCAAGTGTAAAATGCATTGAGCTCTTCCCATAGTGGTGCTGCACTAAAGCCTGTAAACATGCTCTCTCTCTCTCTCTCTCTCTCTCTCACACACACACGCGCACGCGCACGCGCATGCACGCACGCACGCGCACACACACACCGGGCGACCAAACAAGTCTTAATCCACACATGCAGCCTGGCGTCAGGCCTATAAATAACCCTGTGCTCCCACAGGTTCAGCTCCTCTCATTACTTTACAAGGGAAAACTGTTGTATCCAAGACAACCATGAGCAGCTCCTCGCTTTATTCCCGCTGTGCTTTGCCATGGCAACAAGGGAAAATGCGTAAAATAATAATAAGTTGGCTGCTAAAATTGGAGCTATTAAAAGATCTGAGCGGCACTTCAATGCAGAGTTGCTCTTTATCTGAGGAAATTGTTTCCATCAGCATATTAAGTGGTAAAAAACAGACTATTATTCACACTTTAAATTCTAGCATTTAATGGCTCTTTTATGGTGGAGGTCTACAGCGACTGTGATTTTACGCCTGTTTTTCTTTGCACATAAAATGCACAGCTGAACCAAATCACAGTTTCTACAACTCAGTTTCACTGGGGCTTATTAAAAAAAATGACCAGTCTACTGGGGTTTCCTCAGAATGAAAGGCAATCATGTCACAGCCTATTCTAAGAAAAAGATTGGATTGTCACTTAAAGGGCTTCATGGGAACTATCAAATATCCTGAAAAAATCATCAGGATGTGTACATGTGTTGTCTGTAACTAATCACAAAAACCACAACATGCACAGCTCCTTGGCAGCGAAAGCAACAGCATGGAAGAGAACATTCAATGTATTTTTCCTGGGTTCGGATCGAGCATGAGGTTATAAAGGAGCTTCATTTCATGACCCTGTGAAATATCTAATCGTAAATGATTAACAATCAGCTAACAGCTTTGAGACTCGTGAGCCAACTCCTCCACACAAACTACTCAAACAGTAAGAAATCAAGAGTCAAGTTCATTACCTCTTAATGTAATTATTAGAGTTGTGCGACGTTTTTTTTTTTTCTGTACTCCACATAATTAAAAGATAAAAACAACACGACGGCCTCAT
>JAFBJU010000816.1:15624-83171 GCA_016785305.1 Colistium nudipinnis
TGTTGGAAAAAGGAAATCTAACGAATCCTGATCATCTTGCTGTCTACCTTTGCTCTCAGCTCTATAGCGATTGAAATGTGCGTAATTGGAATTAAATGTCATGTGTATATACCACTGAGACAAAGGTTAACCACGGGGAAGCATTGACAATCACCACCCGGCCTGGATTTCATTAAAACACCCCGGTGATATAATTTTTTTAAGGAAAGTGGCCACCATGGAATCAACTTCATGAATGTCACAGTTTCAATGTCGCTCACATCTTTCATTCATGGGAACTTTGGGTTTGTTTTTTTTCCCAGTGGAACTATGCAGTAGATCCCCACTTTTAATGAACACGTGATATTTGCGGGATCTGCTGTGAAGATGTCAAATGTCAGCATGTTATAGCTGCTTTCAGCAATAAACAGCCGCACATAAGACCAAGAGATTACAGCCACAGCAAAAGCTTTTAGCAGCCTTGAGCTGAACTCTATCGTCGACATGATCGCTCGCTCCAAACGTCAGGGTTAACAAGCTGATGCTAATGCCTTGATGCTCAATTAAAGACAAAATATATCTTGTTTCCCCATTAAAACATCAATATATGAACATGTATATGAACGGCAATGAAGATGAAATTATGCCAATGTCACTTTAATGGCAGATCCTCGGTATGCACAGATCTGAGCCCACAGGGGTGAGGTGGTGCGTGTCCTAGTCAATGTGCGGGTCATTCTTATGAATGACGCCACAGTGTTGGGGGGGGGGGGGAGCTGACTATGCCAGCTAAATTTGATTAGAATTTCTGTTTCATGCAGTAAATCATCGCTTAGTCCAAGAGAGCAGTAAAACCAAACAGTGTCCTGGACGTCCTCTGAAAAGATCTGGGCCAGGGTCAGAGGTCACAGGGGGACAGCTCTCGTTTTTTTGAATGAGTGAGCAATTTTGCCTTTTTCCAATTTCACGTTTTCATTATATATATATATACACACATCTTACAGTACATATTTGACATGAAGAACATTTTTTCCATAGTCTAAGTAGTCTGATTGATTGTCCTTAAATTGGTAAAGAAGCCAATAAACCACCTATCTGCTGAGGTACAACCCGACCTGCAAATCTCAAAGCCAATCTCCAAATCTGTCAGAAGCAGGGAAATTTATGGAAAACCTCCCGTTCCCAAAACAGAAGGCAGATAAGGTTTAGTTTCTTTAATCCCTGTGAAAAAGCCCTTTTGAAAATGAGACCTATCCGGGTGTGTTTTGATAATAAAATCCTGCGGGAGGATTTTAAATTTTGTTCCAATAACTAATAATGATGCATCGCTAAGGGAAACCGTATTAAACACTTAACAAAAACAAGAGGTTTGATTTCATAAGACTGCCACAACATTGAAATATTCAACACTATATCAATTCCCATTCAGAAGATACCGCACATCTGTAGAGATATGAAAATATAAATGCATAAATGTGGCGATGAAACATCTATGGATGCACTTTGTCAAGGGCTTTAAAAAGTCTCGACTATAGAGATAGACAACAACACTTCCCAACTAAGTAACCATATACTGTATGTTACACCTCTCTGCCCATGTATCTCTGCTATAGACAGTCCCAGCGTGGACATTGAGGAATCTCTGATGAGCACCAGCTCTGCATTGGTTTGAGCACCCTCCACAGCTTCAGCCATAAAAACACATTCATGTAAACATCAACAGAAAACCAAAGAGTAAATATTTGGCATATTCAGCTGCTCCTAGTAGTAATAGTAGAATGATGGATGTGTATATGTGTTCTACAATATAAATGTATGTGTAAATATATATATATTTGTTTTTAGAGAAATCGTATTTGGGTTTTTTTTTCCCAGACACCTGCCCTTGTCACGCTTCACAAGTGCACGTTCTCAAACAAGTGTGCATGCGCAAAGGCTGCGAACACATGACGTCCAACCACCCACATTACTCTTTGGTTTTATGTTTGCTTGTCTCACAATCACACAACAATTCCCGGCCTTATGTAAACAGGAGAAGTGATTTACCTGTATTAAGCCGAGGTTAATTACAGCTGATTACACGCAGCCGGTCGGGAGCACGCGGCCGTGGACGACGCGTTTTGCGAATCTCTCCGTTGCCAAACGTGCGTTATCTCGACGATAAAGGCCCCCAGCGTCCTCTGCCCGCCTCACGCGCACACCTAACGTCTTCGGCGTCTCACACTGCGGGGACATGAAAGACAAACTAAGGGGCTGCGTGCACCTGAGCGCGAGAGCGGAAGGTGGTTCCGCTGGGAAACGAGCGTCAGCGTTTTGGTAACACAAAAACGTAACAACGCATTTCCTCCTTGACAACACAGACACACACTTAGGAAGGAGGGGAGGGGGGGGGGTGTTGTTGTTGTGATGCGCTCACCTGTGCGGTTTCTTGGTGTGGCGGTCTGAGTCGTGTCCAGCGGTGCACTCGGTTCAATCTGTGCTGTCACTTTCCCCTACAGCCCACACGGACACCCGCTCTCTCACACTCACCACCGACGCGCGCGCGCGCACGCACACACACACACACACACACACACACTGACACTGTCTTTCGCCTAACACGTCTCGTGCACCCTCGCAAACAGATCCATTGATCAGAAGCCGATCAGCCTTCACTGTGACTCGTTTCGCCTCCTGTCGTCGATGTGAACCCACTGAGGAGCAGCGGGAGAAAAGCCAAAGTGCCGTGTTAATTGTGCACTTCGTGGGGATACACCGGCATCTAGTGGACACAGAGCAGGCGCAGTGTGTGAAAGGAGGCAGCGGAGAAGAGTGTGTTCCCATTCGATCATTTTAATTCCAATGAATTCAAATACAAATTATTTACAATGTTTGCTTCCGCAAACAAACGGATTGTACTGAGAGGAGCAGATAAACAGAGAAAGAGAGAGAGATCTGCATGCACGTTAAATGATGGAGTCACATAGTCCAGTGCAGGTGAGTCTGTCTGGTGAGCCTCAGTGTGTTGGATTGTTGGTCCCCTCACCACTCGTCAGTGTAGTCGGAGCTGTAAAAGAAGAGAGGTTTACACCTGCTGCATCCTCACACACCAGCTCAGCGCTCCACAATCACATCCATCACAAGTGTAAAGAACATTAGTAGACTAGACTGTATAGAAGGCAGATGCACCCTGGGTACTAGGATAAGATGGATGTATCGGGTGACCGTAATAAAATTGTGATCTCTGACTCAACAATAGTCAACTGCTAACGGGAGGTGCAATACGGGTCCATTTGTGTAGGCCTTGTCTCATTAACTTGCATGTTCTTTCCTAGTAAAAATAAAAATAGTCATATTTTAAATCATAACATGAGGTACAGAGTGCGGCTGATGAGAACCCTCCTCTGGGAATGGAGCCTCTCTCGAATATTGGCCATTTTATGCAGCCGCATGGGTGAGCAAGTTATTTATTGATTATTCTAATTTCTTGATTTTTTTTTTTGAATTCATAGATTTGCCAAATGCCTGGAAAGAAAATAATTGACCTCACGTGGGAGAGGAGCAACACATACCTACATTTTAATTTCCTAGCCTCTGAATATCATCTCAGGGGATTTTTCAGCTTGAACAATTTATCTTCTATTTTAGGCACAGCACTCTGTCAGTTAATTCTCCAGAGTAAAATTAGGATTCCCCAAATTCCCACTGGGCTGAACCAGAGATTTTTTGAGATTGGTGCTTCTCTCACCGTGGTTCGGTGTCTTGGCTTGAATCGCCTCCCAACAGCAGCCACGCCACCGCCTGCTCGGGGTTCGACCTCTTTCCATACCTGGAGAAAACCACACACGGGTGAGAGGCTGCAGCTTGTGGCACACAGTCCAATCACAGATCAAACCTCTTGAATTACAGAGCAGGAGGGTTACTGCACACATATCACCAAATGTAGCAGGATTCCCCAGAAGACATCACAGCGGGGACAGTGCGCTTAATTACCGTTATTTGCTACAATTACCTTGTCAAAACTCTACAACGGTCTTTTTCGGCACAGAGGATAAGATTAGGTTGAAAATGTAAAAGGAATGCCTTGCATTGCATGTACACAATAGTGAACATAACGTATAGCACAGGTTATTGTGAAGATGTATTGAATTTACAGCTTTGTCTATGCATGAAATACTGAGTTCTAATCTGGAGGATAAGTTCTGTTATATCAGGGGAGGCGGATAACATGTCTGACCCCACCAGAAGTGCAAAATATACCAAAGAAATTGATGTTTTATATATATGTATATATATGCTAAAATTTCTAAAATGCAACCTGATTGTAGTTAAAAGTTCTGGTTCTGGGTCTGCACACCCATCACCGTTTACTTTACATTCATATGTAAAGTAATGTAAAGTATAAATATATATATATATATATATATTCAGGCTGGATTCTTGCATTCACTAAATGCATATATCTACATTTGGAAAGCAGGCGGAGTGAGGCTGACCTCTGTCTGGTGATGAGGTTGACGTAGTGCCGGACGGCTGCGTGGTACTTGGCCCAGTCCGCCGGGGACGCGTGGCTCCCGGGACTCTCCGGCTTGGGAGGATACGCGTCTGCAAAGCTGCTCCAACACGTCACCAGGCAGAGCGCGAGCGCGGCGACCACCATCCACCATCTCTGCATGCTGAGCATCTGGAAACAGCGGCTCCTCTTACGATCTAATCATCGCAACAAAAACACTTTAGTAGAAGGCAAAGTAATACTTGGGACACTTCCAGGGATCCGTTCCATTTTAAATACATTGCTCCATGAAAAAGTATTTTCAGCGTCACTAAAAAAGACGCACAGGATCATGAGCTCAGTCGCAAAAGTTGCACGGGAATTCAAAAACACAAATGTACAAAGTGACAAAGTTAAAAGAAAGACTTACTTGGGGTGTGTCGTGTGTCGGCGTTGTCCCTCTGTCTTGCTGCTGTCCTCCCTGTCCACGGGATTATATATATATGCTGTGGTGTAACACCTGATGCGCATTGACTAAGGAGCGCGTGACCACACCCCTCCTCTTCTCCTCCAGCATCCTCCCTCACACGTCTCTGCAAGCAGCTGGAGAACGGACCCTCTGGCTTGCACGAGGTGCATTTGTCTTAAAACGAATACAAAACCTAAACATGAAAACAAAACAAGACAAAATGCTTCATTCAGCCAGTATTTCAGTATTCATCTCAATTTGGACTTCTGGACACCCCCGTGTTGTTTTGGAAATTGCAATTGTAAGTAGTTCCTTCTCGAAAATGAACAGAATGATGAAACCTGTGATTTCAGTGTTTCTGAAATCTGCAGCTTCAGCACCACTGCATAACACTCCCCGGTGACACAGGTCAAAGGTTACCCACAAGCCCCATGCCTGCACATGGAAATCCTACCGGCACTGAGCTGAAAAACAACTCTACCCTGTAAGAAACACCAGCCACAAGACAAAAAAAATTATAATCGTAATTATATTATACCGGCTAACACAGATGCATGAATCAATGAAACTGCCACTTCCATACAACAGGTAGTCCTGCTCTCATGTGCTCTTTATAGACTCATAAAGAACAGTGGCCTCTCCCATGTCCGTCCCTAAACCCTTGTCAAAAACCTGATTTGGGCATAAATCCCAGTAGCAGCTCTGCAATAAACAAGCAGTTAAAGTGTATATGACCACGCCATAAACCCTGCAAGTGGGTTGTGGTATTGCACCTAGATTGCACCGTCCATTTCTGAGCAATTATTGTACCATAATTCAAACTGATATTGAGGGACAATTAGTGAGCAGCTGCTTTGACACGCCGTGACGTCCAAAGAGGTGCTGCCCAACGACTAATTTGGAAAATGGCGGCCTTTTAACAAATCAATGAGTTGAGAAAAGGCGTAATAAATAATAATGGAGAAATCATCGCTCATTCACGGAACCGACAATGTTGCAACCGCCCCAACAGCCAACGGCGGCTATCCTGAACATTAAGCCAATTCCACTGCAGTTATCAAGCTCTTGGCGTTCACTCGACTGGCCCTAAAAATCAAACTCATCCCCGTGCTCCAGTGTTTGTCGGTAAACACTGGGAAAGTAAGAGCCCCCAGATAAGAGCAGACAGTCTGAGTCTTCACAGTCCAATAAACCCCAGCTAAGGCTCGCTGAGCTCCTGCAGAAGCAAAATGTCTTTGAGTTGTCATCAGAGAAAAGGTAACAGGACCTGTAGGAGGCTGCAGATTTGCGAAACTTTTTCTCTCCTTTGTCACTTTTTAACAACTTTCCCAACTGATGTTGCTGCCAATGACGACTGTGCGTTAGACACCTGTCATTTACATAACTTTCCTTTAAAAAAATAAAAAAATAAATCCACATGCAAAAACTTCAACAAATCCACTTTCTGCACACATTAAATGTAACCTTAAAAGCTTCTCTCCATGCTGCCCAGTATACACACAAAAGTGAACAAAAGTCCATTCTGGTGTCAGAGCAATCTCCCAGGAGAATGTCTGACTACTTCCTGTCATCACAGACATACAGGGGGAAATGACTTTTTGTTTAGCCTTATCTGCAGAGTGAGGGGAGCCAATAATATGGACAGAGTGCTTTTCATGCAGCCGGGGCCGTATGCACGGCTCAAGGGACAAAACGGGGGAGAGGGAGGGGGGGGGGGGGGGGGGCCCCACCAGCTGAGATAACTCAGGAGCATAATTGAGTCTAAAAGGGGCAACAAAGTGTTACAAACGCTTTTGCAAGGCAGGCACCAACACACAGACGCACGTAATACACTCAGAGTCACATGAGGAGATTTTTTTCCTCACGACCCTGACCCCAAGAGGACTGATGTTACTCCACCACGAGAAGCGTCACTTAAGCCATTTGTATTTTTCTGGAAAGCAGAGCCGACCAATTACAGTAATATCCCACACACTGATGTGTTTATGAGCGAGCCGGCAGAGGCTGCCTCAGGTAACTCAGATGGATGACGGACACGAGTCGGAGGAGAGGCCCATGATTTGATGCACTGGATGTTCTCAGTGTCACAACAAGAGCCAGTGAGCTTTTAATGTCCTCACTCACTCATCCTCCATAATCTAGGCAGCTGTTGTAAACGCTGCAGCATGAAGCAAAACAAAATGACTTCATCCAAATCCATGTATTTAAGCATCACGGGGAACTGGACCCAAATACAGGATACGCATCACAGCCTGCGGGGGTCTCCGGGGGGGGGGGGGGGGGCGGGGGGGGGGGGGGGGGGGGGGGGGGGGGAAGTTGGGATCAATTTCCAATGCACAGCAATATAACAAACCATGGAATTATTTTTTTCTCCCCCCATCTCAAATTTTTTTTTTTTAGATGGTTTTCTAAATGAAGAATAGGCCACACGCTGGAACACATCAATGCACAACAGAATCAATTGTAATTGATTGAAATGGTAATTACAGAAAATGAGCTACTAAATGTATTTTAACTGGTGGGTTATCAACACCTAATGAAACGTCTCCCCTTTACAAAGATTGTACAATAGGTTGTATTTCTTGATGAGGGGCAGATTGAAAAAACTAAAACAGATTACGTTATTTTTTCCAATGTTTGTCCAGCAGCAAACGCCCACAGTTTTGTTATCAATCACTTTGACTCTCTGGCTTAAAGGGACATGTGAGAGGCCATATATCAGGAGCACCTTTAACAAAAAAAAAAACACAATGGCTGATGATATTAGATTTGCCTGGAGTGGCAGTGCAAAGGAAAAAAGGCTGACGCTAAAGCCATAAAAAAAAAACACAACCTAACCATAACCTAAATAACTGAAAAAAATCATGTAAATCTGCAATATTTGAACAAACTGAAATAAAACACTATTATTCTGGGCCAAATACAATTTTGTTTAACTTCACTATTTTAGAAATGTTTAGTGGCAAGTTGTTTCACAACTTCATTGTCATTACACCCATATCCCCCACCTAACCTCCCTATAAAGGGGAGATGAATGGGGGTAATCATGGGAGCTCCGTGCATCCCCCAGCTCCTGCTTGTCCTGCTGTAATAAGGCAGTCTGTCCACCTGATTAATTACTCTCATCTGTCTTGTTTGTTTTTTTTATTCTGTGAGGCTGTGTACACCAAAAGTCTCCCGCTGCAGTTTCCGTTTCAGAGTTTCATTATTTAAGAAAAACAAAGGTAAACTGAAAACTCACAAAACCGAGCCACATAAAGGTCAAACATAAGAGTAGGCTTAACTAGGAAACGTATCCCTGATAAAGAATTGGATAATAGAGAAAAAAATAATTGAACTTAAAACTCTCACAAAGCCTACACACACACACACACACACAACACAACAGTGTAATGGATGGCTGGTTAGGTCACAATGCTTTTGCATGTCTCACTCTGAAGGGGGAATTTAAACCGCAGTAATGGCGTCTTTGACTGAGAAGCAACAAAAAACACAACATACTAAGGTGGAGTGCAAAAGTCCCATTTTAAACACTGACAATTTCCTTCTCAAGCAGCGTCTCTACCATCTTGGGTAAAAAGACTTCCAGAAAGTGAAAGAGGTCATTAAAGACCCCCTCCTTGTCGCTGGTCGGCTCCAGCTGGAACACCGCCTTGGTGCTCTCCGTCCCACCCACCATCTGGGGCCGGACCTTGAACTCCAGGGGCTCCTTGAGCTCCGGCTCTTTTTCAGTGATGTGAGCCGTTACCTGGGACTCCATCTCTATACAACTGCCCTCTGGCCTGGAGTCTGTATCTTTGATCAGTTCCCTCCTCACTTTCCTCCGGCCGGCCCACACCATGTGCTTCTGCACACAGACCCAGGGAGGGGAAGCTGTCTTCGCCCTCCTCCCCAGTCTTGGTTTTTTGCCTCGAGGTGACACTGAAGCGTCGCTGCCAGAAGACAGCGGCCTCTTGGTGCCAACCACGGCTGAACCCATAGAGGCAGATCCATTTTGGGATTCTACACTGTCCCAGCTGTCATTCAGTGATGCGTTGAGAGAAACTGAGGCGCCCTCCCTCTCCTCTGCTGAGTGGACGGCTGAATCCTCGCCGACGTCTGTGGAGGGAGTAACGCAAAACTTGAGGACACTTGAGAGCACTGCCTCCACAGCAGCGCAAACCTTCTGAAACCACAACTGCCGGAAGTCCTCTCCTGCCATGTGCAGCTGGTTACGCAGCACTTCAGGGAGCGTCGCTGATTTGAAGGGAATGCTGATGGTAATCTTCTCTGTTTTGGCATGTGGGACGCCTCCGTGGGGCGTGAACAAGCGCACCAGGCCCCACGACTTCCCTTTGGTGGATTTGCGCTGGTACTGAAGGCTGCGGCAGTACTTCTCTGCGTCCTGGCACTCCCTCTGGAAGTTGCGGTGCGAGCGCTCATTCAGGTTTCCAGCCACGTTGTGGGAGAGTTCAAAAGGGTCCAAGAGATTAAGGGAGGCCAGTTTGGGACTGTGGCGAGGGGTCCTGTTGGGTTGGTCTTCTTGCATGGCCTCCCGCTCTTTATCCTTGGTGAGGAAATCAGTCATTGGGAGAGCACGTCCCTCCCTCACAGATATGAAACTACTGGCAAAATCAAACTTGGCATAGAAGGAGAAGAAGCCAGACAGCAGGGTGCCTTGATTCAGAAAACAAATGACAGTTGAATTAATGAGCAAACTGAGTTACATGAAACCTCTGAATTTGAATTTACACATTACTTTGAATTATTCTCACTTACAGAGGTCTTGCGTGTTCTTGCTGGGAGGGACGGCAATGGGCTGACTGGGAAAGGTGCAGTTCCAGCCCTCAATCTCACACCCTTCTTCCTCACCTGCAAGGACATTAAATAATGGTAAACAAGCAAATTAAACATTTCATTTCAGGGAAACAACAACCAATGTCAGAGCAAAGCAGCACTTACAGGCCATGCGTTGAAGTTGATCAACTGTGGGGAGGACAGGAGGCTCACAATTTTGCAGGTAGAAGATTATCAAAAGTGTCAGAGCATAGTTGTTGAGGAGGGGACCGGCACCGCTTGGATTACCTTCACAACACAAAGTCAAACAAAGGAAAACACTGTTATTAAGGGTGTACACAGGCCACAGTCAACAGCTGAAAGCACTGACATCTATGTAACACTGGTGTCCACGAACATCGGCAGTACAGTGTTGTAATCTCTCAAAGGCAGTGGAAGTAAAGGAAAATAGTTTACTGTTCAGTGAAAGATACTTGCATGAAGATTTGATTGTATATCAGGAAGAACAGCCTGCATTTCAAAAGGTAGCCATACTTCTGCTGTTTTTATTTGTACCACAGCTTCTGTATTAGGTTGCTCAAGACTGTGTCCAACATGATCACATGGGAAAAGTGACGTCCTAGTGACATCTGCTGACCAAAAAATGTAATAACCACCTAAAAATACAAATTTGGACTTCTGTTTTTGTAACAAACACATTTTCCTCAGGTGCAATTGTGTGCCCCAAAGTGTGAGCAAAATTCAAATTTACCAGCCAGCTGTTTCTGCTTGGCCCAGTAGCGGACGGTGTACACCAAAGGTCTCAGCCTCTCCTCCATTCCTGAACACAGCTGGAGGAAGCGGGTGTTCCTTACTGCTAGTCTAGTGATGGTTAGGTTGGAGAAGAAAAAAAAACATACAGTCATCCTGCTCCGTGAACAAGCTCACACAAGTGACGGAGTACTGAGAAACCATTGACTGACCTGTTGTTGATGGTGATGTCCCCTTGCAGGTTCAGCTCGCGGTGGTGGAACTTGACCACGGGGAGGCGAGCGCTGCTGACCACCTGGACTTTGTGCACGCTGGGGACACAGCGCGTCAGGATCATCGCCACCAGGTCCAGTATTTCAGCAGGAGAAGCTGTGGACAAGTCGATATCAGACAGGATGGAGTCTTCAGAGCGGCCATCATCAGACATGCCCTCCCCTGCCTGAAGAAATAGGGGAGGCGAGAGAAAAAAGTGGGATTATTCATGAAGAGAGGGTTCCCTATAAAGTCACACTAAGCAAATATTTGGCAACACATTTTCTAAGTCAGAAACAATGTACAGTACTTTTTTTTTAAACACGTAAATCAATAAATAATTGTAATAAAAATAGCCAACCTGTTCTGTGGTGGATTTGGCACGGGCCTGGAACACCTTGGTGTTTTCCAGGTCCAGGAAGAGGTCTATGTCGCAGGAGTGGACGCCAAAAGTGTTGACAGATGATCCGAACGGCAGAATCTGGCTGTCTGCAACCCAACCAAATCTTACTATTTCAGCATGTACAGTGTTACAATATCACTATTAAAGAGGATTTCGTAAACAGACGGATTGTTTGTTTGAAAAAGGTTACCTGGAAAAAACTCTACAAAGACCTCTTGCAGGAGTTGAAGCAATAAGCTTCTGGACTTTTTCTCGTTTTCTCCCAGCTGGAATCGCTCAGTAATCCACTGCATCTGTGCATTCACCTGGAGGACAATTACAGAACTGAGTTAAGAATATGTGTATTCACCATTCCTACAGACTCACAATGTATTTTGCCACCACAACAGAAGACCTACAGAAAGCAGCTGACACAGGTCCGGTTTGAGACGGTCGAGAACTTGCTGGAGTTTCTGGAAGTCACTCGTCTTCTTGGGAATCAACTTGAACTCTTTCTTTTCCCGGGGTTTGACGCGCAGTTTCAGGCCCTTCAGTTGATGCTCAACGCGACAGAGGGCCGCCTGGATGCACTCGGCCTCACTGAACTGCACGATGGCGTATACACCCTGTGAGAACAGAGTGGAAACATCGCCGTCAGATTAAATTGAGGATTGCCTATGCTGCCGAGGAACACAGGTATGGCCGTCACAATCACTTTTATTATGAAACAATAATAATAATAATAATAATAATAATAATAATAATAATATAAGCACAACATATGAATGAGCAGATAATATATACAACATACAGTAAGTGTAGGGTATTTGGAATTGTCATTGCCAGTGATGGGTTAGGATGGTTTGTGGAGGAGGGATATGGCCCGAGGGGGAACAAAAACTGTGTAGAGCTGTGAAAGTGAAAAGGAGCTGTGTCTAAGGGTGAATAGCAGCCTGACCTTGTCTTTGTCCATGATGACATCTGTGATCGAGCCAAACTGCTGGAAGTACTCCATAATGTCCGTGTGGGACACTTCAGGCTTGATGCCACTGACGAACACGCTGTGCTCCTCCTGGCTCTTCCTGGTGGCCCGCACGGTGCTCAGGCTCCGGTGTTTGCGACCTTTGACGTGTTGCTCCAGACTCGGCACTGCGGGACACGAATATAATAGCAATGCTGAGTCATAAAACAAACACAAACCAGCTTGAAAACATGAATTTGCTACAGTTAAAAATTGACCAGCTTCGATCAGCGACATGTGCTGTGAAAAAGTTACCCCGGTTGGTTCCACTAACGCAGGTTAGCGCGCGCTTACTCACCGTTTGGTAAACTGACGTTGCACAGCGTGCAGTGGAACCCTTTCGGTGTGGTTTTAATGTCACTGTTAGATTCCATGATGAAGAAATGTAACAAAGAACAGTAACATAAAGGAACGTATTTAAGTTTGAAGCGGTCCGTCCCCTCAAATCTCCCTCCAGCTTCCACCGTGCGTCTGTTTCCGGTCCGTCTGTTAAATGGGTCCGGGTTGTTCTTCTGCTTTATTATTTATTCCTGTTTTTAATGAATCCAAATCCCTCTGGGATTTTTTGTAGGTTACACGCTGCCATAAACATTAAGAGCCCAAATGTGTTTCTTCAAACTCATGAACACTAGTATAAATGCACACACGTGCTCTAATTAACCCTTGGTCTGTGGGACACATTGTTTTGTTAAATGCTAAAATAATAAATATGCTATTATTTTTGATGACATTGATTTGTTTGTTTTGCTGGAGTAATTTTAAATATTACAGCCAAACCCATTGAATGACTGAAGATGTAAAAACATTTGGACACATTCACAACAGTGTTTTCATTGTACAAAAAATTTAATGACTTTTTTCCCCCCCCACCCAGAAAAGTAGCAAAATCAGCAATGAACATACAAAATGTCAAGAATTAACGAGTCAAGAGTCCCTGCCGTTTTGAGAATTAAAAAAAAGAAAAAAAGAAAGCATAATATCTAGTGCTTGAATTTTGGTCTAAAAACTACAGTAAAACGTTAATTTTAGAAACATGACAGAAAAAAGCAACTGTAAATAGAAATAGAAATGTATATGATTTTATTTCTTGGCTGGTCTTCCTCTTCGTTTTTTTGGCTGCGTCTCAGCTTCGGCACCTTTGCTCTGGTCCACCGTGCTGGAGGACTCGGCTTCCTCCACGACCTTTGCCCCTCTCCTGGCTCTCTTGGCGGGCTGAGCTTCAGCCACTTCATCTGAGAGATCCTTCTCTTCAGGTTTGTTGGCATCGTTTTTGCTTTCAGCTTCAGCAAGTTCAACAAGTTTGGCCTTCCTGCCTCGCACGGCCTTCACGGGCGTTGCCTTTGGAATCTCAGAGACTTCCAGGTTGTCCTTCCACCTGACGGCTCGTTTGGACGCCGTGGGGTCGTCTACGTCGGCACTGTGGGCATCAGAAGGCTCTGCCGGGGCGCTGTCCGCTGCTGGTTCCTCTGCTGTGGGCTTAGGCCGCCTCCCCCTCTTAGTTGGCTCTGCTGAAGTGGACTCGGACGCTGCGTCCTCGGGGAGAGGAGCGGCACCTCTACGAGCTCTCTTGGCTGGAAGCTCATTCTTCACAGAGGTCTTCGCCGCTCTCCCTCTGCTCGGTTTAATGGCTGGAGCATCCGGCTCAGCAGTTTCCTTCACCTCAGCCTCAGATTCTTCCTCTGGCACTTGGACAGCGAAAACTTCCTCTTGGGCCACTTCTTTCCCTCTCCGGCTGCGTTTGGGTTTATCTGTGGACTTGACGGCAGGAGCCTCTGGGACCAGGGTGGACTCTGGGATTTCACTCTCGGCGGGCTGCTTGGGCTTTCGCCCTCCTCTCCGGGGTTTGGCAGTTACAGTGACCTGTTCACTGGTCTCCTGTGGTTGGACCACCGCCTCCTCTGGGACAACGGCTTCAGTGGTTTGGATTTCTTCTTCCCTCGGTTGTAGGTCGTCTTGCTCGGTCTTCCTGGTTCTTCTTAATTTTTTTGCTGGCTCTTGGGCATTTTTAATCTCAGCCACAATAGGCTGGCTGTCATTTTCTTTCTTTTCTTCTTCCTGTTTGGCATTTCTTCCCCTCCTCGCCCTGACTGGGGGCTGCTGCACGGCCTCCCCAGTAACGGCTGTGTCTTCTGTAACCGCAGTTTGTTCAGTGGTATCAGGTTTCTTCTGTCTTCCTCTTTTGGGTTTGCCAACGGTGGAAATGGGCTGTTGAGGATCTGCCACAAGCTTCTCATCATGCACAACTTCATTTTCCTCAGGCTGAGGTGGCTCAGCGGGTGTTGGTTTCCTCTTTCTCCCGCGCAGGGTCTTAACAGCAGGTTCCTCTACAGGGGGTGCAGACTGATTTACTTCTGGACTTGGATTAACCGGAGCAGCGTAGTCACTCTCGGCTTCGGGGGAAATATCAGGCAGCGGTTTTGTTTCCACAAATTCCTCTGGGACATTCTCAGGTTTATCATCAACGGTATTTTCTTGAGACTTAGCATTTCTGGTTCTTGTTGCATGTCGAACAGTAGGTGGTGCAGCAGCTTCAGTTTTCTTTCCTCTTCTTCCCCTGACTGGTGCAGCGACAACAGGCTCTTCTGATTGGTCCTTTGCCTCCTGTTTATCTTCTGCTGCTGCTTTGGTTTCAGCAATTTTAACCCTGCGACCTCGAACAGATTTCTTCTGAACGGCAGCTTTCTCTTGCGGTGCTGGTTGGTCATCAGCAAAGGGGATCTGGACACTCTCTGCCACTGGTTCCACCGCTGGTTCAGTAGCCACCACAGGTAGCTCTTCAGCCACCAGCGCTGGTTCTTCAGCCGCCAGCGCTGGTTCTTCAGCCGCCAGCGCTGGTTCTTCAGCCGCCAGCGCTGGTTCTTCAGCCGCCACCGCTGGTTCTTCAGCCGCCACCGCTGGTTCTTCAGCCGCCACCGCTGGTTCTTCAGCCTCTTGCACCACTCCAGCTTCATCGTCAGACACCTGTTTGGGTTTTCTTCCCCGTTTAGGCTTAACGGCAACTTTAGAGGGCTGAGGGGCACTTTCTTCCACAGTGAGATCAGCATCCCTGCTTACAGTGGCCTTTGCATTTCGGCTCCTTGTCGTCTGTCTAGCAGTGGATGGAGCTGTGACTTCAGATTTCTTTCCTCTTCTTTCTCTGACTGGAGCCGGGGCGACTGCATCCTCAGACTGTTCCGGTGCCTCTTGTTTATCCTCAGCTGGCTTCATTTCTGCTGCTTTTGCTCTTCGCCCTCGAACAGATTTCTTCACATGGACAGGATCCACAGTAGGAATGTCAATTTCTGTGGCTTCTGATGGTTCCCCGGACAGATTCTCATCCGCTGCATCTACTTTGGGATGTTCCAAAGCTAAACTATTATCTACGGTTGTCTGAGAGATTGTGTCCATGGCATCTGATGATTCATCGTTGTCCTGTTCAGCTGGGATCTCTTCTGTGTGGTGAACAACTTCATCGGATTCTAAAATTAATTAAAAAAATGAACTGCTTAAAATGCAAGAATCGTGTTACAGACAGGTTATGATAACACAACTGCATATCAATAATCATTAAGCATTTGTAACATTTAGCATTGATAAACTAAAAGAACTGAAGGATGAAACAAATTAACTTTCAGACAATCCAAAAACTTCAGCTAAGATACAAAGTAATGACTTTCCATTGCTTAGGGTATATTATTATGTATATTTCCAAGGATTTCAACACACCCACCAAACTCCATATATTAGGGTATGTTTTCCTCTCAAAATAAATATTTTTTCTTTTAAATAAGAACAATTACTGGTAAATGTACCTTTTGCGATGTCAACTTGGAGATCATCATCAATCTGCTGGGATGGTGTCTCGGCTTGTGGCTCCTCAAAGGCAACATCTAATTTAAAGAAAAAAAACACAATAATCATTGTATTATAGCTTGAAGTATACCAACAGTCTTATGTCATTTATTGATCCAGCATTATTCTGATTAAACGGAACCAACTTACCATTTGATGCTGGTAGACCACTATCAGGAGGCATTGGATCTTCAGCCTGTTAAAAATGACAAAAGCCATTTAGACTACAGTAATTCCCCATTCAATATAGTTAGTTATGGGACCACAAACCAGTTCTGGTTAAAATAATGAAATGATGCCCACCATTCATGCTTAAGCTGTTAACCAGCGGTTTCACATATAATTAATTGTTTGGGAATAGCTTTACTACTATTAATCACAAAATCAAAACGCTGTTGTGAATTTCCCCTGAAAAATAAAAAATTAAATAAGTACCTGATCCGTCTCCTCTGGTTCTTCTTCAATCGGAGCCCTCTCCTCCTCCCAGGTTCTCTGGATGCACCTCTCTGGGGAGCTCTGCACATTTGGAGGAGTGGCATCTCTGGTCTTAGATAGGTCTTCTGACTCTTTAATAGGTGCTGGCATCTCCTGAAGGACCACGGCGGCAGCCACGCACACGTCGGCAACCACTGGAGCTTCGGGTGTCACGAGAAGGTCTTCGAGAGATTCGACTTCCTTCTGCGGGGTCTGGAACATTTTCTTGACTCCAGTGATGCACTCTTGATGTTCGGGCCTCTGTTTGGGAGTTACCAGAAGGTTTCCTCGGATGTCCTCCACGGGTTCCGCCTTCTGTCTCGGAGTCTTCATGATCCTCTTGACTCCCGTGAGGCACTCTTTGTGTTCGACTTTCTGCTTTGGAGTTTTTAGAATCTTCCCCCTCAGGTCGTCAATGGGTTCAGCTTTTTGTTTTGGAGTCTTCATCAGCGGCTTCACTTCAGTCAGACACTGCTGTTCTGGCTTCTGCTTGGGAGTTCTCACAGCCGTCGACTTCACGGCCACGCAGGGCTGTTCGATGGATTCAGAGGGAATCTCCAGGGCGGGGACCTCACTGATGAAGCTTGATTCCTCATCGGAATTAAGGAGGCGTTGGACTGCTTCGCCGTTGTATCTTCTTCCTTTCACTGTGGAGGCCAAATTCAGTGGCGACACGATCATTTCCCCTGTGAAATCAATCCCTTTCCATTAGTCCTCCTTTAGAAATAAAACTGGTCTATTTTGAAAAAAGAAAAATTCATAATTTCATTTTCCACTTCATAAAATGATTACCCGTCTCTTCTGGTGTGTTTAGGACTGATGGTTCCACCACGGATGTGCCCAGGACTCCCATTGGTGTCTCGGTGGCACTGTTGTCATTGAAGACACATATCCGCTTCCTTTCATTGGCAGGGGTTTTAAAAATGTCACAAATTCCTGAAACCACAAGACGCAACCATTTAAGTAAAGAAAAAAAAAAGTCAAGGTGGTTTCATTTGTTATTTCCGAAATGGCTCTTTACCCGTCAAGTCCTCGTCCATTTTCATGTTCTTCTTCGAGAGTGAAATATTGGGGATTACTCTCGGAGCAGCACCGCTGGGTTGCACAACCTTTCGTTGGTGAGCTCTGCCCACAACAATCGTCACCGGTGAATTTGCATGTCCGGTGCCAATATCGCTCATGAGCTTTCTTGCAGGCGTCTAATAGATAAGGAAAAGTCAGTTTAGTTTTATTAATAGTCCGGTAGGCATATCTTTAATAATATTCAATGAGGGTGATAACAGCTGAGCTTTGATAGTCAAGAAACACACAACACATCAGATATATATTTATAATTAGACCAACAAGAGATGCCTAATGCATTATCAGACATGGAATGATGATGTAAATGTACCATGGTGATAGAGTAGCCATCCTTACCTGTGGTTTGGGCACAGCTTTCTTGGTGGGGTTTTTGGTCATCACTATTATAGTTGGGGCAGCCACTTGGGCCTTTGGTTGACCAAATTTGACTTTGTCAGCCCAGGAATTAACTGAAAGGGATAAGGAAAAATAAATAAATAAACATTTCCTTTTTAATTTGTTTGTCATAATTTTAACAGTTATGCAAGGCCCTGGAAGATTAAACAACCCAAATCCTGTTATATGATCAAAAAAAATGATAACTTGATCTCACAAAATCGGAACCGACAAAAAAGACTTCTAACGCAAAAAAAAAAAATTCAAGATCTACCGTACCTCGCATAGAAGCCCGGGACACGCTGCTCCTCCGCATGACCTTCGCAGCACTCTTGGTCACACATGGAGTCCTCCGTGTGATGCTCTTCCTCCTCAGAGGTATTTTAGGCGTAAGGGAGACCGAAGGCATCGGGTCCGGAACGACATCTTCTGCCACTGGAGATGGAGTGCTGATTCGCGACACAGAGAAGCGCCCTTGCACTGCCGGGGTCAAGTCCCCTGAACTTACTGGGGTTTTAACAGTGGATTTTGGCACTTTCTTTGCAGGAGATGCTGCCTTGGGAGAAGGGGACCTAGATTTGGGCGATTTCTTCCCAGGCGTAGGGGTTTTAGGAGACTTTTTGGGCGATGGACTCTTCTTTTTTGCAGGACTTTTCGCTTTTGGTCCATCCTCCTACATAAAACAAAATGCATTATGAGACATGACATTTCTTTTGATATCATGCCTTGATACAAGGCCATCTCCATTTAAGTCTTACCTTCAGGAGGCCGATGGCAGATGCTCGTCTGAGGAGCGACTCTTTAGGTTTGTACAGAGACAAGCTTCTCCGCGGAGCAGCCCCCTTCTGTAACGGAGAGTTAGGGGGCAGCCGTTTGTCGAACAATTCGGGGGTCAGGAATCCTCCGAAGGATACGCGCTTCCTCTTCATCTGCTGTGTGGGCAAGTCGGCAGCTAGTTCTTCACTTTTGCGCTTTTTGGACATCGCTTTCCCTGCATTCCTTGGTGATACTCTTCGGAGATTCTCTGTGTTGGGAGCCTCTTGCTCTCGCTCCTTTGTAACTGCTTCTGTGGTTGGTGTGGCCTCCTTGCTTCTTCTTCTCATTGGTGACTTTGGTGTCTGAGCAGAAACCAGTTCAATAACCTCACCTGCAGTAAACCTCTGTGGACTGGCACGGTTTCTCTTCTGAGGTGTGGTTGCTTCAGGCTTGGTTTCATCTTCTTTAA
Source organism: Colistium nudipinnis (assembly GCA_016785305.1). Lineage (NCBI taxonomy): Eukaryota > Metazoa > Chordata > Actinopteri > Pleuronectiformes > Rhombosoleidae > Colistium > Colistium nudipinnis. Next base: position 34,713 of record JAFBJU010000816.1, read on the forward strand.
CTGCAGGTTTGAGGTTCTCAGAAGAAAGCTGCATGGACTTCCTGTGCTTCTTAACAGACTTTGGGGTCTCAGGAGTAACATCCTCTACTTCCTTCATGGTGTCATCAACTCCAGCTTCATCCTTCTTTGGAGTGCCTCTGTCTTCTGTGGCAATGGCAAATATGCCAGATTTGCTCCGGACAGAACCAGGTTTTGGAGTGCACATCCTGGAGGCAGGCGTTTGAAGAAGACTGATGGAGGATTTCCCCGGCGTCTTGACATCCAGAGACTTTTTGATCATTTGATACAGATCATTGAAGGGGGAGCTGGTCTTGTTTTGCAGCGCGCCGTCACTTTCCTTGGACTCCACCTCGACTGTTTTCTCCAGGGATCGCTGGATGTTTTCATGATTAGTTCCATCTGTCCAAAATATATATATATATGTTTTTTGCATAAAAGTCTAACAAAAAATGTAAAAGTACCACATAAAAAAACAACACTTTTATTATATTAAAGACAATTATAATCCCATTTTCCCCACCAGACTAATTTCCTTGTCCTTTAACAGGTGCCATGTGAAAATGTAGAATCTACAATTTGCTTATTCATGGGAACAAATATACAATCTCACCTGTGAACACTTCAGAGATCCTCTTTTCTCCCGTCTCAACAGTATCTACCACTTGCTGATCTTGGAGAACCTAGACATAAAATGATTCTTTAACAACTTTTATAAGGAGTGTGAATATGTTGGAGGCTACAAAGACGTAATGATAAAATAAAAATTTTAGAAAAGTGATTTACTTTGAGGGTTTCAGTTTTGCCTCCAGTGGAAGACCTCTTCTTTGGAGTCGGTGCTGGAGGATACTCAAACCTGAAATTACGGTACAAAATAATCAACGTTTTTTGCTCATACAGAATAAAAGGGTTTAAGCCAGAGCAATGGAACCGTGCACTTTATGTCGTTCAGATTAAAAACCTGACAGCTTGACAGTAAATGTATGTGGAGAAAACAAGAAGCACATTACATTTCAGAACTCCAAACTTAACTGTAAAACTGCAGTATGGCTTAAGGACGGAATTTGTCTTATGACTGACAATACAAACAGCATTTGCAGCTTTTAAGCATATATGATACAACAATTCATGCAATTGAGTAGTAAATCAAAGTCAGCATTATTGTCAATTCTACATAAACAATAGAATTCTAGACAGAACTCTTGATATATGTATGCATATACACATGCATACCTGCACACCCACAATGATATATATATACACAAATATGTATTCATATAGACACACACAGATATAAAGACACACCTGAAAGAACGGTCGATAACAGTTATCACATCTCCGTGTTTCAAACGCTCAGACTGTTGCAGAACATCTCCGTTCACACGGGTTGGATTCACCGAGCTCAGATTTGTCAAAACGACCTGGAAGAGAATCATAAAATACGATCAAATACTGTCTACAAAACAGCTAATGGCAGAATAATGCATATCAGGGCTTCCATTATTTCTAGGACAAAATGATCAGCTGTCAATTCTCAAGAGATGTTTTCCCCCAAAATATCTACAAAACAGTGTCATTCATTTCTCTACATTTTGATAATCAGACTTATGTTATTATGATTCCAGAGATCCATTTTAGTTGATGCATTAACATGGTCATCGTCAACGTGTTGCGTTACCTCTTTATTCTCATTCAAGTCAATTCTGCAATGCTCCTTGGAGACTTGAGGAAGCTGAATACGAATGTCACAGTCAGGCTTCCTGTACAATCACAAAGACAAAAGCCGACCCAAATTCAGATATTTAGCAATGCTGTACGTTAAAAGGTTAAAGGTGAACAATATGGAGTCTGGTAATGCGAGAGCAAGAGCGCGCATGCATGTCCTATTCTGATGATCCGCCTCCAAACCAAAAGGGCACATTTTGGAGCACACGTGTCAACTTTAAATCAAACAGACACACACTGAATGAACATTGTGTGTTAAACTTAAGAACAACGTGACATTGCAAACACGATGGCCAGCACACGTGCGTGATTCACCTCACCTTCCAAACAAGCATGTGGCAGTGAGAGGAAACTCGGTGCCGTCGCCTCCGCTCCTCTTTATCACCACTATTTTACCGTGCAATGGCATTTTCCTTACGTTACCTGGAAAATACAAGAGCCAAAAACCGGTGCAGTGTTAGCTAAACAGCGACAAGGCAGAATACATGTTGTTTAACCACATGACATAGCGACAAGGCAAGGGCCATTTCGTTTAAGAAGAGATTTAAACTATAAAGCATAGGTAGTTGTCGCGTGTTTCACGCTCACGAGATTCGACGTGTGATTAAAAAACTTAACAGAAAACTCAGAAATCAGATATTAACATATAGAATTACTTAAAACGACATTGGCAACAAGTAGACTATACAACAAAATGTTATTGGCATATAACTCCAAAAACAATCACTGTGGACATTTAAACGTTACCTGTAAATTCCTTAAAGACACGTTAGCTTCTGGTAATCCATAAACATCTACTGGGATGATTCGAAGAGGAATACACTAAAAAATCATATCAGATTAAAAGGACGGTTACTGTCCGACCATTAACTACGCGCAACATGAACGAACGGCTAATGCTAGCTTCTTTAAACAGCCGAACCTTGCCTCGCCCTGAGCTACTCGAGTATCATTCCGCCAGACTACAACCTTACACTGAAACCAACTGTAACAGTTCAATCAACTACGGTTTTAAAGATGCATGTGTGTTATATTTGTGTTGCTGTGTTTGTAGTGTGTTATTTTGTCCGGAAACAATTGTAACTGTGCTTAAAAAATAAAGGATCTATTTTGTTTACGAATGTGGCGCAACAATCCCACTCCAGTGAGCGGCCGGTGATTTGAAAAATGTTTGAAATTCCGCGCGAAGGTCTGTGATTGGCCATGCGTCATAGTTCGACGGAAGGGCGGATCATTGTGCAGGCCAATCACTGAGCTCTTTAATAAAACAGTTCAATGTTCGGTTTGATCGATCAGAACATATGGTTAGATAGTTAACCATCAATTGTTCTCTTTTTATATTGTTTACGTTTATTTAAGAGGTTTTTTTTTATAATTGTCTTCGGAAACAGCCAGTTGTATCCAGATTGTCTCCTAGTTCATGGGTTTAAGAAATTATTATAATTAATTATAATTTAAATATTTATTTATTTTAATATGACCTTACACTACGTTTTGAACATAATCGTAGTGGACTGCTTTTAATTTTGTGTTTAGACTTTAACAATGAAAGATATAATATACACTATACAGATACAGATACAATATATAATCTATAATCAACAATTTCGTTTGGGATGAATAAAGTCCTATCATATCCTATAACGTCCACATAATGGATTGTACAGCGAAATATTCTCATTCTGCTTACATTGAATGAAAGGTAGGACACAGGGAACAACAGAAACACATTTGATAATTATTAAATGTTCATTTTATTTTTTATCTTTTTTTTTTTTTTTCTTTTTTTTCCAAAGTCGCTTGATAATCTTGACAAAATTGCAACATATTCCATACTTCTCAAACTGACGGTGTGTCTGTTGCTATTCCAGATTAGCTGTGGAGGGAAAAGTTGTGCGCCGTTCTGGACATGTTAAGTCCTAAATGATGAAAGCAGCTTTGACCTTACAAATTAAATCAGAGAGACTTCGCACTGGCATCCTATGTCGTAACGTTGCGTGGTCAGTGTCTCTCTGCGCAAGTCCTGGTCTGCCAGGCCTAACAAAAGTGATTGAAGAAAACTCCAGGGGCTCAGTAGCAGACGTGTGTGAGTGTGTGTGTGTGTGTGTGTGTGTGTGTGTGTGTGTGTGCTTGTGTGTGCATCTGTGATTGAGGGTACAAGGGGTGCAGCACAGAACATAGTACAAAGAACAGGCCAAGCACAAAAAAATGATTCCTTCCTGAGACATTGGCGTGTGTACAGTAACGATGGTCTAGATGACGTGTGTTGACGGTGAAGGCGTTTTGGCGTAAAGTGAGTCACAGGGTGCGAGGTTGCTCTGGATCCGGCAAAAAAGTCACATATTGGTTTCTACCACAGGGAGATTTGTGAGGACCTGGTTGACAAAACATCACATTTGGGACCTTCACTTGCCTGACCACGGACAGAGTAGAGGGATTAGCACAATCTAGTCTTTTCCCATCCACTACAGATTATCGATCCATACAGAGACTGCTGAGAATCACTTGTGTGTTTAATACAGTGTGTATGTACACCATTCTTCACATTTAAACTCTCGTTGACGCTGGGCTGTTGTAGCTCACTCGAATCTGTTCGGCTACGTGTGACATCCAGCTCACCATTTTCAGAAACCCCATCTCTTTTTCTGCTACATGGCCAAAAAAGCTATGCCCCGACTGGAGTGCTACTTAGTCATCTACTATATGTAAAAAAAAACATCTTTAAAAGTGAAGGGGGGTGGGGCAAAGGATGAAACTGTTTGTGAAAGCCACATTCTGAACAGCCAGTGATTGGTTAAGGGTCTGTCCAGTATTAAGTAGGACACAAAACATGAACTTCCTTCAGTAAATGTGCTCATAATGTCTTTTCTTGAATCACAAACCTATAAACAAAAAACACATAAAAGGTATTCTTAAAAAAAAAAATAAAAAAAAAAAAAATCAGGTGAAGCCTAAAACTCTTCATAGTTTTAAAGAAATGAATACAGCTTATATACACAAACTCAAAGGCTACTTAAAATACACCTTAATAATGAATCTTCATTAATTAGATTTCTTGAAAGGACCTGTGACCATATCATACAACCGAGTTCATACAATCATTTTTTTCCATTCTCTTGGAAGCAAAAAAAAAAAAATAGAAGAAAAAAGGAAAACAAATCCAACCTGGAATAGTAGGTGATATTCATTGCGACTTGTTTTCTGTGCACATTTGTGTATGTGTGTGAATGTGTGTGTGTTAAAATGTTTGTTTTTGTGTGTTTGTACTGTATGTATTGACTGGAGAGACATTTCATCATCTTTTGCGTTTTTGTCAATTTGAATGATGTACAAATGTGATAAAACTGAAACAACTCTCTCAATACTCTTGATGGGCATGAAAAGATTCAAACAGTGAAGCAGTACAACAATTGCTAATCTCAGAAAACATGTCCTCATTTCAACCTGCCATTCTGTCCCGGACATGTCAATCACAATAGTTCCTTAACTTTTCTATATATATTTATATATCTTTTGTACGAAATCTGTTTTTTTGAAGTTGGAAAAAGAGAAAAGACCCAAAGTTTTTGAGGAGGGTGAGGGGTGGGGGTCTTTTTACAAGTCCAGATGCTTGCAGTCTGCCTCAGAGAACAACAACAAAAACAAAGTGTCTGGTGTTTGTCAAAATCAGTCTGTACGCATTGTCAATGTCCATATATTTTGTCCCACGGTGTCCCGCCCAGTCTCAGTCCCATTCAATACCGGTCTCCACTGCATCCAGACTTGTTTCCATCAGTCTTTCGGCGAGGGGGGGCGGAACAGCAGGGGAGAGGAAAGTGTGTGTGGGGGGAGGGCGGGGGGGTCATCAGCAGTGTTTACGGTGTGGTCTCTCGGAGGCATCCTGTCGCCCCAGCCTGCTCCGGCCTTACCTCCCCCTCAGGTCGGGACAGTGCTCCAGAGTGAGGGACAGTAGATCAGGAGGTGGGAGTTTGTGTCATGGGAGGGGAGGAGGTTGGCCGTGCCACTCTCCTGTGCTCAGCAGTCAGAGTCAAGGCCTCCCTCCTCTGCTCCTCCTCTTCAGAACATCGGAGGAGGAGACAAGAGCGTTGCGAGGAAAAATGAAAACGGTGGGCCGCCAGCCGTTACTATGGCGATTGTGTGGCTGGACTGCTTTGGGCAGAGCTGGGGGACAGACTGGGGCTGCAGCTGCCTGGGGGGGCGCCACTTGGCCGGCCGCCTGCCGCACCGCTTTCCAGACCTTCCGAGTTCTCCAACATCTCCTGGATGAGAGGGGGCATGGAGCCGGGGATCTCCATCTTCAGGGTGATGACACGCTCAGCTCCTGTAGAAAAGCGTTCAAATAATAGAGAGATATGAGCTACCAAAGTTATGTCATAAAAAACATTTTTAGATATCATCTCATTCTTCTCAGAGATAAACCACAAGTCATCAGTGAGGACCACAGACCTTTAGCACTGATGCTTCTCAGATCAGTGATCTTCATCAGCATCTTGGGGAACATGTGCGGTTTGTGGGGCCTCCTCTTCCTCACGTATATTTTCAAAGCCTCCAGAAGGGGCTCCTGCAGGACGTCCACCTTATCTGCCTGTTCCAAGTCCTGACGATCTGTGGACAAACCCACCAAGGACAGAAAGCGATGCCTCATTACTCTACCCACTGTCGTGATCACATTCAGCCACTAGGTGGCAGTCAATGTGCTTCTGTTATTCCCCTGACTAGGAGTGACAGGGCATGGCTTTCAGGAGGTGCATGGAGTTTTCTGGTGCAGCGTGGTGAGTGTAGGTTTTTGCCGTACCTCCACACAACAAACAGATGGCGCTGAGCAGGCCTGTCTCTGCGTCGTCCATCTCCAGAGGAAGGAGCTGGTTGGCGAAGGCAAACACCAGGTCGGTGAGGGGACCAAAGCCGGCGTTGTGCATCTGGGTTCGGTTTAGCGTGAGTCCGTCCGAGAAAGTCATGGTGTCTTGTTCTGGCGTGTAGCGGGTACAGATCCGCAGTATCTTTGGACGGCAGAGACGGAACAGATTGTTCAGAATTTTTTATTGCAAAACAATTCCTTTCTCTATTCCCCAAATTCTTGTGGCGAGAGGAAAAAAAGGAAAAAAAAAAAAAAAAAAGGCTGAGCCGTTGTTCTTACCAGGATGTCCAGGCAGGCGGATTTGAGCAGAGTGATCTGATCGGCGATGGTAAGCGTGGTGAAGCCGGGCAGCTGCTTGGCAAACTCCACCGTCTTGATGATGCACTTGGTGGAGAGCTCGCTGAACTTGTCCCACAGGTCAACGTCCAAAGATACACGTTGTTCTGAGCTGTTAGTCTGTGGAGACAGAGAGGAGACGGTGAGGTTTTTTAGATACTCGTGTTGCCTACAGGTGACCGAGGCGATCTAGTCCAGGCAAACTGACCGTAGTGTATTTGCCCAGCTGGCAGAGAGAGGGGAACGTTTCCTTGTGAGCCTTGCGAACCCTGTCGATCATCTGCTCCGTGTCGGGACTCAGCACGTAGCTCTCCGTGCACTCCTGCTTCTTCTCGTCCTTTTTCTTCTTGTTCCGGTCGTTCCTCACCGCTGCAGAGAGACAAGAGGAACACCGGGATTGGTACGGTGGGCCACCTAATCGTGTATTTATGTACTTCTAGAATCGTTAAGGCTGTAGTTTAAAAAAAAACAAAAAACAAAGGCCACGCTATTCAGCTGGCAATTTCAGGTAAAGACGGAAAGGGTGCCACAATGACACTCCGCGCTTGACATTAGAACCACCTCAAGGAAAAGCGAGATCACAATCCAAAAGGCAGAGTCATCAGCAGGAAAGATTGTTCTGTCTGCGGCAAACAGCAGCAGCCACCGCGGCTTCATTTCTTTTATCTAATGCTAGAAGATAAATGTTGTGGGACAGCCAATGTAATGGCTGGAGGAGGGAGGGAGAGGGACCTTGAAATAATCCAGTGTCGTTTCCCCTCCGGGCAATCTGACTGAGAATAGTCTGCTCACCCCCAAATGACAAAAAACACCAGGCGGGGTGTTTAGCATCGGAATCCCATTACAGCCGCCATCCATTTCTCCCAGAGCCCCATCCGCACCGGGGTGCAGTTTAGCTGCGACTCGCTTGTGTATGTGTGTGTTGAGTGTGGTGGGGGGGGGGGGGGGGGGGGGGGGGGGGGGGAGATGGGGTGCCACTTGATAAATAGTGCTGGGGGATGGAGCTATCCATAAGGCTGACAAATTGCCACAGCTTTCATTAGGGGTCCCGGCTAATCTAATAACATAATATGACAAATATCCTGCCTCTAATGGTTTTAAAAGGGCTCGGCTGCTGAGCCCATGCCTGGAAAAAAAAAAAAAAAAAACACCTTCCAGCTCTCTCTCTCTCTCTCTCTCTCTCTGTCACACACTTCTCCCTCTCTCTTGGTTATACAACACGCTCTCACATTCCTTATTGTGCTCTCCGTTTATTCCATTCTCGCAGATGCACGCTATCTCTCCTTTTCTAAAATTGCATTGCCTTAAATCACCCGGCCGCCCCCTCCCCTCGCTCTCTTTTCCGAAAATCATCTCTATCATCTCTCCCCTCGGGGGAACCTGGATTTCCCCCCGCCGCTGCCCTGAGATCAGATTTTCCTCGTCTTAATCCTAACCTTGACCATTAAGGGGAAGAGCGCTCAGGCTGATGGGAGATCACTGTCTATGACAGGGGGCGGGGCCTGGCCCGGGGCCTGGCAGGGATCTGCCGCTCGAACCGCTGCTCATTCATCAGCCCACGGACAGGCCTCCCTGCCTGGGAGAACATGAGCGGAAGGAGGATGGCCAGGGCTGGAAGTCGCTAAGAAGCGTTGGTGAATTGGTGAATAGAGCGTGGTGGTGAACCATTTCTCGCAATTATTAGTGCCGCTCATGTGCAAGGCGGTCAAAAGTAAAAATATAATAATATTCACAGTGTATTAGTCTGTGAATGTTTTTTATTTTATTTGGATTTTTTTCACGAAAACAAGCGGGTCACTACAAAGCTTTCCACTTGCATTAACTTTAACAAGCTAATTAGGACTTAGACCTTTCAGGCCAGTTGCATAGAACTGCGGTGAGTCGCCCAACCTATCTGGGGTCCACATGTGGCCCGACTGGGAATCTGCGTCCCCTTCGCCACCAGGGGAGGGGGGGGGGCGGTGGGCCGCAAAACAATCGATGTCCAATTAATACACAAATAAAAGTGGGGCATCCCTTGTGCCGAGACATTAGCCGCGCTGACAAATTGGCAGCGCAATCATAAGCCGCACAACACAATTTAATGAAGTCATTAAAGAACTATTAGGCATGACTGGCGATCTGTCATGGCAAATTGCCACATGCAATAACTTGGAGGTGGAGGGGAGGGGGGGGGGGGCTGCAGCAGTGGAGCTTTTTTTATTGTGTGTGTGTGTGTGTGTGTGTGTGTGTGTGCTACCATCAAACAATGCATCTTTCAAAATGTATTATGAGAATATAAATGATAATCAGGGGACTTTCATACCGAATTGTTTGTGGTTGCATGTTCATTGCGTTGAAATGATTTACAAGAGCCATTGTGCAACATGCACAGAATACACACACACACACACAAATAAACACAGGGCCATCACTCAATCATTTGTTCTCATGGTGGATTTCAGCTGCAGCGTGCAGTTAATAGACAATTTCTGTTTGTGCCTGTGTGTGTGTGTGTGTACGTGTGTTTGCGTCTGTGTACAAGACAGAGAGGTGGGCAGAGAGGGATAATTCGTGTGAGGAAAATTAAAGCACTGGCAGCTCGTCCATCACACAGATTAAATTCAATGGAAAGATAAAAATGTCAATGTTCCCCCCGCTCCTGCTGCTTGCAGCCACCGTCGACAGTGATGAAACTTTCTCCCTCCCTCTGTCCTCCAGTCTCTCGCATCCCTCCCTCCCTCCCTCCCTCCGCTCAACTCCTGAGTTTCATTCTCACTCACACTGGGTTCAATACTCTTCTCTCTCGCCGCCTTCATCTCGCTCTCCTCTCCCCGCCCCGCTGCCCGATGATATCCTCCTCTCGCGCCGTTCTCCATCATTCTTCGCTTCATCTTATTTTACTTTTATTACTATCTCCATCGCTGGATAACTCTGTCCTCGAGGGCACGTGGGTGACTTTTTGGAGCGCTTGGCATAAAATGGAGTGGGGATGATGAAGGCAGGACGCTACTGAGGGGGGGGCAGCGGCTCTGAACTCTGACATAGATACATTGTGGAGGACGGTGCATCTGGTGCACACAATCATCCCTAAGGCACAACAAACTTTGACTGTGAGCAGTGGGAATTAATGTTCTATAGCTTCTATGTACAAAGTCAGCAAGGCTTCAAGGCTTAATGACCCTCTAAAATGACAAAGTGGACATATTTCTACAGGAGCTCAAAAGGAATTTGATTATTATGTTTTTTTTTCACTTTAGATGCCAGTTAATTCATTAATCACAATTTGAGGTCCAAACAATATTGTACCTTTTATACATTTTAGATATTTGATTGTTATAAGATAAGGCAGGATGATGTGGCACTACACTACAGGCTTTTCCTTGTGTCACTCCACTTGCTCCCAACACCCCCCACCCCACACACACACACACACACACTCCTTCTCCTATGCCATCTTGCTTGGCATTGCCACCTGGCAGCAGGCCTGGCACTGTCGTCTGGAGCTGTCTGCAAGCAGACGCAAGGTCACCCAGACGTCCGCTCAGTGCGAGCAGGGGGGTCCACATTCTGTGTGTGTGTGTGTCTGACAGAGACTGTATAGTGTTTAAGTGGCGCTGTCTGAGCGCATTTGTGTCAAGGCATTTCCCCCCCCCCATACCAGTTTGTGTCAGTCACCTTGTATTCGCATAATTTGTGTGAGCACAGAAATACGAACAAGCATGTATTTGTGTGTGTGTGTGTGTGTGTTTGAGAGAAGGCAGAGAGACTCCCCACTGGCCCCAGATGGCCAGCCTCTCCTTCCTCACCAGCGCAGACCAGTTTCACTAGTCAAAGTCACCGAAGGGGACACAAGGTGAACAATCTGCACACAGAAGATCATCAGACAAACAAATCAACCAAATCTAGCTGAGCAATCATGGGTCAAAATCTGGCCTGCGTGGAATCCTGTCAGAAAACCATTTTCTACTGGTTTTGTCATGTGCAGTACTACCCATTCGCCACTAGGCGACACTCTAACTCCAGTTTATTCCTCAAATGTGTGCTGTGTGTGCGTGAAGGAGTGTGTGCGTGCAGGCGTGTGTAAAAGAGCCGGCTGCTGTGATCCTTCTAACCATGATTAATGGCCCCATTCAAAGGTAAGGAGCTTGGAGGATAACTTCTTTTACTGTAAACCGCAGTGCTGTGGCATGGGGAACGCTCCCTGCACTCACTGTAGCAGAAATATGAGGTAAATAGCGCTGGGAAGACGGGACGCAGAGAGAGAGAGAGAGAGAGACAGAGAGAGACAGAGAGAGACAGACAGACAGACAGAGAGAGAGAGAGACACACACACACGAAGCAGTGGAGGCTCTATGTGTGTGTGTTTTAATGTCCTGTCCTCATTCCTGTTATTACTACACTGTATGTCCTACTCACAAACTATTTGTGGAAATGCATCCTCTGCACATAAGTGAATGTTTGTGGCTTTGGCATGTGATCCGGCTGACGTAAAACCCCTGCTGGCCTCTTGAGTTCTCTGCGGTCACACCTCTACCAATTACTTTATCAAGTCTGACTGCTTGTGCGCGTGTGTCTCTGTGTGCGCGCGTGTGTGTGCGCCAGCGTGTATGTTCACACAGCCCCCGGGGTGCAATGATGGGAGCAGACGCCTGCTCTTTCACTCTCGGCAGGTGAGAACATATTCATCACGGAGGCCTGCCAAGCCTGGCGACACCCTGACTGTTACTGACGGCGTGCATGGCGGCTGCCCTTTGTCCCGCTTTTCACTGCCGATATTCTCTTCACACTGAACTCAAAGCTCAAAACAGATCACCTGCAGACGCTTTGATTTGACTTTGTCTTGTTAGGATAAAAAAAAAATAAAAATAAAAAAAGGTCATCGAATAAAAATGAGAAAAAGCAAAACAGCAGCCTCCTCTCGGAGATGACCTCGGGTTGACCAAGGGCAAGTCATAAATGAGTGAGTGCAAACATTCACACTGATGTTTGTGCGTCAGTCGTGAATGTGGGAAGTGGGGGAGGGGGAAGAAAAAAATGTCAATAAATAATGCAGCTTAAGGCCTCCTACGCGCCCCCCCCCCCCCCCCCCCCCCCCCCCCCCCCCGGCAGGATTAAACAGCGACGACCCCCCCCCCCCGGCAGGATTAAACAGCGACGATGCAATCCGCGCGCAGGGTCCCGAGGTGCGTAACCGGGTATTTATGTACTCACACTCCTTGGACATCCCGACCTCCAGGCACTTCTGCAGCCGGCAGTACTGGCAGCGGTTGCGCGTGACTTTGTTGATGATACAGTTCTTCTCCCGGTGACAAGTGTACACCATGTTTTTCTGGATGCTCCTCCGAAAGAAGCCCTGCGTGACAGAAAGACGGAGAGGTGTGAGGCCCTGACGCAAAACACACAATTGTACAGTTTGGCCCTGGTGAATTCGTCCATTTTATGCTCACCCATCGGCAGGGCCGCTTCTAGTCTAGGATGAAGATTTTATTTGACGTGTTCTATATGAACTGGATCAAAAGCAAATTGGAAAATGCATGCCATGATGCGGTGAAAGCGCATCAGGCCGATTCGGAGCTCAGGTTTGCTGAACTTGGCTGAAGTGGGAGACGAGCTGTGTTTTGAGGCAGGGAAACGGAGCAAAAATATGCCCCTCCCCTCAGAGACACATCCCTCAGTAATAATTTAAGTTCTCTCTGTGTCAACCCTAAGTGGCGCTCTAACTGCCAAAAGCATATATAGGGGGGTATATTGGGTCGTAAAACAACCCACCAGAAGAGTGTGAGGTCCAAAGAGAAGGGGGGAAAAAAAACAAAAAACAACAGCTGGGATTTTCTGATAGGAATCGTAAACATCTCATCAGATCTCCAAAACAAAATATCGAAAAATATGACGTGCAAATTGGCACCGCACGTTGCACGTAGGACATAAAAAATGACAATTGGGTTGGAACGCCGTGCGCCACCACTCGTATTCCCCTCAGTTCCATTCGACTCCAATAAAATCAAGGCTGACCCCTGAGCCCTTGGTGCTTAAACCATCCCCCTGTGGGTCAAATATATAAAAAGAGGTTAATGCAAATCAGCCACCACCAAGTCGGTCATCAGCCGGCGCGGCGTGGGACAAGCGCTACACAGGTCAATGTCAGTATTGATGCGATGCATTGGGAAATGGGTATTGTTTTTGTGGGGTGGGTGGGGTTTGGCCGCGGGGTGGGAGGGGGAGAGTGGGAGGCCGAGGGGGATTAACTCTGCTAGCGGACAGATGGTCGGTGAACCTAAGCCCGCAATTTGTACTTCCTGGATCGCCAGCCTCTTTCTCTGCGCCGCCACGGAGGGGGAAGTGATTCGGCTCTCTGATGGGCCCCGAAGAGGAAGTGTGCGCACACTTGGTCGCGCAACCCGTTTGAACACGGCATTACCAACGTGTGAAATAATTCCGCAGTTTACACACGGCAGGCTTTGTTTTTCTGTCTGGAGGAGGAAGTGTTTCCGACCGCACCAGCAGGTCAACTCATCACACCCTTGTCCTGGCTTCACGAAAGCCTCCCATTGGCTTCACAACCTGTTGTCACATAAAAAAACCACACTTTTACAGCAGAGACGCACACAGACCCGTCATCACCAGGACTATTGGGTGGAAACAACAAGACCTGCGGGGCAGGCTGGGGTTATTGGGCAGGCGAGGCCATTGAGAGCGCCTTTCTGCGCGCGCGTGTATCGTGTCCTCTTTGATCCGACGGTGATCCGACCCTGACCCCAGTGTCACCGGGGGATTAACCTACTCCCCCCTGACTCCACGAGGCCCAGGTGCCCACTGCAGCGCCTCCCGATCGGCCGGCGCTGTTGGCGCGCGGGCCAGCCGATTGTTCCTGACCCCCCCCCCCCGCCATCGCCTTCTATCAAGACTCATTGCTTCCTGCGGCCTTTAAGCCTCTTTTTGTATCGCCGCTTAATCCACCCGGCGACAAGGGCCCTCGGCGGGCCTGTCAGCCACCCAGCAGTGTTCAGAGACGAGAGCCGCAACACGAGGGAGGGATGAAAGAGCGGAGCGCCTATGTGATTGCGTGTGCCAGGCGCTCTCCACTTCACAGGCTTCCACCTGGTGAACGTAATGAGCCCCGTGCATGTGTGAGTGTGTTTCAGTTCGCTTGCTGAGAGGAACTGCTTTATTAATGGGCAAGCAGGGGGGGGGGGGGCTCACAGGAATCCTCTCTTAACATGACTTTCACACTGCACCCAGATTAAGAGCACGTTCCCAGCCTCCCACTGGGCCGACGCTTGTACACGTGCCCCCACCAGCATTAGCAAACATGACTAAAGACGGATGTCGATGATGCGAGAGGGGCCCTCCGAGAAGCACAGCCGACACGGGACTCTCTGGCAGGTGGTGCAAGTGGATGGGGCTTCTGGGAATGCGGCGGCTTCCCGACCACTGCGGCTAATAACCGGGGAGGAGCGGTGGTCTGCTGCTGCGCGCTACCGTGCCTCCAAGACCAGAACATAAACATGACAGGGTGGGCATGAAAATTTAATGTGGAAGTGTTGATATCTGCGGGAGGGGGGGGGAGTGAAATGCAATGCCGGTGAGCATGTGCGGGCAGCAGGAGTTAAACAACGAACGAGTGAGCCCCCCCCCCCATTTCCTCTGTTCGCCGCAGCCCCCAGGAAATGCCTTTGTAGTTTGACATGCTGCCGCAAAGGAGACGCTGCTAACCCTCGACTTACCCCGGTCTCAGATGAGGCAACCCTATACATTCACATGCCTGTAGTGCTGAATTATTGAATACGCCATGCCCAGTCATCCCCTCTGAAGTCAGAGATGCGGAGAAGGCAGCCCTGAATTTTTTCAAAATCAGGATGTGAACCAAAATTGGAAATGAACTCATAGTCCCAATCAGCCACTTACTAACCAGAGCCCAGTCCAGGTACAAAAAAAAGAAAGTGGGAGCTTATTGTTCCTCGCACATAGTGTGTTCACGTTTCAAGGTGCAGCCAGTGTCAACAACTTAAGGTGTGTTCAATTATTGTTTGTCATTGCTCTGAAATAACCCCGCGCTGCACGCTGGCTGACGGATTGAAACATCCGCCGGATTCCCCCCGAGGAACGATAGCCTCAAAAAGCTAATTACGCTGTCAAATCTGCCTCCGTTTCTGTGAGGCTGCGATCACCAAGGAGAAACAAGCAATTACTCACATTAACGACTCATCTCTCGTCTGCCTGGCCTTATTTGTTTATCCCAGCGTGACGAGCTTTTACCTACAGTGGCACGACGCTGTCGCAATCTTTGATCTTGGACAGACCTTTAAGGTGTAAACAAATGAAAATTCAAATGGCTTCCAATTTCCTTACCAGCAATTCCCCGGCTCATCCCACATCCCTCCGTCCAGTGCCAGCCCGCAGGTGTGCATTATGCACGCGTGTGTTTAATACTGCACTAATGCTGCCTCTGCACCCCCTAACCCTAACCCTGCACTTGACGTGACATTCTTTGATACTAGTCCAATACAACCACGTGCGCATCTTCGTCAGGAGCTGTGATTTCACCTGATCATTTGTCATTTCAATACCCTGTCTCATTCAAATTTAGACAACGGGGGGAGCAATATTCAGAATACACAATAGAAAGCAGGGCCTGAAGAGCCTTCGGGGTTGCTGCACGCCCGAGATCAGAGCTAGTTTAAGAGATGTGCACTGTCACAAATAGTGCCCATATAGGCTTCAGTGGCTTCAGTGCGGTTAAGTTAGTGTGGACACGGAATGTTACAATTTTTTTTATTTTTTATCTCGCAACGTGACACAACAGCAGCCGGAGCCTGAGCAGGGAGTAACATGCAAAGGTAACATCCTGTTACAGGCTTCGGGGCCAAATCTCTGACCTGCCCTAAACGGTGTATGGAGACACTAGTGAAACTCAATTTCATGATCAGGAAAACCCGCCCGAAACTTGCACACTCAGGCTCTCTGTCGCAAGTGTGTAAAACAGCCACACACACACCGGCGCGAAAGAAACAAATAGATGATTACCACATAGATGAACATGGGGGGGGAAAAAAAGGGCTTTGAACTATCTGTGACATATTGAACATGCGCAGGGCTCATGAGGCTGCGTGGGTCAGCGGTCGCTCCGGGGGTCAGCTTTTATTTACTTTGTAAAAATGTTATAAGTCACATTTGGGGGAGCAGGTTAAGTTTCATGGAGCACTCAGAAGGTTTTGTGATAAAAGGTAATGCACTCCCCTCCCTTTGTGCATTCTTGACCCCCGCCCCCTCCCTCCCCCTCCCCCTCCCCCACCAACCTCCTGGGCTCTGGTTGGCTGACCTGGGTCAGCGGTCGCTCCGGGGGTCAGCTTTTATTTACTTTGTAAAAAATGTTATAAGTCACATTTGGGGGAGCAGGTTAAGTTTCATAGAGCACTCAGAAGGTTTTGTGATAAAAGGTAATGCACTCCCCTCCCTTTGTGCATTCTTGACCCCCGCCCCCTCCCTCCCCCTCCCCCTCCCCCACCAACCTCCTGGGCTCTGGTTGGCTGACCATCTTTCTTCTGGTGTCAGTGAGTTCAACTGAAAGGCCGTCTGCCTAATCTGCCTCCTACTTCATGCCTCTTTCGGAGTCTGCTCTCCCTCGCTCGCCATGACACTCCCCGCAGTCTCCCATTTTTGTGTAGTTTGGTCTGCACCTTTACATCTCCCAGCCCCCCCGCTGGGATCGTGCCCTTCCTTACTATTTTGGCCTTTTTTTTTTGCCCCGGCCCCCCGCTCCTACTCCTGCACATATGGTAATACAGACCACACTATTGACTCTGCAGTGGATAAGACAGAGGGTGTGACAGGCACCTGACAACACCCCGCCTGGATTTATCCAAACTTAACTCCCTACCTCCTCTTAGCACTGCACAATTGACATACTATTTTTGCTCCGTGCCCCGTAACTGTAGAAATGCCATTCAATGAATTCCAGAATGCATGATCGGCATGCAAAAAAAAAAAAGGGGGTTTTCTGAAATGTTGACAGTACAGAGATATAAGGGTTTGCACCTGGCGGTAACATTACATTAGATTCCAGAGATCTCATTCCTATCCTCCTCTGCGCTTACACAACTCTGGCTCCGAGCCTGGAGAGCAGCGAGATAAAGAGGCCTGTGTGCTCACACCAACGGAAGGGCGCGCATGCAGGCACAAAGCAACTATCGACTGATAACAGAGCAGATGGGGGCTACGAGGCCTCTTCAGCACCTGTGCAACCGGGCTGTATTGATAACAGACGGCCATTGTGGACACGTCAGCAAAGATACGCGTCGCCGCAACACTCCCAAAGGCAAAAAAGGGATAACAAAGTTTCACAAACTGTACACGATACGAGGCAGTTCTATCGTATACGTTATCTTTTTTTCTTTTTTTTTTACAGTGGGCCTAGATACAAGTGTTGCACTATGCACGGTTCCTAGTCGTTTCGGGTCAGACGGGTGACTAGGGGCTCAATAAAACAGCCAGTCATGTTCAAGAAGGATTCAGATTTAAAAATCAATGAACGAAACTCCAGCCATGAACAAAGTTATCCGTTTTTTAAGATATTCATGTTGTTTTTCCCCCTCATTGTGCAGATCACCTGGCGGTTACCGGATGGACGGGGAGCCGGCTTTGTCGTCCGAGAGAGAAAGAGCGGAAGAGTCTCACCTTGCAGCCCTCGCAGGCGCTGACACCGTAGTGGTACCCCGAGGACTTGTCCTGGCACACAAAGCAGGGTTTGTAGACGCGGGGCGGTGGGGGAGGCGAGGGCGGGCTTGGCACTATCTCCTCGGAGCTGGTACTCTGGGTCTCTATCGCTGTGGAGAGGAGAGAGTGGCGGCGCGGCAGGGGGGGGGGGAGAAAAAAAAAAGAAGAAGAGGGTTAGTGAACACTATCAGATGGAGTGCTGACAGACGTGGAGCATTAATCGATATCAGTGGGAGAAACACAACCACAACCTCACACACACACATACACACACACACACACAAAGACCTTGAAGGCGCCCAGTCCAGAGAGATACACTGCTGTAGATTAGAAGTAACAATATGTTTGGTGGAAAAGAAGTCGAAGGTCCAGGGACACTCTCTTGATCGGGCCTTTTCGGATCCAACACAAAACCCCCTCACAATCCAGAGATCATCAAAGCACCAATGAACTCTGTTCAGTTTTTTTTGGTTTACCGCTGGAATTTGATCGCGTGTGTGACAGCAGGGAGCTGCTTTTGGACCCGGTCTTCCCCGTCAATAATTCATAACGTGACCCAGCGACAACACACGAGCACCCCGTCGGCTGCCGTATTTTGCGCGCTTGCCCACGGTAAACAAAGTGGGCTGTGAGACTGTGGGGAAGTAACCTGCTGCTGCCTTTGTGTAATATGTATTGGACTATGACCTCAATATCCCGCGTGGTACAAAAGAACACTCTTTAATATAATATAAAAACACACATTCCCCGCGCAGACCTGCACACCCTGTGGTTTGTTGCCAAGTAAGTGCATAATCCCCGTTTGTAGGTGGTGACCTCACGAACAGCGTCGTGTGTGTTCTGCTTTTCCATAGCCACTGAGCGTTTTTTTTTTTCCCCCCCATTCAACTCGTCAATGAAATGAACACATGTAACCTCATAAAGAGTGTGGCCAAATAATGTGTCGGGGCTTGACGTGACACTTTGCATTGTGCGTTGAAATGGAAAAAGTATATATGTTTCTGTCAAAAAGCGGCTTGGTCCATATCCATCCAGGTGTCTCTTTGCAGCTCCACCAAACCGCCCCCGCATCATGCAGCGTGTGTAACTAAGGCGTCTAAATTGAACAGAGTGGGCCGGTGCAGCAGGGGCCGCAGTTCAAACGAGAACACACTCCACATACGGCACATACTGCACACAAACATCACGGTCACACGTTGGAAGTCTAATCGCACTCCACATTAGGCAACATAAAGCAAGGACGAAGCCTCTCTCACCAAATAATGTGTCGGGGCTTGACGTGACACTTTGCATTGTGCGTTGAAATGGAAAAAGTATATATTTCTGTCAAATAGCGGCTTGGTCCAGATCCATCCAGGTGTCTCTTTGCAGCTCCACCGAACCGCCCCCGCATCATGCAGCGTGTGTAACTAAGGCGTCTAAATTGAACAGAGTGGGCCGGTGCAGCAGGGGCCGCAGTTCAAACGAGAACACACTCCACATACGGCACCGCACACAAACATCACGGTCACACGTTGGAAGTCTAATCGCACTCCACATTAGGCAACATAAAGCAAGGACGAAGCCTCTCTCACAAACGCGCGCGCACGCACACACACACTCACACACACACACACACACACACACACACACAATCCTGTCCAATTATAGTGTTAATGTACAGGTCCCTGCTTGCTAATCTCCAGCCACATGCAGCAGATGGTGTGCTGGACGATTACATTCAGAAGAACCAAAATAAACCAACCTGATGCCCGGAGGCGCTCAAATGTTCCAGGAAGAAAATGACCACCACAAGTGCCGCACAACCAAAACCTAACCTCTCCACAGCCGGCCCCTTATCACCGCCATCGGGGGGGGGGGAACACGCAGCATGTCCGAGGGGGTTTCAGATGACCGGGACAGTTAAGCTAAACAGCAATAAAGATCACATTGCAACACCTTACAGTGACACCCAATCAGGCCGGAGATATTAAGACATTTCGTTTATGAGGCCCACATGTCACATGTCACTTTCACACCAGCAACAACCTTTCAAGTGCTGCGTGTGAACGGGCCGATATTAAGGTTAGGAGGTGCTCAAAGGCTGCTCAAGGTAACTCCAAGGGAACTTGAAGCAATATGGACGGCAGGCTGTGTGTGTGTGTGTGTGTGTGTGTGTGAGTTCAAGTTTTAAGCATTTATTAGTCATGTGTACATTGTACAATGAAATTCTTTTTTGCCTTCCTCTCCAAACACCAAACATTAAAAAAGTATAATAATAATTAAGAAATAAGAAAAAAAGGAAGTTAAATATAAAATATAAAAATACAAATACAAAAATACAGAGACAGCAGGGGAAATGTGGAAAAGAGGAAAGTGGAGGAACTTTTTTTAGGATGACAGAGGGAGGGGGGAAAAAAACGATCTAGGAGAGACAGAACCATGATGTGCTTAAGCAATGCACAAAAATACAAAACAGATGAAGTGATAAAAGTGGCGCACAGGGAGTAAAAGCAGGGCTGTATTACTTATTTCAAGCACCCTCTCCCGGGTTTGAAGATTCGTTTCACACGCACACACAGTCGTTTCCATGACTTCGGATGACAATGCGTAACCCCACGCCGTCATTTAAAGGCTGAGTGCACCTAGTTTACACACACACACACACACACTTTTTTAGGAAGCCCTGCCAACGATGACGTATAATATAACTTCAGAAAATGCATTGGTAAAAATGCCTGCATATAATCAAGAAATAAACTTTACTTTATTTCCTTTTGCAGCACAGAGGGTTCAATGGGAGGGGGTGGGGGGGGGATTGATTTGAGGGAAAAGAGGTAATGGATCCAGAGTGACAGCAGGGCCAGTGTGAGAAGGACAGATTATGGGCAGTTTGCTTCTCATCGCATCTGAGCTCATGCCACAGGGCCCATGCCATCATCACACTGATGTCAGACAAATTGAACGTAAATAGAGCGGCCCTTACGTAACGCGGCATATTTTCTCATTAGCAAATAAACCACTCACGCTTTTCAGCACTCCTCTTGATGTGGACTGATTACAGGCCGGCGTTATTAGTGCGACCGCCGAGCAATTCATCCGCATTAAAGCTGCCTTCATTAGAAGTGCACAGACAAACAGATGTGCCACCCACGCACTAATAAGTAAACTTAAAAAATCTAATCGCATCCAAACTGACATTCACCCGGGCTAAGGGCTTTCCTTTGGAAAAAGCCTCGTCGGCCACTCACACACGCAGCCATGCACACACAAGCGCACAGTCTTAATGAGAGCACCCATGGAAATCTGGGACACAAGGACAAGAGTCTGTGAGGGAGCTGGCGACTGTAATTAAATACAATGGCTGGCTTCTGGAGCCTCGTCAAGCCGAGGCATGGAGCAAAACAATGGCAGGCCTGTGGACAGAGGGGCAGAGAGAGCCCGGCTACTTAGCCCTTCACCCGGGCATTATTCAACACCAGCCTGCATCCAAACTCTCATCATCACCCAGCATCATACAAGCCCGCCTATTGTGCGATCCACAAAATCATAACGCACCAACACTGGAAGAACTGACTCACACTGGCCCCCCCCCCGATATCCTTGCAACATGTGAACACTGGAGATTTGTGTGCGTGGCGTGCAAAGGCTTCCAGGCCAGACCCCATCCAGCGGCTGCAAGATCACCACGGTAACCGATACGTGAGCCACAGCTAGAGTATCCTCACTTTTAGCCAAGAGACAATGAGCATGAGTGGAGTGGACATGAGTGGAAATACGCTTTCAATGGGAAACAATGAGGAGTCGGTGATAAGGAATTTACTGTACTCGGGTGAGGAGGCGAAACCCAATCCGCACAAATCATACGGCCATTGATTTGTTGTTAACCAGACACAGGGCAGGATCGGAGTCCGCTGTCTGGTATGTTGTCAGACCGGTCGTGTCCTCAGGTGTAACCAGCAAAAACAAAGCTGACACTGCACCGAGACGACAGAGGTCCATTTTGGACGAGGCGCGACACGTGACCGCCTGACTAGGGCCAGAAAAACAAACTTTTCCACTTGCATATTTAAAGCAAACGTAATGGAGGCTTGAAAGTGATTACGCTTCTCATTTTGAACGTTGTCATTAGAACGAGTTGGCAGTGAATAAACACCAGATTTATCTCATAAAACCAGTTCTGCATGACCAATAAGTCAAATCCTCTCGGTTTAATTGACTTCAATTTCTCCCCTGATATTTACATTCACACACAAGTACTATAAACACGCCACGCGCGCGCGCGTGTGTGTGTGTGTGTGTGTGTGTGTACGCGCGCCTGCGTGTGGCCCACAGATATTTTAATAGGCTAATGTAGCGTGGTGTGGCGTTCTCGAACATCGGAGCCAAAGCACCGGTGATTTCATTAAGCTCAAGTGTGAGTGGTCTGTAATGCCGCTCCTCAGATCCACTTTACATACATCAAGTGCACTTAGGGCCCAAGCCGCCGCCGCCGCCATCGCAGCCGCATCCTCCATAAGCAATTACCGCATGACTAGACTTAAATGGACAAATATGCACAAGACTGAAATGAAAATCTCTCCTGTTGATGAAGTGGCCTGAGCGGCAGCACTGACACGAGCCTGGCTAACATCAGCACTTCAAAGGCATCGCAAGCAAAAGACCACAGACACACCAACGCACGCAGGCATGCACGCACACACCCACACACACACACACACACACACAAGCCCGCCGGCTATTATCAAGCCTGCAGACCCCGGGCTTGTCCCGGCACAGTGCAGCCGAGCAGTTCTTGAGGTTCAGCGCTAGGTTAGTCCTCTGAGATTCGATTACCTTCATCCCCACTGGTTGCTGGGCCCAGCTGTGAAGCATATTAATGAGATTTCACCATCATTAGAGGGAATCTAACTGCATTAGCAGGCAGGCTGGTTTGTGGAAAAGAGAGCTGGAGAAAATGAAGGCGCGGAGGATGGAGGAGGAGAGGGACGGCTTTGACAGGGTCTTTCCACTTTGTTGAATCCTACTCAATCGCGGGCCATTGTGACCCCCACTGGCTTCTATTAGGTTATTTGGACCGCCATGCGCACGCACGCACACGCACACACGCGCACACGTTAGCCCTGCATGAGACCCAGGCAAGAATGTATTGAGGTCTATGGGTCTCTCCATGCAGTGAGTGGGCAGACACCAGACGGACCACCTTGTCACAGACTGAGGCATTAGAAGTTCGCTTTGAAGTCTGCAAACAATCGTGAAGGGCGATGACGAGTGGAAGAGAAACCCGAGGGGGACGGACGGAGGAGAAACATTGGGAGTTGTAGGCCGATGGATCACGCAGGTCCATAAAAACGGCCGGCGGACCCTCCGGAGCTTTTATGTGACGTTTGCTAAATATCGGGGCGTTATTTCTGTCTCCCATGTCAGGAATGGCATGCGGCCTGGACAAACAATGGACACACGCACTGACACGCACACAATCGTGACGGGCGATGACGAGTGGAAGAGAAACCCGGGGGGAACGGACGGAGGAGAAACATTGGGAGTTGTAGGCCGATGGATCACGCAGGTCCATAAAAACGGCCGGCGGACCCTCCGGAGCTTTTATGTGACGTTTGCTAAATATCGGGGCGTTATTTCTGTCTCCCATGTCAGGAATGGCATGCGGCCTGGACAAACAATGGACACACGCACTGACACGCACACACACGCAAACACACACACACACACACACACACAGGAATGCTTTGTCAGCACTCTTTAATTACTGAGGGGGAAACGGGACTATTTCCTTGCTTACAGGGAAATCCTGCCATTCTCTCGCAAAGCGTCATAACAGCTCTCCGCTGAAAGTGGATGTGGCTGCGCTGGCCTCCGTCACACTGATTACCCACGGCCGAGCCACGGACGCCAGGTGGACGTGAGCGGGGGCGAGCGGGAGCGAAACGCACGCCTAAAGACCAGCGCAGCCCGACGGCTGTAAGGAGAGCGACAGCGGGGTGTGTTTGTGTTCAAACACGGAGTGTGAACAGTTATTGGATGAGAGAAGGGGAGGAATCTGGCAGCAGGGCAGGGAGGCATAAGTGAAAACACACACACACACACGCACACACGCACGCACGCACACACACACACGCGGGCGCGCACGGGAAGGAGAGCCAGTTGAGGTTAACATGAGGTAGAGGAGCAGACAGCCAACCTCACGCCTCCCATATTCACTGTAACTATACCCAGGCTTTCCACCGCAGTCAACCTTCATCCCACCATTACCGAGTCTGACATTCATCTACACCTTGAATCCGTGTGGGCAGCCACAGGAAGTCCTCCTTTCACCCCTTGAATCCTTCAGTAGGGGCGAGGGGTTTTAAGGGCAAAGAACTGGCTTCCCACGTCAATCAAACTAAATCCCACTTCACATACCGCGGAAATCCTCCATCCAACCTTTGTGAGATAGCAGCATGCCAAATTCTGGAATCAATCTACACATTTTCTCAAATTCTCTTTTGAAGCGCCAAGGCCGCTCACCATCACCTCTCTCTAGAAGGTGTCAACACTGGAATAAGATGGAAATAATAACAAATCTCTGGTGGAATTTAGGAAGAGGCAAAAGATTGCAGATCTAATCTTAAATTCGGCGGATTTCGGTAAGTGCCGCCCTCCATACCACACATGACAAACAAGAGCATAGTGGTGTGAGTGGTGTGTGTTGGCTTTGGTGTGTGTGAGGGTGAGTTAGGAGGATTACTGAGGATTCCCATGCCGCCGGGTTGCGCTCCGCCTAAGCTGCTGCATGTCGATGCTGCAGTCTACTTTCTTAACGCAAAGAGAGGGAGGGAGAGAGCATGGACAGGGTGGGGGGGGGGGGGTTACTGTGTCTACAATGTTTCCGTGCAACACACTTGCAGTGTTGCACAATAACGCAATTTTGAATTTGCCTTTATTTACACACAGCATAATGCTCCAAATGGAAAGGGGGGGATGGGCATACATTAAACTCAGCGTTCAATATGATTCTGAAACTATTTTCTGCGGCAAATCACTTCCGCTTTGGGAGAATGCGCTTTGGTCCACGTGTCAGAGAAATGGCCGCGTGCCGTTTTGCCACCGTTGCGAATATTCAAATGTTGCAGCGAGAGCAGAAATGGAGTGCGGCAGCTTGAGTTCTTTCCTGCGTTTGAAGGTCCGAAAGAAAACATTTTTTGGGGGGGGGGGGAAAATCGAGCTGCAAATCGTGGCCAAAACGGCTCCCCTGCGTAGAGTGCTGCGGCAAAGAAAACACACACGCATGCGTGAGTGACAGATGAGAGTGCGAGCAGAGGCCGAAGGGCAGGGCGGAGCGAGGAGCCTGCCCGTTACCATGACCCCGCCTCGACACCAGGATATACGCTGGCGTTTGTCTCAGGCCCGGAGGCGCAGAAAACACCAGGCTGGGTTCGGTCGGAGTCCTCTATGGCCTCCTTACCGCTGGGTGGGATTGAGGGACTCGGGCGTAGCTCTTCGAATGGTTGCAGGTGGACACGTGAGGGTCGGCACACGCATTTTTTTTCCTATTCCATTGCATGCTGCTGTTCAAAACAACCTAACTTGAAAGGCTGGCGTTAATGTGACCGTCCTTGTTATATGTACTCTACATATACAGCGTGTGTGTGTGTGTGATATCCTGCGCATGTGAATATGCAGCATGTTCTTGTCCAGGCCTGGTTTTTATCAGCCCTGCGGCCCCCGCCGCGTTCCCCCGGCCCTTCTCCAGGGGCTCAAGATAACTTCCCTCTCCGTGCTGCCAGGCCTCTGAAATAACAACACACCAGGTTTTCCTATCACCGCAGCTCCGGCAAATGGAGACAGAACGGGGAACATGTGTGGAGTGAGGGGGGAGGGGCGGCAAAATACTCGAGCAGATGGCAAAGGTGAGGTCTACTGGGGGCGGGGGGGGCTCGGTTTTGAGCGGCAAATTTCATGTTGACCAAAAAAAAAAAAAAGCTCCTACGCACTGCACAGGAAATCTGAACCCCAAATAAATTCCAGAACTCCAGAGTGCACCGGGATGTTTACGGAGCTCATTTTAAAATATATATAAATATCAAAGAAACAAATCAAAAAAAAAAAAAGAAGCATCCTACAGACAGTTGCATTGCAAGCAGGGCACCGCAAGTTTCCCTAGCAACAGCGCTCCCCTGCAACACGGGGTAACTGGGTGTAACCTTACCCAGCAGCTGTCTGTGCCTGCTGACTGACAGCGGCACTATGCGAGCTGGCACTTGCTCCGGGGTCGACTGGAGATATTTGGCATGAGCTGATGGCGAGGGACGTGGTGGTGGGCACACACGGGGGGTAGGAGGGGGGGGGGGGGGCGGGCGGTGGCCCTTGCTGGTCAGAGGATGCCAGCTGTGTGTTTCACCAGGCTACGACACATGTTGCACTAGAGGGTGGGCACGGCAGAACGCCATGGGCGCTGCGCGGATGTGTGTGTGAGAGGGTGGGTCTGAGCCGCGGTGGTCCAAGACACTTTCTTTTACACGTGCAGGAAGTAAATAAAAATGTCCTCCCATGTGTGTGTGTGGGTCCGTTTAATCCACAGCTTTGCCATTACAAAAGATCCAAAGACAGGAGTGTAAATACAATGGAGATGCATGACTGTGATTATCGGCCAGATTAGTGGCTAATCCACACAATGAATATGGCCAGTGTTTGCTCACAGTGGCTCTGCCTCTACACATACACTCTGGTTTACAAACAGGTCACATGCATAATGCAGCAGTATACTACCTGCTGAGGGACATGCGTGACCCATATTAGGGCTACGTCCACACTATGAATTATAGTTTTTATTTAACACATCACTTTTATTATGTTAATGCCTAGCCTCCACAATAATCCAGATTTTTTTTGTTGTTGCCTATACTCATCTCCAATGCAAAATTATTATCAGGTGTTTTAATATGGACGGATATCTCTTGGCTTATCTGCCCCAAGATGGTTTTCATTTTCCAAAAACTAAAACCATAGACACACAGAGAAAACAGGAGAGAGGAGTAGACAAAATAGAAGAGGAATACCGGGTGAAAAAAAGACAGAGAAGGGGGGGGGCAGGACTCGAGGAGGAGGGAAACAATTCAATTTGGCAAAAATAAAAGCGGTGCACGTTTGCCTCCAGACACAGAGTTCAGACTGAGGCGGGGAGAAAGTGTAACCACAGTGTAACCTTCCACTGTCACCACTCTCAGAGTAAATGAATACACCCTTCCTGGAGTGAGTTACAGCTGTGACACCTCATGACACATAATTCAAGATCAAGGTTGGAAGATCGTCATTGGATCACGAGGAAGGCGCGCGCGCGCACACACACACACACGAGTGAAACTGTTCCCGCTCTGACTGGGAAAATTGCTTCATTAAACATTAAGGCTCTCTTTCACATTAGGCCTCTCTCGGTTAATTATAGAATTGTGTGTGAACAGCTATTTGCGTGCCGTTCCCTCCGGTGGCAACAAACCACCCTTGTGCATACGTGGAGACGGGGAAGATGCCAAAGAAAGACTAGACCTCTGCCTACTCACTGTGTGGTCTAAGACAAAAGCTCGATGGCGGACATGTTCGTCATCCGTCTCACGGTCCCTCCCAGAGACACGCGGAGAGCAAATGGGTCCCGATATTCCTGTAAAAACCCAACCATCAACGACACAACAGGCAACCCATAATAATTCTTGCCAGGCTTACGTGTCGATAAATAATTGTGTCATTTTAAAGAAATCTTACCAAGGGAAAAAAAAATAAAAAAATGTTCAAAGCACAAGGGGCGGAGAAGTTTGTCTTTTAAGGACATTGTTGAATGATTTGGAACAGATGATCGACATTAGAGGAGGAATTGTGAACACATTTTTTGCCCACAGCATTTGCAAAAACCATCGGAAAAGATGAAGAAATATTGGAACTATGCATCAAGATCAACCACGGCTTTGTCCACTGGCTCCGAACTGAAATGCACATTCATCTTCTCAAGAGCAGAGCGCCACACACAGCGCCTCCGTACCCGGTCCTTTTATACACAGATCAGAGATTAAGGCAGAGCCCTTTGTAATGCCCCCCAAACCACCCCCCGGAGTGCGACCTCAGATGGCGTGTTGTCATTGGTGGCGTGACTTGTAACACGACGGCTCCGGCGTTTGCCCACCTTCCAAGCCAAATTTGAGAGTTTGTACCTTTTTTTTTTTTTTTTTTTTTAAAGAGAGAATGGCGAGGCAGAATAAAGGCCCGGGCTGTGTAAATAAATGCTGCCTGAGCCAAAGACCTTCGCGAATGCTTATTCTCCAGTGTTTGCTCTTTTACTCACCCTAACAGAGAGGTTATCTGCCCATTGATACTCGCTAATCCAATGTGACTCCCAGCATTCAAAGCCCCCCCCCCCCCAACTCCGTTCTTTAAGCGCATATTCAAGACTGGAGGAAGCGGGTCATAAATATGGAAAGGGGCAAAGGGGGCTATTTGCATTATAGGACTGAAGTGGACTTGGGGAAGCCAGGAGGCGGTGAGAGGAAAAGGGAGGAACAAGGGATCAAGAGGGGGGAAAAAAAAGGGGGAGAAAGAGAAGAGGCTCATGAGGATCTGAGGAGGAGAGGATCACCGGGGCCAGGCTTTGTCATGGTAAACCGCCCCTCTCTCGACCCATGTTCTCTCTCTCTCTCTCTCCGTGGAGAACAATAGTCAATCACAGGGGAATAGATTACAAGGTTTTGATCTGCTCCGACTTCAGAGCAGGAGTGGAAGTGGGGCAGAGGTGGCGTAGCGTGACTCGCGTGTGCGCTCGCTGATGCCAAACAATGTGTGTCCGTGGCAGGCGCTTTCTCTTAGAAAAAAAAATGACCAAAAATACAGAGGGCCCCGCTTAACGCTGGTCACTTTATGTTCTTGTCAAAAACGAGTTACAGCTAATAGTTAAACTCACTTGTAATTTACAACCACCTTCAGGCCCCGCCGTGCATTCCTCCACTGTACGTGAGACCCACGATGACAACAGCTCCCCTTCCCTGAGGAGCACCCACAACCACCGGCAAGGATTTGGGCGGAAAAGCCCTGTATTGTCAACGTAAAAGCGGAGGTGTGGACGAGGAGACGCAGCAAGCGGGTGATTATCCCGTCACCGGCCTGTTTAAGAGCTCAGTCATGCCCGGGACTGGGGGGGGGGTTACTAGGTCAGTGCAGGGGTTAACGTGGCCTAAAGACCCCTAGGAGGCAGCTGACATATTTAGAATAGCGAGACGCAGAGGAAAACAAGCTTGCTGCACATCGATGAGGCAGACACGGACAAAACAACCACTCTGAGCGGGATTTTTTTCCCCCTCTCCTGCACAAATGGTTGTCACGCCTCATATTCAGAGGCTGTCACCCCGCAGCGTGCGACGCCGACCCACCGGGCTGCACACCTGACCAAAGCCCTCTCCCGCTCGCACCCCCTAATGATGACTGATGACACGCGCTTGATTCCGCCGCCTGGCGTGCAGCGTCGGGGGTGCTCCTTCGACGGAGATCTGGGTAGGGAGATCGGGTGGGCGGGCCAAGTACGTGCATCTGTCTTCGGTGTCAGCGAAAAAATGCAAATGTGAGAAAAAAGAAGAAGAAAAAAAAAAAGGAAAGGATAAAAGGTGAGGGGCTTGTCAGGTAAAGTGGCTGATGAAAGCAGGCAGAGTCATCACGGGGACGCAGTGGGATGTTACCAGGATTTAATGAAGGATATGTTTAGCTTCCTCAGCTGTGATTTGTACTTTTCCCTTCTCTGTGTGTGTGTGTGTGTGTGTGTGTGTGTTTGTGTGTGTTGTCTGTGCTTTGCACAGACACTCATTTCCTGCATGGATCCCTGACCTTTCAGTGTAGCCTGGGGGGAGCCATTTGATCACAACGCACGCAGACCAAAAAAACACACCATTTCCTGTGCGGTGACTGCCCACCAGTCAGTGGACAAATTTTAGTCAGACAATCTGCCGCGACGATCTAAAAAAAAAAAAGCCTCTTTCTTGAAAAGAAGAAGTGCATGTCTTCTATTTAGGTCACGCACATTGTAGTTGAACATGTTTGCACGTTCGCAGAAAAAACTGCATGTTCAGAGCTTTAACATCACTGGCTTATTCGTTTCTTCGTGGTTGCCAGTCGACACAAACATTTTTTTGGCCTGGCAATTTATTTAAAATGTTCTCCATCTATCAAGATTGACGACAGCTTTGTTGCGTTAATGTGCAGAGCCGCAACGCCGCGCAATGTACAGAGTGCTCTTGGGCTTACCGGGAGCTGGAATGAAACACGACGCAGATCGCAGCACGTATGTTCGCGGGCATGCACGTGAACATGCGTGTTGCCCATGCACACACACGCGCGCGCCGGGAAGCATTCCTGCCAAAACACGACGAGTGGAAGTAACCTGAGCTGAGCCCTCAGGTGAGCCCGGTGTAAATGCTGCCACTTCTCCCTCCTCTCCTCATTCCCTCTGGGGTCCAGTTAACCCCGGCTGGCCTTTGCCGACCGCCCCGTCTCTCGGCCTCGTGACCGGGCCTCATTATGACCCTCGGGGTGACTGGGTGCCGTTTACTGCGACCCAGTTCCACTGAAAATAGGAACGCACGCCCTCTCGCAGTTAACTCAGTCCATTACGCTAAGTGGGGCTCATCAATTATTCAGCCATTTCCAATGCATAATTCAAAGGGATGCGGGGCATTGTCATGAATGCCGACACACGCCCCCACGCACACACACACACACAGGTGAGGAAAGACTGGCGATTTCAGTTTGCCACAATATTGTACGACTGTAGGTCAACATGCCACAGCCGTGCATATAGGGTGACGAGTAGGAAGGTAGGATGGGGGGGGGGGGGGGGGGGAAGAACCCCCGGGGGGGGGGGGGGGGGGGGGGGGGGGGGGAAGCATCACTCAGGTCAGTCTGTGATGAAGTGGGGGAAAAAATGGATATTAAAAACAGAGATAAACAAGAAAATGGAACGGGCCACCGCGCATAATGTCACGCTGTGCAGGAAGTGAGGGAAAAGCGCTTCGCAATGTGCAATGGAGGCCACGCAGTGAGGAAACGATAAAAAGTATTCAATAAGAGAAGCCAGTTTTTTTCCCACTAAATCTTGATTTATGAATCACCCTGAAAAGCCACGCCAGACTTAAAAAGGGAGCAGGAGACGAGGGAAATTTAGGG
This sequence comes from Colistium nudipinnis, assembly GCA_016785305.1. NCBI lineage: Eukaryota > Metazoa > Chordata > Actinopteri > Pleuronectiformes > Rhombosoleidae > Colistium > Colistium nudipinnis. The sequence continues at coordinate 65,494 of JAFBJU010000816.1, forward strand.
CGGCGCATTAAAAAGTGAGAGAGGGCAGCTTCCCCCCCCCCCTCCTCCCTCGGCCGCGTAGGCGGGGGTCCTAGGGGAACCGCCGACGTTAATACAGTTATTAAGCCTCTCCAGCGAAGCCTGCTCCACCTCCCCAACCCTCTCAGCATCAAGGAGCTCTCTGCCTGGCAGGCAGCGAGGGCGAGCTCGCTTCCATCCACAATGAGATCAAACAGGCCCGAGTAGAGCCAGCTCAGGGGAGGACGGTGATGGAGCTTCCCGCTGAGCACTGAGGGCAGGTGGGGTTGGGTATGTCAAGCCCAGGGAGCATCCCTGCAGGCTTGAGGGAACTCGGAGAGGGGCTGGTGATGAGGGTTTACCCGTACTCCTTCCCCTCCCGCTTCTTTGCAGTCAGCTGACCGAGATTCCCATGCATCTCTCTCCGGGCACTGGGGATTATAGCCATGAAAGGCTTGAGTTAGCATATATGTGCCAGAGCGGATTTTATTTCTCTCTGGAGCTTGGCGATGTATGTAGCTACTGAGGTTGATTAAAGGTGAGCAGTGTGCCGGGGGTCGGCAGGTGAAGGAGAAGCCCCCTGTCTCAATGTCGAAGGGGAACCCTAATTGGTCAGCGCTGCAAGGGTGAAATGAAGTGAAATGGCTGCATTACACACATTTTACAATTCACACTGGGGATGAGAGACAGTGGACACTTTCGCATGTAGCCAAGAGGGGAACATGTGGGCAGCCATGCAGACTGCACGCAAGCAACCGGGGGGGGGGGGGGGGGGGGGAGAAAAGGGGGGGGGGGAATTAAAATTGCTGCGTTTTAACGAGTCTGTCTTCATTGTGAAGGAGCTGGTGGTCGGCGAGGAAACGGTAACCGGACGAGCCACATTGGGGTCATTAAAAGAACAGCTGGCAAACCGAGATCAAACGCAGCGATTGGTCACATCCTGACACTGGATACAACATCTCGAGACGAGGGGAGTGAGGGATGGATGAAGTGAAGGGAGAGATGGAGACAAAATGCTGTAATGTGCTAAATAGGACGGGGATATAGGTCATTCTGTGCCAGACTCAATTTGCCAACGCCGGGCCTGTTGGCACCCTCTGGATGCGGGCCAAGTCTCCATCAGTCATGTTGGAACACTAATACTATCAGTCGGCCCCCCTTTGCATATTTCCTCCTTCTTTTCCTCCCCATTACTTTTTTTTGTTCAAAAGGAGAAAAGGCCAAAAATCCAGAGGCCAAAAATGACATTAAACCCCCCGAAAGGCTCCACGGAGATGATTGTTTGAAAATGCCAGCTCTCCTGGAGCCATCCCTTCACTCTCCTGGTGCCTGTTAAAAGCCGTCCTCCCTTCTCTCCCTCTCGTTTTTTTTTTTTTTCCTCCGCCCAGAGGTGCTGACAGCCCAGACACAATAATCCAGTTCCACGGCGGAACGAGGTTTCCCCGCGTACGGTGCGAGGGCAGAGCAGGGTGTCGGCGTCGTTGGCGGTGGCGCAGAACAGCGCCAAGGGGACCGGGAACAGGGCGCCGTGCTGAGCCACATGACAACTGTGGGTAAAAGTCTTCCACCTGGTTCCACGAGTGAGCTCGCTGACTGGAGCAGGGACACGAGAGGAGGAGGAGGAAGAGGAAGAGGAGGAGGAGGCCTCCTGTGCTTCTGATTTGTATCTGCACAAAGCACCGCGGCGGCGTCTGCTCTCATCACATTGCCCTCATCTGGAACACAGATCCATTCACATGCGCGCCAACGGCGTGAAGACAATGGCGTGGCGAAGGTTGGACCTGGGCCAAGACACAGCGAAAGCGCAACTGCGAAAATGCAACTTCTGCTCCTGAACAAATTCAATAGCAGAACGCACGAAGGCCTCTCTTTATTCCCCTTCCCAATCTCCTTTCGCCTTTTTTGGCCAACCATAAAAACCTTTTTTGGCCAACCTTTCCTCTGGTTACTGTAAAAAAAATTAAAATCCCTTGAAATAACAGAACGTGCCCTCTCCACTCCACGTGCTGCATATTTTCTCATCAGCCCGCCCCCTTCCTCCGATTTGAAGGAACATCTGGGGCCAGTGGGGATTTTGAAACAAGATGAGAAAGAATGAGAAATCCACAGGTCTAGTTAGATCCAGCGTGCCATCCTGAGGGCTTCATCGCGGCGTCTTATCTCCCTCATATGAAACGATCAAAGACAAAGGGCCAAGGGGGCCGCCACATATTTATTTTGAGCAGAACAATGAGTCCTCCCGAGTATCTGACATGACCACTTGATAATTGTGATATCTGCCCGGCAACTATCTCCCCCCCCTCTCAGCCGAGGCACTTCACCAACAATGGCCCCAGATAAGACACAACAGGATCGCAGCAGAGGTTAGACAATGCTGGAACGAAAGGGGACTCCTTGATGCCGCAACGCCGACCTTTTAACACACAGTGGCCCCTATTCGCGACCCGGAGGGTCCGATTGTTTCAGCCTCTCCCCCTTTCCCCTCGCTCGTTACGCACGTGTTCGGAGTCGCCGGGCGACGGGGCACCTCTCAGTTCACACAATGCTTATATCACCAAACAGGCTTAGAGGGAACAAGTGGCCTGCAACCCGAGCCCGGCCGCCTCCTTTAGTCCGACACGTTGTCCTATCCATCACCATGCGGCACTACACTCTTCCTCCCCACCTCCGCTCGACTGTTGCCCGTCTATTTCGTCCCGTTCCCAGGTGGGCCTTTAAGAGTCAAATGTCATAGGGGCCAGGCTCCAGACAGACACTTAATGAGTATGAAATGATTCAGACGGGCTGTGGGAAAGAGAGGATAGTGGTGTCCAGAGTCGCCGCGCGGGACCTGACTGAACCAGACGGAGCGGGCCCGGGCAGGCATCAAAGAGATACACAATACGGATATCTAAAGTTACTTTAGAAGGAAGCGTCCATAAATCAGGACCAACAGTGAGGGTTTTTTTTTTTTTTGCCCCGTTTGCACCCTGGGGACCTGTTAAAGACACCGACACCAGGTATTATGAAAGCCAGACAAATAAGCACTCGGTTATTAACTGCAAGGAGATCATTTGAAACAGTGAGAGCTCTCTTCTATCTTCGGGAGTTGGCCTGCCGGCTTATTAAAAGCACAGCTGTAGCCGAGGGGGACTTTGTATTTGTGTGCACAAATAAATAAGGTCGAGTGATTCAGAGCTCCCTTTTCCCTTTTTTCTTCTGCTGCACAAGGCACCGACACGGCGCAGGGGCAGAGTGTTCTCTCTCGCTCCTTGGTTATCAAAGCTGACGGAGACGGCAGCAACACGGTGCTATTTTTTGCCCAGACAGCAGGAGATCTGCCAGGCTCTTGTATTTATAGCATACTAACCTCTAGCCTATTTTCTGTGTTATCCCACTCTGCAAATAGGCGGGCATTCCATTGTATGTGTGTGTGTGTGTGTTTGTGAACTACGCCAGGTGAACGCACTTGTCATCCATGTAATGTTAACACAGTTCCCCAGGGGGGGGGGGGGGGGGGGGGGGGGGTGGGGGGGGGGGGGGGGAGGCTGGGGATGAGTGGTTGGGTGGAAGCAGCGGTGCTGTTCTTTGGCCTAAAGCTGTAGTGTCCTGAGAGAGGCAGTGGTCCTCTGCAACTGATGAAACAAGGCAACATTCCATGTAATCACTCTATATATAGAGGATGGGGGGGGGGGTATTGTAAAATATGAGGAAAATTTAGGGCAGGCCCGCATTAAAGATTAATCGTGACACCGACTGGCCGGCACGGGCTCGCCAACGCGGAGAATGCCACCGTGGAGCCGGGGTAACAAGGGAGGGAGATAGAGATGAAGTGGGAGAGAGAAGCGGGGGACACTTTGGGAATGAAAATGGCTCGCAGATGAATTCTACGGGTGATGAATGTCCCCGGTTCAAGACCCAGATGAATTTATGTGTGTTCCATTATGAGAGAGTGGGGATGAAACATGGAGATAGGACGGAGGGATGGTGAGGTGGAGGAGGAGGAGGGTGGGGGGGGCAGAGGGAGAGCTCCCCTCTGAGGTAGCCATGCACAGCCCATAGCGAACAAGCCATCTGCAGAGATAAGTAAAGAAGTGATTACAACAGGCCCAGCTCAATTTCTGACAGTTGATGCTTGACTGCCCCCGAAGAGCCGAATTGATTTAAATGAAGAAGCTATGAATATTTTAGAGGGTAGAACCTCCCTTTAACCTGAACTGTTTCGATTTCCCTCCCACTCCTGTATACACACCCACACACACACACACACACATATATATATATATACATATATACATATATACACATAAAAACACACTCACACACACACAAAGATATGTACCTGGACTGACCCTGGTGAGAATGTAATTACAGATAGTAAGGTTACGGCCTTTTTTTTTTTTTTGTTGTTGCCATGCCTGTAATCAGCTGCCTGCCGTAAGCCCATGATGAATCAATGACTCTGCCCCGGTCTTTTCTGTCTCCCCTGCTTTGTTCATCAAATTGGGCTTTGCGGTGTACACCCAGCCTTGTTTGGGGATTTAGCGTCAAACCCAACTGGCGTACGGCACTCCGAGCGATGCCTCCGGCTAATTCTCCCGACAAAAACGCTGGGGCCCATGGGTGGGGCCTGAGCGCGTGTGCAAACACAAAAGAAAGCTGGCCAGACCTAAAATAGGCGGCATTTTTGACATATTCAACATGGAACCACGCTGCAATATATCACCGCTGGGAAGAAACAAAAGCCGGCGATCAGCAATGGCATAATTTGTGTGCAGTCCAGAATGCGGTTGCTCCACCTGTGTTCAAGGTGATGGACCACGCCCCCCAGCGAAAAAGCGTCCCGATCAAATCTGTGGCTCCGGGTTCCCTTGTGGGCCTGCAGACATTCAATTCGCAATTCGGAGGGGCAATACATTAAACAATGATCTGTATGGATGAAAAAAATAAAATAAAAATAGGAAGAGAGTAGCAACCGCTGAAGGTTGGCGGCGCGGGGCCATCCTGGGAGCGAGCGATGGCAGGTTGTGAAATGCCGCCCCGCGGCCTCTCCCAAGAGTGTGGCAGCGTCAACGCTGAACTCTCCTCACCCCTTTGACATTACAAACATACCTTGATGACAAAATGTGTTATTGATGTTCACCTAAAGGTGAAAGCAGACGCGTTTGTGTGGAGACGCACTGATCTCTCTCTCTCTCTCTCTCTCTCTCACACACACACACGCACACGCGCACGCACACACACTTGGTTTGGGGTTTCATGCGTTCAGGATACTAAATCACTGTCGCCTATAGCTGAAAGGAGCGAGGCAGATGTGGAGCAATAGCAGGCCCGCCTGATGGCTCCCTTCTCTGGAGGAGCAGTGGACGTCGCTTCAATGCTGCCCATCTGTCCCGCCAGTTTCATCATGGGGGGGGGGGGGTCAACAACCCCCCCCGGAGGGCTACAGGCCCAATCTCTCAGAAGTCTGTCCATAAGGTAAACCACGTTAAAGTGCATAAAGGGATACAAAATAAATGATGGAACTCAGGGAATTGCAAGTGACAAACACCGCAGTGTTTTAAGACCTGGGATTTGTGGCAACAAAGTCACGAGCTGTAATTTGACTTAAGTTTTAAGCAGCTTTGCCAAGAAATCCTGAATAGATTGATCGAGGAAATAAATGCTGTACGTCGTGTTCTGCCTTCATGGCTGACCCCTCAACTCCTGCTGTTTACGAGAGGCTGGGCTTCTCAGAAACAGACAGTCCTCCAGCCACAGGACGGGCCTCCCTCTGTTTACTCTATGCTGCTCGTGCTTTTACCAATTCTCAGCCCATGCTTGCCAAATGCAATCTGCGCAGATAAATAAAGAGGGGGAGGAAGTGATTTTCTCAGTGCTTTCGCAAGACCAACGCCAATCTGCTGGCCTGCGCAAAGTCCAAGCGCATCACCCACAGTTTTCCATCTCGCTGCCTGACGCCACAAACAAGTTGGGACACAAACGTGTAGTTCCGACAGATGCAAAAGAGAAAGCGTGCACAAAAAAGCCATTTTTTTGCCCTCTTTTGACAGAAAACCAGTCATTCCACAAAACTGCTCCTGTTTTACTGTCCGTTGCACTTAAACATATTAAAATACCATCTGGGTTGTTTTTCTCTTTTTTTTTTAAGCCTCGTCTTCTGCAAGACAAAGGGACTTAAACACCGTGAGTCAGATTAAGCAGCCATCATCCTCACCGGGTTCTCAGACAAACAGTGTTCGTGTCCACTGAAGACAAACTAGCCAACGCTCGTCCCTCTCTCTCTGCTTGGTCTGCTCTCTATGGAAATCCCCGGTGACCGCTTTCTGTCGCACTGTGGAGAGCATGGGGGGAAAAAAAACAAAAGAGCAAGCAGCCTGTGCACTGGTGAGCATTTGAGCCCACCGTGCAATCCCCCTTTCCTCCATACCCCCCATTTTTTTGAGTGTGTGACAGTCATGTGAACAAGGCCGTGCACATTCTTTCATGCATGAGCCCATAATTGCTGTAAAGAATCTGACAGGCGCTCAGTGAAAAATCAAGTGTGTTTAATCTGCAGGGCCAGGGCCTTTTCACCATTACGATACAGCATTGTGTCGCTGAATACAACTGGATTAGAAATGGCTTGCCGACACTGCCTGTGACGGAGCAAAAGCCTGCGCCGAAACACGGCAGGATGCAAACGGGGAAACGACTCTGGGTTGCGGCATCGTTGAGGAACGAATAAAATCCGGGATGAAGCTGCCATATGATCTGGATGTGTGCCCGTGCCACTTAATGGGTGCAGGAGGCTGTTTTAGGCCAGATTGGCTGCGGCGAAGATGTCACCGAGTGCACTCTAAGAGCCAGAGAGCTCGTCAGCAAAGCCTATAATGAATAGTTAGATCCGCTGTGGAGAGAGGTTGAAAAAACATGGGACCAAAAAGGAAAAGCACAGAGGGGGCAAAAAAAAATAAATGTTTGAACTCCACTCCAGCAATCTGCTTCTAAACCCACGTGCAGAGGATAAGACACCATGAGACCACTGTCTGTGAAGTTAGCATTATACAAAAAAAAATGCAAGAGAAAGATAAAGCCAGCAGATGTTTATTTTGGGGATTGCCTCGTGCTTTTGAGCCTGGCTGGTTTAGAGTTAAGAAGGGGGGGGGGGGAAGAAATCTTGCTGTTGTGTTGTTTTCTGCCCCTATGATCCAATAAGCATCCAAGCCACGTGATGACACTAACGGATGTGGTGCCTCTCTCACTCTCTCTCTCTCTCTCCTCGGCAATCCCGCCCCGCCGCCTCCACTCCCTGCTTGCGAGCTACATTTTTTATTACATCGGAGCAGTAGAGCAAAGAGCAGATATGCCACCGCCGTTCAACCCACCCACCCACTCCACAACTCCTCCGTTGAGCAAAACAATGTGGAGTGGAGTAAGGGATCAGAGGTCTTTTCCTGCCCCCACCCCGACAAAGTCTCTCTCGGACAAGCTCACATGGTTTGAATCAGTGCTCCCACTAGAGCTTTTTTTTTTAGTGGGCCGGTTTGATAAATACAATCGGGCAAGCTGGATATCTGCTTTGAAAACAAACAAACAAACAAAATAATCTATGGGACTGGTGTCCTTTTGGCGGTCAGGCATTTTCTAATCTCATCTGACTTGGAAAAACAGTCAGTGGAAGGAAGAACAAAATCAAAAAAAGAGAGAGAGAGGCAGAGGGAGAAAGACTGCAGAGCAAACGAAACCATTTTTGAGCGCTTCTGCCAAGCATCGGAAAATTCCCGTTTAAATTTGCCTTTGTCGCGTGTTCCTATAGTCTGGAGGCGAGGAGGAAATTGGCCCTTAAGAGCCTGTGGAGATTCCTGCCTTTTTACGCTCCTTCAGCTGTGAAAGACAACAGAGCCATCGGTCCTGTAAAGGCCCAGCTCCGGCTTTGTTGCGGCGCAGCTCCTTTGAGTTGAAAGAAACGGGGTCGACATCTGTGATACTTTGTTGTTGCCATAAAACTCTCCCTTATTGCAGCCGATACAGTATCTGGAGGCTCAAATCTCTCCCACGGCGGGCAGGGATCGAGACACCCATACACCACAGAAGGACATGTGCCATGCAAATCACTTATCCAAACTAAGTCTTAGTGAGATTTTAAAACCACCACCAGACGCCGGCATGCTATTTTTAGACGCGGCAGAAAGCCTGTCTTCCTCACACAGCCTGGCATATCAGCAGACACAATATTTCCCGGGGTGTATTTCTCCCTGGGTGCATTGTAATGTTTTGATTAGAACGTGCGCGACACGGTTATTTTAGTAGAGTAATTGGAGGATACTAAGATAAATATTCCACTCAAACAGGCGGGCGTCAAATGCAATTCTCAGAGCACACAGGGTTCCGAACGGTCCCACCAGATTCGCAAAATACGAATCACTAGCTTCAAAACTACATTCGACCATAAGAAAGCCGGTTTGGAACATGACATGGGCTGGAGGGGACCGGTGCTGCTCAGGAACCCTGGGTGCACACCATCCAGATTACCAGAGGAGCCGAGGGGGATAAAACTGGCCGGAAAGTTTGATCTGATTAACGCTGGCATGGCTTTGCAAAAAGCATGTTTGTATTTAGTGCATATTTCAGGGAACACAACCGCTTTGGATAACGCGGCCTAAATGGATCATAGCACCGCAGTCCTACAGAGGTTTTTCAGGAAAAAACCGAAAGGAATAAGATCCAAATCCTGGGTTGCATAGAGAGGCACAGAGGAGGGAGCAGAAAGTGGGTCAAGTATATATTATGTAGATATGAAGCTCAGTGATGGTGAGAACATGCCCCGGTGTTTGGAACACATTACAGGGTTTAAATTATTCATTCTACACAGCCTGGTGACAGAGAACTAAAGGCCCCTTATAATACCGATTTTGGTCGCAACTGTCGCAGGGGTTGCGGGGAACAAGAGCGAATTCGTGTATAGGTGACAAAAAATAATACACAAGGTCACAGAGGTCACGGGTTATGAGGAGGAGAGCAGATGGAGGGAGAGAGAGAGAGAGAGAGAGAGGGAGGAAGTTGAGGGACCTACAGTGATTGGAGCCGTTCCAGTGCTGGTTCCTGATGGACGCGCTGTAGGGATGGGGCGCTCCGGGCACCAGCCCTTTCTCCGGGATCAAGCATCCTCTGCTCTGGTTGTAATAATCCATCATTAAAAACGGGTTCGGGCTGGGATTCAGTCCCACAACGTCCACGCTCTCATACATCATACGACGCAGGGGGGCCGCTGGGGATTATTGGGGAAATAAAAAAATATTTTCAAAATAATAATAACTAGTGCGGCGATCGCAAGGGAACACCCGAGCTGTCCGCCAGCGGAGGTAGACACTGACGGGGGCCAGACGGAGGGGGGGGGCGTTGGGGGAAAACTGCATCAAAATCGAAGGGAAAGTGGAAAATCCAAACGCGGAGGGGACATGTGAAGATTTGGCATCTTCTCGATCGCTGCGCGGATCAAACCGAGGAGGAGAAGCGGTGCGCGGGGAAGCCTAATCGGCTGCGCTCAATTTGGAAACATGGTTGAGAGGAGCCGTCTGCAGCATGGTGTCCGACGCAGGGATATGGCACAGGAGGGAAGGGGGGGGAAAAAACTACAAATAAAATAAAAAATAAACCCCAAAAAATGGAAAACGAGCCGGATAACTTTGGTAGAATAAAATCGCTCCCGTCACGGCCTCGATCAAACGGGGAGCCACATCGGAGGATCCACAGCCGCAAAGGAGCAAAAAACACAAGCGGATAGAAAAAAAAAATCTCCAAAGTCCGTGTCCACAACACAGGGCGAAAAAAAGATATTCACACACACACACACACACACACACACACACAGGAGCAGGCGCAAATATGAGAGAGGAAATCCCGTGTAGTTGCAGTTGGTCCTTCGGTGGCCGGTCGGCTGTCCCGTGCGTGCGTGTGCGTGTGTGGACTCCCAGTGTCAGTGGTCGGCGGGGCTCGATCACAGCCAACCGCCCGGCTCACAGGTTCGCGGTGTGGACAGAGAAGCCTCGATCATCCCCCTCATCGAACCGCGCGGCGATCGTGTTCTGCACAAATGTGACAAGGCACAGCAGCTGAGGGCTTTGGCTCCTCCCCCCAGCCGGGCTCCTCTCTTTTTCCTTTTTTTTCCTTCTCCTCCTGCCTTCCCTCGATCTCCTTTCATGCGTCGCTCCTCCCTCCCTCCCTCCGGTTAACCCCTTAAGGGACGTCACCATGGATCCCCCCCCCCTCCTCTTGTCCAAACACAGGCCGTGCATGGGACTCTGAGGGGGGGGGGGCTTTAAATAGTGATGCATTTGAGGACACGATGAAGTTATATAAGCTCAGTAATGAGTCTTTCACATCTTCACACTGAGTTCATGGCCATAATGAGAGTGCTGCACCAGGCTGCCTATTTTTTCCTGGAAGTTCCCCTCAATGTTCACACTCTTTATTGGGGCTCCTCCTTCCCACTAATTCTACCCTCCCTTCCTCCCTCCGTTCCATGCTCTCATCAGTCCATACCCCTCCACTTTTTTCCTTCTCCCCCCTGTCTCCCTAATTTGCCTAATGCTATGCGCCTGAACTTTTCCTGAACCCAGGGAAGTAGGCAGCCTCACCTCCTGGTGACCCACTGGCTGACTCGGATTCGCCTCTCTGGCTCGCTCTCATCCCACATTATTCAAGATTTCCCACCTTGGACGCTCGGGGTAACACCATTACACTTCCCCCGAGTGTTGCCCAGGGAGGCGCCTCGACTCACCCGGCGCACATAAAGCCACAAAAGCAAAGTCACCCGGTCCTGGTAATTGACACTTCACTTTTCTCACAGTGCGCTCACACAGCGCGCCGCCGGAAAAGGGCAGGGAGTTTCTCCCGAGCCGCTTCACCTGCCCGACGCGCGGCTGCTCCGCCTTTACTCTGCAACATTCCATGCAACATTGTTGCAACTTGTTTCCTTTTCACAAAAGTCAGGGGCAGACAAGGATTCTCACAAACACGGACCTGCGATTTTCATGTGATCTGGAGCGCGGCTGCAACCGCGCGCCGCCTGCACATGCTCAGTGGACACGCTCCCACTAACATTTGGAGGTCACATCATAACAGGCCATTTAATCACAGTGACAATGACAGGAGAACATCTCCCCTTTGAGCAGCGCACGTATGACATAATCGAGCATCAAGGCCGGGACGCCCCAGACAAGGTCAAGAGGAGGAGAGGGCTGTTTCCGGCAACAAGGGCATTCGGACAACTCCGCTATGGGAGCCTGTCTATCAGAGTCAAACGGTGCGTCCAAATGAATGGTCCCCAATGTTGTGATGGACATGGCCGAAAAACCTGTGGGACTAGCCTTGTAATGTACACCACTGGCTGAACAATACTTCTCCTCCCCCCACTCTGCCCATACCTGAGCCACAGCTGGGGTCTGACCAAGACCGTTTTTGAGGGGGATTATCTGCATGGAGCCTGGCAGGGGGGAGAGAGAGTGGCCTGCTCCGCCCCCACTGACTGTGACACTTATTTAATGCAGACCCCTGTGTGTTTACCCTGCCTGATAAGAGCCCAGTGTGCAGGCCTGGGCCGCGGCGACCCCGTCGCCTGCGCTGATAGCACAGCCACACATTCCTTGACAGGATTAGCCCTATGAGTAATGGCTGTCAGAGAATGCTAATTTTCCAGGCTCTGTTTTCTTCTCCGAGGGGAGAGCGTTTATCCTCGGGTATTACCCAGTGATTGCCTAAAACAAGCGAAGAGATAATGGATTGCTGATCATTGCTTATTACAGAGGGGGAAAGGAGATGAGATCTGGGAGAAGAGAAAAAAAAAGTCTCTTTCCCACAGCCTTCTCACATTATTATGTAAAAAAAGAAGTCGCTTTTTTAGTAAAAGTGGATATACCAAGGGCCTGAGAGTAAATTAACTCTATTTTTGTTTTCACGGGAGGGGTGACCAGGGGGCTGACACGGAATTAGGCGTCCTCGATTACGTCAGGGGAAATCTGAGCACTGGCGATGTCGTTACATGAAAGTGAGTCGTCACAGACAAAACACAGACACACAAATCATAAGACCTATTGTGCACTTGACCATTAATGCCACAGCCCACTGTCATACACTAGTTCAGGTGACTGTCGCGGGCCCAGCATCAAGCCAATGCAGCCTGGTTTACCGGCTCTGGGTGAGAATGGCACAGGAATAGCCACGAGCATTTGTTTTTCTACATCCTGGGAAAAACAATAAACAGCCACTGAATGTTTGTATCACGCAGCATGCGTGCCACCTCCAGCCCTCTCCGGTGCGTTGATTTATGGTTTGTATTGGAGAAAGTAAGTAAACAACACACTTATTCAAAGCCTCTGATACACACAGGCTTTGAATGGCTGGATAAAGGCCTGTTTAGCTATATAGAGATCAAGCTCAACCAAGGCCCTGTTAATACCTGGCACCAACATACGTCTGCAGTGATCCCGTCACAGGTGGACAGCTCCAAGTACGTCAATTCAGACCTGGCATTGGAAAGTGTCTCCACGTGTCTCCAGTTCCCCCTCAAATAAACTCTTCCATCATTCCTTTTGGAACAACAACAAACGTGTTTGCTGTCCAAGATCCAAAATATAGGCCGGGTTGTGACATAACCTAAAAAAATTAATAAATATGGATTACATAAGTGCCCTAAATGGAGGATTATGTAAGTGCAAATATGAAGGGGATACCACGAGCAACAAACATTCTTGATCTGGAGCAAAGCTGGACCTTAAGAGTCGACCAGAGAGATGGGGGAGGGAGTTTAGGAGGGGAATTCAAAGAGTTTTATGGGCAAGGGCGGAGAGGAGATTGCTGGCTGGACCTTGAGGGTGTCAAACTATTTTTACTGCCCCACTCTCCTTCTTTCTTAGCCCATCAGGGGTGTAAGGAAGTAGTAAAAGATGCCCCCCCCCCCCCCCCCCGTAAAAGATGCCCCCCCCCCCCCCGGTCATTCCTCCCCCGAGGAGATGAGCAGACAGGTTAGAACAAACAATACGTCACTATGTCATTTGGATTATTGTGCGCGATAAAAAAAAAAAGAGGAGGAAGACTGCCTTCTCTGTAAACACACAAACGAGAGTGCACAGTGTCTGGGTTCCTTTTGACAGTGAGGATTTTGCGTTGAATGTTTTCCGGATTCTGCAGATGAGCCACCAACATCTGCAATCGGCTGTCCCCCGACTCTCGTATTCCTGCACTCTGGAGATCACGTTTTCACTCCATTACTTCAAAACACTTCCTGCACCTCGTGTTCTTCATCCTGGTGGATGCTCAAATCAAAACAAAATCAAATCAAATGGTCTAAAAGGTCTGAGCTCTGACTTGAGTTGGCCTGGAGACAATAAACGGGTTAAATGTTGAAGGAAAAAAAAAAAAAAAAAAAAAAAAAATTGTCCGAGCGCCGTATCGCTCGGACAACACTAGGCCCGGCAAAAAAGCTATCTCCTGACATGATAAGGCCAGACACGCTCGAGTTAGAATGGCCCAGGCCTAATTTTAGAGTTCCTGTCTGCCTTAGCGACTACTACACAAACACGGGAGCTACGGGGCTTCACCCCCCCCCCCCCCCCCCCCCCCCCCCCCCCCCCGCCGCCCCCCCGCCCCCCCCCCAGCTCTACTGCACATGTGCCAGCAGATGGCTAATGCCCAGCCGATGAAGAATTTGGAAACCTCGGCAAAGCTTTCTATCTTCCCTAAATCTTCCCGGCGACCTAATAAAGCTGCACAGCGGGAAGAGACACGGAGGAGAAAGCACTTTCGGTTGAAACGCGCAATCATTTGAGAGGCAGATCGAGACCACATATCTCCAGGTCGCCATCGTGAACACACTGTCTGCATGTTAGCAGCAGTATCCCACAACTGTGATGATAAGCGCCATAAAAACGCCCCACCCCTCCCCATGCCCACAGCTGACATGGAGCCGGCAGCCCCCCGTACCTCAACGTGTCGTGTCGGTGCTTGAGTGCATGTACGCTGATAGTCTACCTGAAACTCTACCGGCCTGTTGCCACTGCGTCCTCTCCTACTGCCATTACGCGTTGTGCGTGTGTGTGTGTGCGTTTCTGTGTGTGAGTGTGTTTGTTTGCACAGCTGGTTTTTGTCCAGCCCGTACAGGCAGCACCAGCCAAACCCAGCAGCTGTGCTACCCGACAGTGAGCCAATGTGTAATGAGGGCCCGACCCTTCGATGTGAGAACAAGCTGCAGTTATCGATAAACACTGCACCACTTCCACCTCCCGACTGTCAGTCTACCTGATACACACACACACACACACACACACACGGACACAGCCTGACCCAAAGTTAAACTGTTCTATAGATCTCTACATCAGTGCTTTGCTGGACTCAGTGTGTGTGTGTGTGTGTGTGTGCGTGTGTCTTTATTTTTTTGTGGAAAAAAAGAAAGAAAAACCCTCTCCGTGCCTGCAGGGATCTTTGTGAAAGCTACCCTACCCCTACCCCCTCGTCATTATCCCTTTAATGTCCCTCCAACAGCAGATTCCAGCATTTATGGTACAGGCCTATATCTGCCCATAAAGCCTTTTATTGTTTAGCCCAGTTCTATGGTGGCCGTAACCTGGTTTTCCCATTTTTTATGGGGACCTTCACTATATCACAGGGGGGGAGGACAAAGCTGCCCACCATCGGTGTTTACCAAAGTATGGCCCAGTCATAAATCCATCATGGCCGGCGGCATTCTGGAAATACCTCAGCAGAGGGAGAGAAAGGGAGAGAGAGAGAGAGAGAGAGAGAGAGAGAGAGAGAGAGAGGAGGGGGGAGGAGCTTATTGTATAGCTTGTAATCATCCACACTCTACGGCCCCTGAGTTAGGGAGCCCATCTTCCCAATGATCATTAGGTCCATGTTCCTTTGCTCCGAGTCCATCGCTCAGCAAATCAAGGGGAAATTGCTACGGATGTAACCCTGGAGGAGGAATATCCCAGTATAAGTAATTATGGACCAGGAATGGTCCCCATTAGCTGTCAGGAACGGGGGAAATGTTCCCTACATATGGACGGACCCTACACCAAGTCTATTAAGAAAGACAAGAGGGGACAGGGTTTGGAGTGGTATGGGCATTTAAAAATCGAGGGGGCCAGAAGTGTCGAGTCTAGCAGGAAGAGGAAGTCAGAGGAGCTCGGTCCACGGCTCAACGTTGCCAAAACTCACACTGAAATTGGCACCACTGACGCAATTACTACACTGCGTTTATCCATGTATGATACCATTCATTCCTCCGTTTCCTACATGCATGTTCTCGACCGCAGCCTTGCTCTCATGACCTTGGGTCAGAGTTCAGGTCAGAAAAAAGAAAAAAAAAACTATAGATGATGGAGTGAGAAAACGAGGGAGTGGGGAGAAAAAAAGTCCCCAAAAAACCACGGACAGGCTGCAGAGATTTGTTATTGCCTGATTCACGTTTGTTTCATCACACTGCCGACCTGGTTTAAAAAAAAAAAAAAAAAAGAGAGAAAAAGCTCCGTGTCACTCCCACGATTCCCCCCAAACGGTGTTTCCCTCCCTCCCCGCCCTCCCTCTGTCCAGATTGTTGTGCTGCCGAGGGCCTTTTTCCCCATTTTCTATTCAAGAAGTGTGACGCTTGGGGTGGCCTGTGAGGGATACGAGAGGAGCGGGGAGGTTTGGTGGTTCGCTTTAAGTGGATTGCCCTCAGTCGTGTTGTGCCCAGCCCAGAGCATTATAACGCCTTGGCGAGTGACCTCCACTTCAGCGGAGCCCCTAACACCAGCGCCGAAGCAGGGCACGCTGATTGTTGCGCTACAAAGGGTGAATGTGTGCCACGAAGCGCACAGAGGTGGCGCGACTGCGGGCTGAATGTGAACACAACACTCGGCCAAACAGCTGCGTAAGGGCTCGCGCGCGCGTGTGCCATTCTCTTGCGCTTTTCATTCAAATAAAAAAAAAAACTGCGCCTGTTGCATCCTTCCCTTTTGCGTTTTCGCGTGCGCATATTTCGGCGTTTGCCGAGTGATGTGAAATGTTCAAAAGCGCCGAGCTGCTTCAGATGTTAATGAAACATGCGAAATCCCCTGCTTAGCAAGTTGGGAGCAAGGGGGGCAACAAAGGCTTCTGGGAGAGCAACCGACCGCTGTGGCTCGGAGCATGACAAATGCCCCCGCCAGCGCCTCGCTATGGCCCCTGTTGGCCTGCCTTTTATAACGGAGGTAGGGGGCAAGGCCGGCAGGGGGGGGGTTGCCTCATTTTAACTCGAGGAGGGGTGCAGGAGGAGGGTTAATGGAATGGATGACTCCGCCACATTAAAAGAGAAGGGAGCAGATCGAGGGTGACGGAGGAGGAGTCATCAGCATTTCAAAAGAATGGGGCACAGGGAATGTAGATGGAGGAGCTGCTCCCCTTTCTCTACAGGCCTCACCCTTTCTGGTACTGTCCACCACACACATACACACACACACACACACACACGCACACCCCAGCTGTAGTGTGTGCGTGTGTGTGTGTGCATATATGTTTATGAAAGAGAAGACTTAATTGGATGAGAGGCAGCCCTTTTTACCCACGAGCCCCAGAGGTTGCGTATGGGTCAGCTTCATCTGAAAGCTGAGGACAAAAGTGACAGTGCCAAAAAAAAAGAAAAAAAAAAGGTGCCCTATCAGAACGCGGTTTACTTTTTTCCTCCGCTGTGGTGGTTTCTGCAGTCAAAAGGTTTACACAGCTCAGCCGCAGGCAGACGCCCGTCCTTTGTCAGGCTCAGACAACGCACTCAGAGAAGTGCTGTGAAAACCCATATCGATGTCACACTCCTCGCCGTCGGGCCCCCGGCCTTCATATTTAGGCAATCATTTGAAAAAACAAAACACTGTTGGACAAAAAAGGGGAAGAGCCTCACTGGGCTTATCATATGCCAAAATATGCGACTGCATTTCTGTTGCTTAACAGCGTTGAACATTTCCATGAGAAACACACAGTGCCGGTCCAGGCTGGGAAGTTTCACAAACAGGTCTGCTTTGAGTTGCCCTCTATTCAGATCCATATAGATTAACATCAAGGAAACACATTCGGTTCTACGTTGACTCAATTCTTTGACTCAGAAAGGTGGAAAAAAATTTAAAAAAAAAAATGTCCAAACAGTCTAGCTTTGCAGTTGGGCCAAATCGTTTGAGCGAGCCATCCGTGAAAAAACGTCCTAAAGTTACAAAATAAAAAGAGCACAGAAGGGCTTTGGACTGCATAAACAAAGCTCAGCAGTCGCCATGGCGACCCAAACCATCTGTGTTGCGAACCCATAGAGAGGAGACTGTCTCAATAGTAAGCAAATAGGATAATACAAAAAAAGTGAAAGGCTCAGGAGGGCAGATCATTAGCTGTCCACATCTTACCATTCTCTGTGTGATACCGGGGGGGAAGCGGGGGGGGGGGGGGGGGGGGGGGGGGGGGGGGGGGGGGGGGGGGTCGGCTGATACATGCCAAAAGAAGCCTGATAATATTTAACCAGAGGAAATCTATCATCAATCTGGACTCGCCGCCCCCCCCGCCATCATCACTCCTCTGGCCTATTGTCATTCAAACCTTGGCTCCCTTTCACTCCTTATTCAATATTTTTGAGCCATTGTTCCACCTAACATGCTCCCCCCCCCCCCCCCCCCCCCCCCCCCCCCCCCCCCCCCCCCGCCCCCCCCCCCCCCCCCCCCCCCCCGCCG